>BSUD01000005.1:142408140-142431347 GCA_033239045.1 Fagopyrum esculentum
AAAAAAAAAAGAAAAATTTTGTTATATATATATATATATAATAATATTATTATTATTATTCTATTAAGTATGTCCATAGTATAATCTCATTTAGTAAATTTATTCTTAATAAAGTAATATTGGTAAGTCGATTAGATTAGAGAAGTATACAAAACAAAAGCACGTAAAAAAACCTATTTCACAATATTCTTTCTTATTTTTTTCAAAACCCGCACAAGGTGCGGGTATTATACTAGTTATACTTAAACTTAACCAAAAGGCATAAAATGTATGCTTTGTTTAATCTCCACCCCTCTATTTATAAAAATTTTCAAACTATCAGTCTCACTTGATGACGATATGGTAATATTAATCCGATATGGATAATAATTATACTTGAACTTAGCCAAAAGGCATAAAATTGTATGATTTGTTTAAGCCCCACACCCTCGTTCTCAAACTATCAGTTGTAGCACCCCAAATCCGCGGGACTCGGGGCGTCACATGGGCTTTGATCTCATAGTGGAACCTGACCCTAGCCTGACAACAAGTTCATTGGACCTTACAACAAGGCACCAACAGATATAAAAATAAATACATAAAACGATACAATTGTATAACAAAAGGGTATACAATCCCAAAGCCAAGTACAAAACAACAATAACAACAAACCAACGTATACAAACATCCCCAAAAACCCATGCAACACCTATGTACGGAAGTCCTCGGCTAGTCACCATACAGGATCACACTGCAGTCCTCCTATCCTGCAAAGCATCTACAACACGGTATAAAACCGTTAGCTAACCATTCATATATAAGATAATGCATAAGCACAAACACAAGTCATAAAAGGTAAACACTCAATCATGCTATCACACATTTGCCCGTTTTAATCATCTTTATATAAATAGACATTCACTCAAATTGTATATATATATATATATATATGAAACTATGTGACACGAGGAACGTATCATCCTCGCCTCCGGGTGCTATAGCCAGCTGTAGTAGTATCACTACTCGCGTACCCTAAGAGAGTGGTGAAGTGTCCATCCCGTATACCAGGTCTGGCCTGACCACAGAGAATCTCCCAGACTCCTTACAGGATGAAAGAGAAAGGTTATCACTGTCACTGTAAGGGGGCTATACAATAAAACATAGGTCGGTAATAATCAATATCGCATGCTATCAAACATATAACACACACCACTCATACATACATCCAATACAGGGATGATAGCTAAGTAAGTCTTACAGACTTACCTCAACCACTGATACTCGATCTCAACCACGATCAACCTCAATCCGGATATCAACACTGCCTAATAATAAGGCATAAAGAGATATCAAAGCTCCTATCAATCAAAGAGGTCACACCTAGACCCAAGGGATCCATAAGGATCATAATCAACCTATAAGCCTCACAACCTACTAATCCTCAAAGCCATAACCGACATATAACGATATCATGATCATCCTCATTCTATCCTCGTACACATACCTAGCATGCTACTAACCACTCATACTAGGAAAAGAGAGGATCCATACCCCTCTAGGTAGGTCCTGAACAAGACGCACCTGCGTGACAAGAAGACGCAGGAGCGAAGCACTAGGAGGCACGGGGGCGGCGGCACTCCCACGCAGGGGCGGCGACACTGGTGGCGCAGGGGCGGCTCCTGTGCAGAATGTAACCCTCGACTTTTCTTCGATCCTTCACTCGATTCTCTTCAATTCTTCACCATCCAGCAACCAGATACATACATATATAGACATATAGACATCAACACATGCCTAGGAAGATCCAACACAAGATTCAACTTGTGGAATTCTAAGCTAGAGGAGGGAAAAGAAGAAAGGAAGAAGGAAAGAAAGAAGGAAAGAAGAAAGAAGGAAGAGGAAGAGCTTACCACAGATGCAACCTAAACAGATGAAGAGGTCATCACCAAAACAAGCTCAGTTGGTTCTCACAACACAACAACAACAACAACATCCAGCATCATCATCAACCAAAGCAACACAAAACTCTCTTGCAAGATCAAGAAACTCAAGGAGAAGAACAAAGGAAGAGGGAGAAGAGAAGAAGAATGTAGGGCAACTGGGGAATGAAGGAAACCCTCACTCAGAAGCAAAAGAGGAAACTTATAGGGGAAGAGAAGAGTAAAGCACGGGTCAAGGTCAACAAAGGTGGATGCAGTCGCACAAAACCGCAGGGACATATCTGCAGGGCCGTAGGGGAGGACCACAGGACCCGCAGGGGCGGCCCACTGGACACGCAGGGGCGGCTGGATCTCCAAAAGACTAAGGCTCTTACATCAGCCTTATTTGATAACCGATATGGGATGACAAAATTAAAAAAACTAAATAGCATAAAAATGGCCGATTTGAAATAGCAAAATAAATGAAAATATGGCCGAATGAAAAACAAATTTATGGATAACAAATGATTTTAAATATGAATATGAGAAGAAGAACAAAATAAAAATAGTATACCAAAAATATACGCATTTGACTTTATTAAACTAAGTAACAAAGTCAAATATGTATATGTAGGTTAGCAATTTTTTAAAATTATATTGACAGCGACCCACAAAATAGTACGTCAACGACCAACGTATCAGTATGTCAACGACCCAAACTGTTGGTCAATGATAAATGTAGATCAGCGACCCACATAACTGTATGTCAACGAACCAAATAATTGTAGGTCAACGACCCACATAACTGTAGGTGAATGTCCCACATAACTATAGGCCAACACCCAAATAGCATTAGGTCAACGATCCATATAAAATTATATTAATCCAATATAAATAATAATTATACTTGAACGTAGCAAAAATGCATAGAAAAGTATGATTTTTAATCTTCAAACCCTCTATTTTACAAGTTCTCAAACTATCACCTTTACTTAATAACCGATGTGGGAAAACAAAAAATTAAAAAAACTCTTCATTCATACAAAATCTCATATTGTTAGTCTTACTTGATAACCGACGTGTGATATCAAAATATAAGAAAATATGACCAAATTTTAAAAAAAAATCATGGATAATAAAATGGTCAAATTTAAAGAAAATTGTGGACAGCAAATGATTTTATAAACAATTATGAGAAGAAAAAAGTTATACAAAAAATACACGTATTTGACTTTGTTAAATAAATTAACAAAGCCAAATACGTATTTGTGTTAGCATGAAATATTGTGATATTTTAGGCACGTTTTCTAATCGTATTTGATTCATATTGATAGTCTTTGATTGATCTTTATGCATATGTGAGCTAGTATTGCCTATATTGTCGATATGGATGTCTACACAAGTCCTATGTTGATTATAGGTGATTTGGAGCTATTTCCGAACGGAATCGAGCAAAGGAGAGTTGAATCGATATGTCCATAGATCGAGGACACTTTTTGGAAGCAATTTGGAGTATTAGATTGAGGAATGCACGAGTTTAGGGAAGAATCACGTTCTTGCCCTAAATTACGCCCTAAAATACGGCCGGAATCAAAACCACGTTCAGAATTACGGCCGTGGATTCAGAGTCAGAATTCGATGTTCATTCCAGGGGATTCTACGGTCGTGGAACTAACCGTAATTGTTTCCACGCCCTAGAATTACGGTCGTGGAATCTTCCACGACCGTGATCTTGGCGAATCTCTCGCCACACTTCGAAGCCATGATCTTTTTGAAGATTGGGTCGGGCCGACACTTCGTCTTGCCCTATAAAAAGACGACCGAAAAGAGATTTCATCATCAGCGCTTACACCCCGTCTACCTCATTCATCACCACTAATCGACGCTTAGCAACGCAAAAACCCTCGTTTAGAGGTATTTGGGAGATCTCATTGGAGATCAAAGTTTGCATCGGAGAGTTGTTCAAATCTCGCACTTTTAGTGGAGATTGCTGTGGTGACCTTCGGATTTGTGGAAGATCGAAAGTTCTTGGAAGCAATTTGCAAGAAGATCTCTCTTCTTGTTTAGGTTTGATTTGAAAACGGATTGACATCCCGTTTCTCTTTCTTCCTAAGGTTGTGATTGTTTATTCTGTTTTGAATCTTTTGATAAACATTTGCTCTTGATTGTGATCTTGAGATTTATTGAAAGTTCTTGAAAGTTTTCATCTTTTCATCTTCTAATTCTTGAATTGAAATCAATATGACTGTTATTGGCTAAAAACCCTTAACAATTCTAAGGTGAAGGGTTGATAGTTGTGGCTTGGATGATGATAGATTGATCGCAAACAGATTAGACCCTGAGAGTTAGAGAAACATCGTCGACAGACCCAAATTACGGTCTGTTCTTGAGTCCACGGCCGTGGAACCTCAAGAACTAACCGTGATTTCCTTTGAATCTACGAACCTGCTTTTACTTCAATCTAAAGTTAAAGATTTGTTTTAGCTTAGTTTAGACTTGTCTTTTCTAGGTGGTAGTGAGTCTCAACAACCTCTACCTCGATTGTGAGTCTCAACAACCTCAATCGGTTAAGTTAGTCTTGACCTTTAGATTATAAGTTTGGGTATCTGATACTAATTCTTGCCTTTAGAATCTTTCTATATTGAGCCTCAACAACCTGTATAGGGGGTATCTTTTAGGTGAGTCACATGAGGTTTTTGGAACCTCAACCGTACGATTACCTTACATTAGTATACCTTTGCATATCTCTACTCTGTCTTTACATCATTAGTATATCTTGAATCTATTGCCACAGCTGGATACCTGGATCTTTAGGATTGTTGTTTTCCCAATATTTGCAAACTCTCATATTTACTTGCTTGATAACTTGCAACCGAGTTCGTTCCCACCCAAATCCCTGTGTTCGATACTCTGGAATTCTTGCTTAACTACGTCGATCCGTACACTGCGGGTTCGCTTGCTTGATTCTAGTTTTATAAATTTAAAACTTATTTGCACACACCTCTAGGGGCGAACAAGTTTTTGGCGCCGTTGCCGGGGATTTGGTTTCGGCCGAATCCGGTAGCCGTTGTCAAGCTTGGGAGCTTGCTCTCGTTATTTGATTTTTCTTTGAGTGCATGCGCAGGTCTAGGAACACCGAGGATCTCTTGCCTCTTGATCAAGAGCTAGAGAAAACCTTAAGGCAAAAGCGCAAGGAAAAGAAGATGGCTGAAGAAAACGAACGTGATTTTCATACGGAGTTGGCGGAAAAAGAAGCTCAACTCCGTTGGAATGAGACTCTCCGCAAGGATGAGATGGATCGTCATCAATCTCAAGTTAACGGTCTACAAGACATGCTCTTCCAAATGAGGGTAAAGATGAGCGACCTTGAAGACAAGGTTGGCAAGAAGTCCTCAAGAAGGAGATCAAGGTCTAAAAGAAAAAGCCACTCATCTGCTGATGATAGTGACTCTTCCATGCCACCATTAGAAGAAATTGATCCTACGATCAATATAAATCCCTTCCATCCACAAGGAACTACCAATCGCCGCATCCCACCAAGGAATGCGAGAGTCGAACGTGTGGATAATGAGCCAAGAACTCTTGGCCAACGGATGGATCCAACACAACAACCACGCCGCTTAGGTGTGAATTTTGATGCTGAAGATGTTCAAGGGTTTAGCTTTAACCCTCAAGTTATCACCCTTGTTCGCCAAAACCAGTTTGGCGGTACAAGTGCTGAATCTCCACACCAACACTTGCAAAACTTCGAGTGCATGATGGAGACGATGAGACCAAAGAACGCTACTACCAACAGCTATAAGCTCAAACCTTTCTTTTTCTCCTTGAAAGGGAAAGCGTTGTCTTGGTACCAAGCTCTTCCTAATGGGAAACTAGACACGTGGGAAGACCTTTCCGCAGAGTTTCTCACCAAATTCTTTCCGCCTTCCAAAACGGCGGAACTTAGAGGTAAGATTAATGCTTTTTCTATGAGACCTAACGAAAGTTTGTTTCAGTCATGGGAAAGGTTTCAGGATTTGCTCTTGGATTGCCCTCATCATGGCATATCCAAGCTTGCCTTGCTAGAGATTTACTACAAGGGGCTGGATGCGGGAACGCAATTCAACCTCCAATCCCTCTCATGTGGAACGTTCATGGACATGAGAGAAGATGACGCTTGGGACTTCATTGAGAAGCAAGCAAGAGTCATAGAGAAGTATTCCCACCGGAAAGTGGAGGGAAATCGTGTGGAGCAAGGAGCGAAGCTCACACATGAAGCTCAAAATCAGATTTTCTCCCTCAACAATGAGATCAAAGAGTTGAAGGAGGCTATCAAGACCAACTTCCCAAAGCAACAAGGGAAGGATGTTGGCTATTTGGGCAACAACAATGGCGGCAACAACAACAACCGGGGTAACAACCGGAATAACAACTGGAATGGAAACAACAACAACCGGAACAATTATTGGAACAACAATCGGGGTTCAAACAACAACAATTGGCGCCCCAATCAACAAAATTCCGGTAACTCTTATCCTTCCAATTCTAACTCACTAACTCCACCTTCCTCTTCCTCTACTCCTTTGAAAAGCCAGGAGCAATTATCTAATGGAGGAAACAATACGGGGAAGGAGAAGCCAGATCCCATGTTGGAAACAATCTTGGGAAAGCTTCAAGGGATGGAGAACCGCCTCATTAAGTTTGATGATCGAGTTTCTAAAATCGACAAAGCTCAAAAGGTTTTAGAAAACCAAATGTTCGATCATGCGGAGGAAGTTCCTAGAAATCAAGGGAAGCTTTCAGGAAAGACGGAGGACAACCCTAAGGGAAGGGTAATGGCGATTACAACTAGGAGCGGAGTGACTACCATCGATCCGCAGCCTACGTTCGTTGAAGTCCCCGTAGTGAAGGACAAAGAAAAGGGGAAGGAGAAGGAAGACGTCTATGTCCCTCCTGCAGCTTACAAACCTCCCCTACCGTTCCCTCAATCTAGAGCGCGAGCGCGCCTAGACAAGCAATTCGGTAAGTTCATAGAACTCATGAGCAAGCTGCATATTAATATACCTTTTATTGATGCCATTGTAGGTATGCCGGCTTATGGCAAGTTCTTGAAGGAGCTCCTCTCTAACAAGAGGAAGCTAGAAGATTTTGGAGAGGTCAAGATGAGTTCAGATTCTTCGGATCTCATCAAGACGATGAAGGAGAAAATGCCCCCAAAGCTGAAAGATCCGGGGTCATTTTGCATTCCCATTGGAGTGGGAGGGGTCACATACGACGCTTTATGTGACTTAGGAGCAAGTGTGAGCATCATACCACTTGCGTTGTGCAGGAAGATCGGTTTAGGCGACCCTAAACCGGTGAAGATGACGTTATACATGGCGGATCGATCCATTACTCGTCCCGTCGGCATTGTAGAAGACGTCCCGGTCAAACTAGGTAAATTCTTTGTTCCCATCGATTTTGTCGTGCTTGACATTCCTGCAGATAGTCCGGTCCCAGTTATACTCGGAAGACCGTTTCTTGCAACTTCCGGCTGCATGGTCGATTGCAAGAATGGAAGACTCGCTTTTGACATTGGAGAAGAAAAAGTGGAGTTCGTTCTTTCCACTCTAGTGAAGGAACCAATCTTTGACGAGGATATCTACGACATCCAAGACGAAGAAGGTTTGTCTAGGGAGGAGGTAAGTGCGATTCTCTTTAACGATCCTTTACAAAAGGTTATCACTATGAGTCTAACCAATGAAGGGGAAGAAGAAGAGTGCAAAGAGGAAATTGAAGCCTTGGAAGCACAAGAAGAGATGCATGAAGTGGAGTTTGAGAAACTCCACGATGAGGCTGAGAATACTAGAATCCACGGTCATACTCTGTATTCCACGACCGTGGATTCCACGACCAAAATCGATCTCCATTCCAGAGGATATTACGGCCGTGGAACACATGAGGAGGCCGTAATTTTGACCGTGGAAGAGGGTGATCGGCATACTTCTTCAACTTCTTCTAATTCTTCTCCAACCCATTCAACATCCTTAGAAACTTCTAAGGAAACATCGGAAGCTCCTCAAGGATCATTGGAAGCTCCGAAAGCAATGGAACTCAAACCACTTCCCGCTCATCTAAGGTACGTTTTTCTTGGATCTAATTCTACCTTTCCGGTTATCGTTAGCTCCGAATTAAGCATAGATGAACATGAACAGCTCATGATTGTCCTTAGGAAACATAGAAAAGCCATAGGCTATACTATTGAGGACTTAGTAGGAATTAAACCCTCCTTATGCATGCACAAGATACTAATGGAGGAGGACTTTAGAACTTCAAGACAACCTCAAAGGCGGTTGAATCCGACCATGAAGGAGGTTGTCAAGAAGGAAATTCTTAAACTTCTTGATGCAGGTATCATCTATCCTATCTCCGATAGCAAGTGGGTGAGTCCAGTTCAAGTAGTTCCAAAGAAGGGAGGAATGACGGTCATCACCAACAAGAACAACGAACTCATTCCTACCCGAACCGTGACTGGATGGCGAATGTGCATAGACTACCGCAAGCTCAACAACGCAACGCGGAAGGATCACTTTCCATTGCCATTCATCGATCAGATGCTTGAAAGGTTAGCACAACATTCATACTTTTGCTACCTTGACGGTTATAGTGGCTTCTTTCAGATTCCGATACATCCGGATGATCAAGAGAAGACCACATTCACGTGCCCTTGGGGTACGTTCGCCTATAGGAGAATGCTGTTCGGGCTTTGCAACGCCCCAGCCACCTTTCAACGGTGCATGATGGCCATCTTCTCCGAGTACGTAGAGGAAATCATGGAAGTCTTCATGGACGACTTCTCCGTATACGGTTCCTCTTTTAACGATTGCCTTTCTAACCTTTCTCTCGTTTTACAACGTTGTGAAGATACTAACCTAGTTCTTAATTGAGAAAAGTGTCAATTCATGGTTAAAGAAGGAATCGTATTAGGTCACTTAGTCTCTAGTAGAGGGATAGAGGTAGATAAGGCTAAAATAGAGACCATAGAGAAACTTCCTCCCCCGATTTCGGTGAAAGGGATAAGAAGTTTCCTAGGACATGCTGGATTTTATAGACGCTTCATTAAAGACTTTTCTAAGATATCAAAACCTCTCACTAATCTATTGATGAAGGATGCGGTTTTTGAGTTTTCACAGGAATGTTTAGATGCGTTCAACACTATCCGGCAAGCTCTAATTTCAGCACCCATTATCCAACCTCCGGATTGGACTCTCCCCTTCGAGATTATGTGCAATGCTAGTGACGTAGCCATTGGAGCTGTTCTTGTGCAACGAAAGGAAGGACGAACCCACGCCATATACTACGCTAGCAAGACGCTAGATGAAGCTCAGCTCAACTACGCCACTACGGAAAAAGAATTTCTAGCCATTGTCTACGCTATTGACAAGTTTCGCTCTTATCTTGTAGGTGCAAAGGTAATTGTCTACACGGATCATGCTGCGATCCGATACCTCCTTGCGAAGAAAGATGCGAAACCAAGGCTGATTAGATGGATTCTTCTCCTACAAGAATTCGATCTTGAGATCCGCGACAAGAAAGGCTCGGAAAATTCTGTTGCGGATCATTTGAGTCGCCTCACACATCTAGAGGACGACCATCTACCCATTGATGACTCCTTTCCAGACGAGCACCTACACATCATAGAGGAGTGCATCAACGAGATCTCCAAAGGTAACGAACCATGGTTTGCTGATTTTGTTAACTATTTGGTTTGCCAGGAGATACCGCCCGGACTATCCTACGCACAAAGGAAGAAGTTCTTTAAAGACGTCCGGGAATACTATTGGAACGAGCCTCTCCTCTTCAAGAGAGGTCCGGATGGCATCATTCGGCGATGTGTGCCGGAAGATGAGATGCAAAGTGTCATCCGCCATTGTCATTCACTACCCTGTGGAGGACACGCTAGTTCGAACAAAACTAGCGCAAAGGTATTGCAATCTGGATTCTATTGGCCTACTTTATTTAAAGATGTGCAGTCCTTTGTTTCTTGTTGCGATGCTTGTCAAAGAACAGGCAATATTTCTAGAAGGAACGAGATGCCCCTCAACAACATCCAAGAGGTGGAGATTTTCGACGTTTGGGGAGTCGATTTCATGGGACCATTCCCATCTTCTTGTGGAAACCAATACATATTATTGGCGGTAGACTACGTTTCTAGATGGGTGGAAGCAATTGCCTCTCCCACAAATGATGCCATGGTGGTGGTTAAGTTCTTTAACAAGACCATTTTTCCACGATTCGGAACACCAAGGACGATCATTAGTGATGGAGGTTCTCACTTCATAGCCCGTCGCTTTGAAGCTCTTCTAGCCAAGTATGGGGTTACTCACAAGATCGCTACCCCTTACCATCCACAAACGAGTGGACAAGTTGAGATCTCAAATAGGGAGATCAAGGGAATTCTAGAGAAGACAGTTTCGAGGACTAGGAAGGATTGGTCCTTGAAACTAGATGATGCATTATGGGCATACCGGACTGCGTACAAGACTCCCATAGGAACCACACCATACAATCTTGTGTATGGGAAGTCTTGTCATTTACCGGTAGAGCTGGAACACAAAGCGTTTTGGGCTATCAAATGGCTGAATTTCGGCATGAAGGAAGCAGGAGAGAAGCGTCTCCTAGACATCAACAAGCTGGATGAACTCCGTTTGAACGCCTACGAAAACGCTAAAATCTACAAGGAAAGAGCAAAGCGTTGGCATGATAAGCATATCATTCCAAAGGACTTCAAAGAAGGAGATCAAGTTCTCCTCTTCAATTCAAGACTTCGCCTCTTTCCAGGTAAGCTTAAATCTCGTTAGAATGGACCTTTTCTAATTAAGCGCATTTTCCCCCATGGTGCAGTTGAAGTATGGGGTGAAGCTAGCGGAAGTTTTAAGGTGAACGGCCAACGACTCAAGAAGTATACGCCGGAACTCCAAGCTGAGGAGTTTGCGCCTACCGCACTCGAATAAGTGCGAATATGGTCTAGCTACGGACCTTAAACAAAGCGCTTCTTGGGAGGCAACCCAAGGTATTGCATTCTCGTTTTTGTTTTCGATTCATAGATTAGTTTAGAATAGACGTTTTCGCTTTATTTTGCCTCGATTTCTTCCGGTATGTTCGTGTTTTTGGTTGTAGGATCGATGGAAAGGGAGAAAGGGAGGATAATGTCGAAGAAAAGTGACGAAAATTGGACTTTGAAGCTTTACAGAAGGTTCCATGGTCTAAATTACGGTCGTCACAGCTACAGTGGCCGTAATTCTCAAAAGCCTGTGAAAAATCATCAAAACCACGGTTCCGTACACTTCCACGGCCGTGGAATGCCCCGATAGACCGTGATTTTTGGAAATTTGCCTACGAGTATAAAAGCCACACTTCTTCACAAAATCACCACAATTTTCCCCCATTTCCACGACCTAGAAACCGAATACCCTCATCCTCTCCAAATTCTTCGTTTCCTAATCGTTTTCAACGATTCTTCATCCTAAACTGCAGCAAATCCAACCACGAACGAGATCCAAGCAACAAATCAAAAAAGAGGTTACATCTTTCTTCTCGAATTTCACGGATTTAGTTCGTTTTTGCTATAGAACTCTAGGAAGAACTGACAAAGATTGGAAGGAATTAGATTAGGACTGCTTGTTGTGGTGATATTTGGTGAATTTGCTGAGATTCACGAGATTCTGTGACAAATCACGGTCTCTGGAGGTTCCACGGCCGTGGTTTCTATAGAACAACCCGTAATTTTGAACAGAATGGACTTTGTGAGGAGAATGTCGGGAAGGATAAAGGATAAGAAAGGGGAGCAAAGTAAGAAAAGGAAAGGGAACCCCTCCACCTCTAGGGCACCACCACCCTCATCTCCCTCACTACCATCCTCACCTTCACCTCCATCTTCACCACCTCACCCTAGCATCCCAACCATACATGAGAACTACATTGCTGCGTTTGAGAAAATAGAGAAGAGGGCAGTAATTGGCCCTAGGTATTTGTTGTTGGAGGATCTACATCCTCTCAACATAGTTGATGATCTCACATGGCTCTTGGATAGAGCCGGATTACTAATCTTCACGAACATTCGTGAAGACGCTTATGAGGAGATTACCCGGGAGGTTGTGACGTCCTTTGAGCACAGCCCAGTAGATAGGACCGTCTCCTTCCGTCTCATGAATCGAGACTATCACTTGAGCATTGTTGAGTTCGGGACCATTTTCGGGTTCCATGAGACCTACAACGGTCGACTTCCTAGAGGCGTTTCCGCCAAGGATTTTTGGGCGGAAGTGGCTATGATTTACGTCGACGAGGACCGTTGGCAACCCGCCGATACCAAGGCTAGATTGATGTACCATCTAGCCTTGAAGATAGCCCACCGTGTTCTTTCGGAGTGTCTCTTTCCTAGGACGGAGACGCCCCAAAAGATCAAGACGGATGAGCTATTCCTTCTTTACAGTATGCTTTATGGATGCCGCGTAGATTGTGCTACTCTTTTGGCGGCGACGATGAGTAAACTCAAGAATAAATCAAAGGGGAACATTGGATATGGTGGGATAGTAACCCACATTGCTAGGTCGTTTGGTGTAGATTTTTCAGCTTGCACCCGTATACCGGCGGTTCCATTAGGGCTACAGGCTTTTATGGTTAGGGGACTCATCTTCCCCACACACAGAGGTCCGCCTTATGCGGGCATGCCTTGGGAGACTAGGACAGGCAGGGGTATAGAGTGGCTGCCAGAGTATTCCATTGTGGCGGGACGCCACAATTGGAAGGAGACGTTCGCTGTGATGCACGTGAACAGGCTTGTAGCTCCCCCATACGTTCCACCGCCGGTTGTGGATGAGGAGGACATGGGAGATCAGTACGAGAGTGGTGGAGGAGCGGAGCAGGATTTCGGCACGTTTCCGGATCAGCCGGAGGCGGCCCGGGATGTACCTAGGCGCTCTCCACGCCCAGCTAGAGCTTCAGGCTCGTCATCTCGCCGCGCTAGCGTGAGTGAGAGGCCCACGTGGATGACTACACCTCCCACTTGGTACGACACACCTCCTCCTTGGTCCACGACGCAGCCAGCAGCACCACCACCACCACCACCGCCAGCACCAGCCGATGCCCCCGCATGGTACGATCACGCCCCGGGATGGTATGAGAGGACGCCGGATTGGGCCACCGGACTTTCAGAGAGAGTCGGAGCGCTAGAGATCCGGGCGGATGCTAGAGACGGACGCCTAGACGACCTTGACCACATGATGAGGGACGTCTACCGCCAGCAGTTTGGGCGGTTCTATGATCCGAGTTTCTCTCCATTTCCACCTCCGCCGGCGCCGCAGTGATCGATGCAGGACCGTTCGTTATAGACATTTCCGCCACCGCTTGTGAGTTTCTTTTTCTTTTCTTTCTTTTGTTCTTTCTTTTGAACATTAGGGACAATGTTCGTCCTAAGTATGGGGTGGGATGTACTAAAAAGTTTGTAATAACTCTACTCTCTATGTTTGCTTTCATTTGAGACTATCCTTGCATGTTCATTATGTGTTACACGTTTCCTTATTGCATTGCATGAAAAAGAACTTTAAAAACCCATAAAAATTGAAAAATTTTGAAAATTTTGTGCTTCTAATGAATTGAGATGATTTCCATGATAATCACTACTTGTGAATTGAGTTTGATGACAATTACATGCTTAAAAGGATTGTGAATTGAAAAGGATTTGAATGAATAAATTTTACCTCTTTTGCAAGTTTTAGAATGTGAAAATGTTACCTAAATCATGTTAGGAGATTGGAGTTGAAATCACATTATAAGTTCCTATACTTCTTGTTGAAATGATTAAGGCAATTCGATACTTTCTTTCTTCTTTCTTTGATCATCTAGCTCCTCATTGAAATACTAGCCTCCTTTACCTATCCGGGAATTTGGAAGAAGTAAATGAGAAAAAGGCATGTTTGATGTGGGAGGGCCATGAGAGCAATTATTTGCAATCAATCGAATAGAAAGAAATTTTAGGTTTGGGGAAATCAATCATGACGATGAGTAACTCGGCACCATTCACATAGCCGGGTGTTTGTGTCTTGCCAAAGTCGGATTGAGCGATATTCCTAGCGGATTATGGTATGTGCGCTAAGGGTTTGAGGCATCTCTTGCAAATTTGAGAAACGCCGATCTCCTAGGCTTCGGTTTTTGTGCACCTCTATCCATAACTCCAAAAGTAAAGTCGAAAAATGAAAAGAAGAGAGCGAAGCTCTAAGTGAAGTGTTGCGGAAACCGCAAAAGAAGAAGAAGGTAGTTGTCCACTTTCCCGGATTTATGCACCACTCTCCCTTAAAGTTTTCCCTTCCCTTTCCATATTCTAGACCTTTTCTTTAAAAGTCCTTAAGATCAAAAGAATGTTATATGACTTGGTGATCTAAATTGAAGTTTCTTATGATTGATTTTGATAATGTTTGAAGGTTATAATGCTTGTTTGGAAGTTAAATTGATTCATGAGTTTTCTTTGCCTTTTACTCTCTAATTGAGTGTGTGAAAGTTTAATAAACGATTGAAGCAAGGTTTGAGAATGATCTATTTCTTAGAAGTCACATTCATCCAAAAGAAGGTACACATATTTCATCCTAACTCTTGTTTAAAGCTTTTTGAAAGACCTTGCTTAGGGACAAGCAAGTGTTAAGTATGGGGTTATTTGTTAGCATGAAATATTGTGATATTTTAGGCACGTTTTCTAATCGTATTTGATTCATATTGATAGTCTTTGATTGATCTTTATGCATATGTGAGCTAGTATTGCCTATATTGTCGATATGGATGTCTACACAAGTCCTATGTTGATTATAGGTGATTTGGAGCTATTTACGAACGGAATCGAGCAAAGGAGAGTTGAATCGATATGTCCATAGATCGAGGACACTTTTTGGAAGCAATTTGGAGTATTAGATTGAGGAATGCACGAGTTTAGGGAAGAATCACGTTCTTGCCCTAAATTACGCCCTAAAATACGGCCGGAATCAAAACCACGTTCAGAATTACGGCCGTGGATTCAGAGTCAGAATTCGATGTTCATTCCAGGGGATTCTACGGTCTTGGAACTAACCGTAATTGTTTCCACGCCCTAGAATTACGGTCGTGGAATCTTCCACGACCGTGATCTTGGCGAATCTCTCGCCACACTTCGAAGCCATGATCTTTTTGAAGATTGGGCCGGGCCGACACTTCGTCTTGCCCTATAAAAAGACGACCGAAAAGAGATTTCATCATCAGCGCTTACACCCCGTCTACCTCATTCATCACCACTAATCGACGCTTAGCAACGCAAAAACCCTCGTTTAGAGGTATTTGGGAGATCTCATTGGAGATCAAAGTTTGCATCGGAGAGTTGTTCAAATCTCGCACTTTTAGTGGAGATTGCTGTGGTGACCTTCGGATTTGTGGAAGATCGAAAGTTCTTGGAAGCAATTTGCAAGAAGATCTCTCTTCTTGTTTAGGTTTGATTTGAAAACGGATTGACATCCCGTTTCTCTTTCTTCCTAAGGTTGTGATTGTTTATTCTGTTTTGAATCTTTTGATAAACATTTGCTCTTGATTGTGATCTTGAGATTTATTGAAAGTTCTTGAAAGTTTTCATCTTTTCATCTTCTAATTCTTGAATTGAAATCAATATGACGGTTATTGGCTAAAAACCCTTAACAATTCTAAGGTGAAGGGTTGATAGTTGTGGCTTGGATGATGATAGATTGATCGCAAACAGATTAGACCCTGAGAGTTAGAGAAACATCGTCGACAGACCCAAATTACGGTCTCTTCTTGAGTCCACGGCCGTGGAACCTCAAGAACTAACCGTGATTTCCTTTGAATCTACGAACCTGCTTTTACTTCAATCTAAAGTTAAAGATTTGTTTTAGCTTAGTTTAGACTTGTCTTTTCTAGGTGGTAGTGAGTCTCAACAACCTCTACCTCGATTGTGAATCTCAACAACCTCAATCGGTTAAGTTAGTCTTGACCTTTAGATTATAAGTTTGGGTATCTGATACTAATTCTTGCCTTTAGAATCTTTCTATATTGAGCCTCAACAACCTGTATAGGGGGTATCTTTTAGGTGAGTCACATGAGGTTTTTGGAACCTCAACCGTACGATTACCTTACATTAGTATACCTTTGCATATCTCTACTCTGTCTTTACATCATTAGTATATCTTGAATCTATTGCCACAGCTGGATACCTGGATCTTTAGGATTGTTGTTTTCCCAATATTTGCAAACTCTCATATTTACTTGCTTGATAACTTGCAACCGAGTTCGTTCCCACCCAAATCCCTGTGTTCGATACTCTGGAATTCTTGCTTAACTACGTCCATCCGTACACTGCGGGTTCGCTTGCTTGATTCTAGTTTTATAAATTTAAAACTTATTTGCACACACCTCTAGGGGCGAACAATTTGTAGGTCAACTATTTTTAAATTGTATTAGACAACGAACGACCCACATAATAATAGGTCAACGACCCAAATACCGGATGTCAACGACCCACAAAACATCATGTAACGTTAGATCAACGACGTTAGGTCAACGACCCACTTAATGTTAGGTCAATGACTAATTGTCTAAACAAATCCGAATAGATGATACTCATCTACAAAAACTATCAAACATTACATGAATTAAAGCTTACACGCTAGATGGAATATTGAAAATATTAGAACAAGTAACAAGCGACTAATTGTCTAGAATTATAAACTTTTATCATTTATGCTCAACTAAGTCCGCTTTATGTTTGTGATGAATATTCGTGTCTCTTATTCGAATCGGATTTTGAATGAAGGTTTGTATCTCGATTGGTGGAGTAGTTTACGGGTTGTCATGCTTCTCTACCTGTCAAATTGAGAACTATCGTAGTAAAGACGATATATATTTGTCGTCTTCAACTATCATATTATGCAATATGATACACACTCTCATAATCCTTCCAATCAAACCTATGTCCTACACAAGTGTCAGATGAAGAATTATAGCAAATCGAGTTTGAAGAACACCAAAAGCTCGTTCCACGTCTTTACGAGTACACTCTTGATGTTTAGCGAACAACGTGTCGTTATCCCCGTAAGAAGGTCAAATTGTTTGGATAAAAGACACTCATTTTGGGTAGATGTCATCGGCAAGGTAATATCCCATGTTGTATTGATGTCCATGTACCACAAATTTTACCTTTGGGGCTCTACCATTCATAAACGTCATCAAATTCAAGAGAACGATCGAGAACATTAATATAATTGCACGTACCCGGTGTCCCAAAAAAGGCATGCTAAATCCTTAGATCGTATGCACAATTGTTGGTTTTCCACTCCTACGTGCATATTGACCTTGCCATTCAAATGGAAAAAATTTCACTCCTAATGCATGCAATCGATGCTTTCTATCATGCCCAAAAAACCTCTATCCTCTCTAGCGCACAATAGTCGTTGCAAATCGGTTGCATTAGACTTTCATAAATACTCGTTTTCGAATAATGAAATGATCTCATCAACAAAGTGGGACAAGCATTTTCATGTCGTTGTTTCACCAATACAAACATGGTCATCGACAAGACTAACACCAACTCCATATGCAAGCATGCATATAGCAGTATTGCACTTTTGTAATGTTGATAGGCCCAATCTTGCAGTAGCATATAGGTGTTGTTAAAAGTACCTATCCAAGCATGATCAGGCTTCAACGATGCGTAGAAATAAAGGACTTCTCATTCTAAATTGGCTCCAAATTTGTTCGTCGGCGTAGGTGGATATCTCGGAGAAATAATCTTTGTATAGCCGATCATTACCTCCTTCACGATCTCACTCTATGTAGCGTCGTTGTCAATGTGGTTTGGAGTTTGAAACACTTGAATGAGGTTGGAGGATATTATCTAAAAGATATTGATCAAGCATACCATTGATTTCATTACGTTGTTGAATAGTGTGTGGACTTGGAGGTGAAGGGGAAGAACTAGAAGATGAAAAAGAAAGTGGATACTATGATATTTTTTGTGTGAAAGAAATTGAATCGTACAAATGAGAAGATGAAAAAGATGGTTGAAGAATATGAAAACTTATTGTGTGATTGTGTATATATAGCAATAGTGAAATTTAAAATCATGAATGTTGAAATCTATGAATTTTAAACCTTGAATTTGGTGGAATCTTGTCAAAAAAATAATAAATTGATTGATAGAAATAGGTGGAAGCTTTTCATAAATTTAAATTTGATTGAAGGAAGTTGGAATCTTTTCAACAAATAAATTGATGGATAGAAATAGGTGAAAACTTTTCAGAAAATTAAAGTTGATTAAAGGAAGTTGTTGAAATTTTTTCATAAAATAAATTGATTAATAGAAGTAGGTGGAAGTTTTTCAGAAAGTTAAAGTTGATTGAAAGAAGTTGGTGAAATCTTTTCAAAAAATAAATCTATTGATAGAAGTAGGTGAAAACTTTTCAGAAAATTAAAGTTGATTGAAAGAAGTTGGTAAAATATTTTTAAAAAAATTAATTGATTGATAGAAGTAAGTGAAAGATTTTTAGAAAATTAAAGTTGATTGAAAGATGTTGGTGAAATCTTTTTAAAAAATAAATTGATTGATGGAAGTATGTGGAAACTTTTCAGAAAATTAAAGTCAATTGATAGAAGTTGGTGAAATCTTTTCAAAAAATTAAAGTTAGTTGATTTAAGAAGGTGTAAACTTTTTAAAAAAGTCAAAGTTGATTGATAGAAGTTAGTAAATATTTTCATAAAATAAATTGAGTGGTAAAAGTATTTGAAACTTTTAAATAAGCATTAAAAACACAAATTACATCACACACACACACACACATATATATATATATATATATATATATATATATATATATAATATCCGAGTTGATGATACACATTGACAATACAAACGAGAATATTATCCGAGTAGATGATACACATCTACTATACAAACGAGAATAATAACCGAGTAGATGATGCACATCTACATTACACATAATAGTAGAAATTTTTAAAAATAAAATTAGTTGTTACTAGGGTACAATTCCGCAAGTAGTTCGTTTCTCATCATTACTTCCGCCGGCCGGTCTTAATCCCGGTCGTGAGGTTAGTCCAACAAACAATTTTTATCTTCTCCATCATAATGTATCTTTTTCTTTTCAAGAGCTTCCCTTGCTTTTCTTTCCGCCTCCCTTGCCTTTCTTGCTTCATATGCGGCTTTAACATTTAGTTCTTTGGTTCTGAGACACATATCTCCTTCTCTAGCAGCAACAACTGAGTCAAGACACACTTTTCGATCTTCTACATCATTTGAAGAGGTTGACTTTCCCTTTCCCTTCCCCTTCCCTTTATTAGTCATCTTTCTAGAAGCACGAGAAGGGCGAGGAGGACAAGAAGGACAAGAACTGTTAGACTCATACGTACCTGGATTTGGAGATTCAAGGTTTGAGCTTGAGTAGTATGTTCCATCTTCATTGACCTTATACATTTTCGATCCTTTTAAGCTTTCTTTCCCTACATGAATGTTTGTGATATTCAAGGAGCTTCCCCACTTTTCTTCTGTTTTGAGCATTTGCCATGCATGATCAGACTTAAATTCGCATCCGGTGTCGCTTGTGTAGAGTTTACACGCCCTGTATTTTCTCATATCCCATGAACATCTCCTTTCTCCGTAGTAGCTAACAATTCCATTCCAAAATGTTTTGTTTTTTTTTTGGAGTTTTCCTCTTTGTGTCATCGAGGTTTGGACTTTTCCTCTTGGTATTCACTAAGTTTTAAAATTCCTCTTGGTGCCCTCAAGGTTTCATTTGTTTCCTCTTTATACCCATTTTTAATATAATACATTAAAATTCATTATAAATTAATAAAAAAAAATCTGAAAAAATAAATTTAAAATAGATTATAACCACATTAAATTTAATTAATTAATTTATAATAAAAATAATTATATATATATATTTTTTATTTTATGAAATAAATATATTTTTTAGTTTTGAATAAAATATGTTTTTTTATTTTACTTTTGATTAAAAATATATATATAATTAAATAAAAAACATTTTTTAACATTTTATTAAGAGTCTAGAGAAGTAAAATATAAAAAAAATTTATTTATTTTGAATATAAATTTATATTAATTCGAAAATTTTTAAAAAAATTATGATTTTTTAATTTAAGATTGTGGAAATGTATATTATAAAAATAATAAATTAACACATCAAAAAATAATATTGTTATTTTCAAATTAAAATAAATTATAGAAAATTAACTTTAAAAAATACTATTTTTCTGGACTCTTTAAAAAATTTTAAAACAATTTTTGATTTATTTTAGTTCAAAAATAAAAATTATCTTTATTTTACTTTATTTTTTTTAATTAGAAAAATATTTTAAAAAATACTATTATTATAAATTTATTAGTTTAAAATATAATAAGGTCATAATCTATTTTAAATTTATTTTTCTGATTTTTTTATTATTTTATAATGATTTTTAATGTAATATATTAAGAATTGGTATAAAGAGAAAACAAATGGAATCTTGAGGGCACCAAGAGAAATTTTAAAACTTAGTGGATACCAAGAGAAAAAGTTCAAACCTTAAGGGTACCAAGAGGAAAAATCCTTATTCTTTTTTATCATTTCCGACATGTGCATCTTTGCTAGTATTGAGACACACACTAATTAGTAACTTTTCTTCTTCTTGGGACCATTTTACTCCATCACCCACTGAATGAGTTTGAGTTTCATTCAAAGAACAATGTACGCCATCTCCAAGGTTTAACACACCATGTTGTGTGTTAAACTTCGGGAGATCTAGTGGTGGAGACATGTTTGTTTGAGTATTTGGAGTCACGGGAATATTTGAACTTTAGGGATAAAAGTTTGGAGGAGTTATGAAAGTATATTGATCATAAGGATACCCTTGACTTTGAAATTTGGATGATTTATTTGACCTTGAAAGTTTGGATAGTTTTCTTGGTCTTGAAGGTATTGAAGATAATGATTTGGATCATGTGAAGACTGTGATGGATTAAAAACTTTTGGCGGAGTGAAAAAGATATTTTGAGGGTTTGAATTTTGGTTAGGATTCATATGAAGTGGATAACAAATTTTGTTGGGGAAAATAAGAGATAAATGTGTGAGTGAGGGGAATGGTGTGTAAACTTTGATCATTTATATAGGCAAAAAATAATAATAATAAAATAATTCAAAAGAAAGTTATTTCACATCAAAAGTTAGTTGAAATAGTAAGTTAGTTCAAAGTTAGTTCGGGTAAGAAGTAAAAATAATATTAAAAATAAATATAAGCTAACATTTATACGATATAGATAAAATTACAAAAATCATATTACACATTAATTTTAGAGTAAATTACTTAACGAATACAATTAATTTAAATACTATAAACATTGTATTGTATCAATAAGTTTATAGGTAAAACAATTTGAAATTTTTTAAATGAGAATATATATACATATATATATATATAATGGAAGTCTGTAATACCAAAATAATTTTATACTACATAAGCTATTTTTTTAAATGCACAGTGTAGTGTTATTTATAAACATTTCATATCATATATTACTAATATTTATTTATAAACATTTTAATTAAAACATATACAAATGTAACCAAAAATAAATATAAATTTATGCTTAAAATATCTCAAAAATAAAAACAATACAAAAGTAAATATAAACTAAAAATACACCATTTGAGTTAAAAATAAACAAAATAAAAGTTGAGTGTCCAACCGTTAGATTTTAAGTTTGAAACAAAATAAAACAAAACAAAATTTAAGTTAACAAATTGAAGTGGGGTCAGTGTAATTGTGATCTTGCATAATCTTGCATAATATGAGATTTTATTGGGTCTAACAAAATATAAAACTATCTCCTAGTTGGCATTAAAATTGATCTTAATATTTGTCTATAAATGGAATAAGATAGGTTTCCAATTCACAAATCTGTTCATGGTATCAGAGCGCGCTTTCCTTGACCTACACTTCAACACAAAACAAAACCTTAAACCCTAAAATTTATTTTTTTTGCCTCTTTCGCGGTATCAGAAACGACTTTGGCTACCGGTATCGTAGAATATTTTGGCCGTCGGTATCTAGAAAATACTTTGGTGGTCAATATCAGAGAAAACTTTGGCCGCAAATATCATAAACGAGTCTTGCCATCAGTATCAGAAACGACTTTGGTTGGTATCATGACTGCCACAATTATTGGGGTGGCGGGACAAGCTAATTCGCATATTCTTTTTGTAACACCCCAAATTCTCGGAACTCGTGAACCGTCTTAACTTAGTAAAACAACAAGGCACAAACGTAGTAAAACAATTTGAAATCAATAAAGGTTAAAATGATGAATGTATACATGGATCAGCCTTACAAAACATTACAATTAACATAATGTGCATGTAGAAACGAAAAGACTATCCCTTCCCATCTATATAACTACGTGGACCCGGCTGACCATCCCCTCCAGATCTCTCTACAACCGTCTTAACTTGCAAGGCATCTACAACATCGGTTTTAAAACCGTTAGCTAACATTCCAAATATTAGAATAAAGATAATAACTGGATTGTGTGCAAGCATGTTTATATGTTTTTACTTTATCTTATGTGTGTGTGCCTTTATCGTTATTCTAATATTTGGAATGTTAATCCGGTTAGCAGTTCTCATTGAGAAGTTGCCACTTTAATTAGAAATTTTTGTGTCATGATTGAGACTCAATTTCACACTTGTGTCAAAACCTTTCGTAATGACAATGCTAAGGAATTCATTTTCCTTCGACCTCTTCTTAAAGGTAAGTGTATCCATTTAGAAACCTCTTGTACCTACACACCACAACAAATTGGAAGGTAAAACGCAAACACCGTCACATCCTTAATGTTGTTAGATCCCTAATATTTCAAGCAAATTTACCCATCTCGCTTTGGGGAGAATGTGTCTTTAGTTCTTACGACATGTTACCTTATCAATCGCACTCCTACTTCCTTCCTCCATCACAAAACTACTTATGAGCTTCTTCATGGCTCTCTAACTAATCTTGATCATCTTCGGGTGTTTGGATGTCTTGCTTATTGTTTCCTTATACCTCGATCTTCGGACAGATTTCGACCTCGGGGTCGAAAATGTATTATAGGATATACATCTTCACAAAAGGCTTGCAAATGTTGGATCTTGATACCAAAGAAAATTTTACAACGCGGGATACACATTTTTACGAGAACATTTTTCCGTTCTCTGAACCGAAAAATTCTCCTAAACCTACGGAGTCCATAACAGACCCACTAATTCCCCCCCCCCC
>BSUD01000005.1:142431516-142471130 GCA_033239045.1 Fagopyrum esculentum
TCCCTCCACCTACCGCGAGCCCCCCTTTCATCTCTCCCTTACCTGTTGTTGATGCCCTCTGCCCCTCCCCACTAAACCCCTCCCCATTTTCTATAACCTACCCTTCAATGTGTTCCCCACCTCCCTCTACTAATCCACCTATTTCTACCCCTCTTCTCATGGGCACCAAAATCCCTCAACCCATCATTCCGACCCCACCACCCGTTATTGCTACTCCGACCGAAAACCCACCTCGTCGCAGCTCCTGTACATCAAAACCATCTATCCTTTTACGAGACTATGTTTGTCAAAAGGCAAGTCATTTTGATTCCAAATCGGGTGAAACTTCCCCTCCACTGAAATCAGGTACCCGGCATTCCATAAAGAATTCTTTATCATATGAACATTTTTCTCATGCCTATGTTACTGTTATTAACTCTGTATCTCAGGAACAATAATCAACCTCTTTGAGAGAAGTGGTTGCTAACCCAAATTGGAAAAAGGCCATGCATGATGAAATGACAATCTTACACCGCAACAACACTTGGAAATATGTTGATCTTCCTCTCGATCGTAAACCTATTGGCTCTAAATGGGTTTTTCGTATTAAATACAACTCCGATGGACAGGTTGAGCGCTATAAGGCGTGTTTGGTTGCACTCTGCAACCGTCAACACGAAGGCATTGATTATAATGAAACTTTTGCTCCTGTTTCTAAATCGGTTACAGTTAAACTACTTCTCACTATTGCCTTTATCTATACCAGTAACTTCAAATGGACGTTCACAATGTTTTTCTTCATGGGGATCTACATGAGGAAGTATATATGCTACCACATCCGGTTTTCGAACCTCTTCCCAAGTTTGTCGTCTAAAGAAATCATTGTATGGTCTTCGACAAGCTCCTTGGAATTGGTTCCACAAGTTCACACCTGCTCTTCTGAAATATGGTTTCTCTCAGTTCTTGGCTGATTACTCCCTTTTCACCTTCATACGGTCAGGTATCATCCTTCACATTTTGATATATGTGGATGATCTAGTCATTATTGGCAATAATCCTGCTACCATTCGTCGATTTAAAGACTATCTTCATGCTTGTTTTCATATGAAGGACCTTGGACCCCTTCGGTTCTTTTTAGGCATTGAAATTTTTCGTACACCGTCTGTTTAGGGTTGTACCAACGGAAATACACTCTAGATATTCTAGCTGATTCAGGTTTTCTTGGATGCAAACCCGCATCGTTTCCGATGTCTGCTGATCATGGTCTTCAATCAGATTTCTCTGCTCTGCTTGATGATCCTGAGAAATATTGTCTATTGGTTGGCCGTCTTATCTACTTGTCCATCACTCACCCAGAACTTGCATACTCGGTTCAAACACTTTCTCAGTTTATGGCTGCTCCGCGCCGTGGTCAATGGATGTTGCCTTAAAGGTTCTTCGTTACCTAAAGTCAGTACCTGATCAGGGTATTTTATTATCTCGCTCTAGTGATTTGTGTATTCGTGCTTTTTGTGATTTTGATTATGCAGCTTACCCTATCACTAGACGCTCTACTACAGGCTACTTCATTCTCCTCGGTAATTGACCCATTTCTTGGAGAACCAAGAAACAAGCTACGGTTTCTAGATCTTTTGTCAATGCCGAATATAGAGCAATGACAGTTACTACTTGTGAGCTCCTTTGGCTTCGTTCTCTACTTGATTCACTCGGGGTTTCACACAAGGCTCTTATGCACCATCAGGGAACAGATTCAGCGAGGCAAGGCATTATTTAGACACAACATGTTCCTGGCATACTTCAGCTAGTTGACATTATGACTAAAGCTCTTGGACCTACTCGTTTCAACTTCTTAATTCGCAAGCTTGGGAGTTTATCTTTTAGAACATTGCGCTTATATTTTATTATCGGGCTTATATTATGTTATTAGTTTATTATTTTATCTCTTTGTATTTGCCGATCAATGGAACAAAAGAAGCTTTCAATTCTCAAATCTCTTCATTTTGATACTAATTTTATTGTTTTATTATAGTAAAAATATACAATAATAGATATTTGTATTTTTTTATAGGATGGAAAGCGGTTAAACCTATTAACTTAGATAAAGCATCTTCACGGATGAGTACACAAAACTCATCTATGATGCACAGCAATCCTAAGTGGGAATTATCTGAAAACTCGCGGTTTTCATTCAACACTTTGAAAGAGCTTGCAAATTAGTTGTATGCATCATATTCTCGAAGATGTCTTCTTGTAAGAAACACGAGACACGACTGCAAACAGACCTTTCAACAACCGCAAAGAGGACACTGTCAATATCAAGATCATTCAGTTTGATGCAACAAAAAATATGAACCTGCAATGCTATTCCATTCAAAATTTAAGCTTGTGTTAAGACCGGTAATACCAAATACTGAAGTTCTATCATATCTGTACATGAGAAACACGGGCAACAAAGATTGAGCTTACTGTAATTCTTCAATGTACTTGACAAAAGGGTTATCGCCATTAGTTTTGCTAAGAATATACCGCCATGCTATGCTGACGAATCATGCAATGTAATACTCACCTCTGCAAACTCCGGATTTCCTTAAGAGGAAGTCAGCATTGCTGGGAACAATTTTTACAGATTCCCAGCTAGCCATGTGTTTCATATCCTGTCAAAACTCCAACTTCAAATCCCGATGTCTTTCATGTGTTTCCGAAGAGTATAGTGTATTGTGGTAACTTGTATGCAACTAGGATCACCAGAAATGGAGAGAATAGCAGCAGAGCAGTTGGCCACTTTGACATCATTTATAAACAGAATGACAAACGGCCAGGTTTGTACGAGAGAAAAATTACATGTCTATATTGACTTAGCATGCACCCAGGTGTGAGCAATAATTGCTGCAAAGCATATGACAATGTCTTAGAGAAGTCTGAGCCAATAATGCTGCGAAGCATATGACAATGAAGATTACTGAGCCACCTATGGGTTGCCTTGCATTAATAGTAGGTCACTTCACCACCTGACTATCCTAATAAGAAAAAAAGGACATGTCTCAGAGAAGTCTGTAAGAAGAATGGTTATGAAGAAATGCATAAGACAAGAAATATAGGTTTTATGGATCACAAGAGCAAAATGTCAATTTTCAAACAGTTTAATGGCACAGATATAAACTACATCCTGATGAATGACTTAGCTTAAATTAACTTTAGGGCTAAAAAGCACCTAGAGTATGAATCGAAGTATAACATCCCAGCCAGAGCACAACAATACAACATGACCATGCAATATTTTTTCCGTGAAGTTCAATATATCACATTGGCTACAAATAGCAATTATCAGCACATCAATAAGCAATAACTATCACTGGTATTATGTGATGCAAGATAATGTCCGCTATTTTTTTTGCAAAACAGTGCCACATACTTTAATACTTATTACTTGAGGCTCCAAAAACTCAAACAAATTGCAAAGGTAGTAAGAGAAAAGACTTTACTTGTACAGATTTTAGGCCTCTGATACGAACAATGATGATTGTTATATCATCTGTTCGATTTTCGTGCTCCAACCACTTCTTGTATGACTCTCTTGCGATGGATGAACAAGCTTCACGAGGATCTTGATGTGTAGCGACCTATAATATACATGACCATAGCAACTAGATCAGAAGAAAAAGAACAGTGATATACACTAGGCAATCAATAAGCTAAATAACTACATTAAGGGCTCGTTTGGTATCGGTAGGAATCATTCCAGGTAACGGAATGATTCCGAATCAATCATAAACAATGTTTGTTTAGAGGTCTTTTTACGCATGAAAGTAATCTAATCATTTCCATTTCCATTCCTTTCCCTTAACCGATTTCATTCTGTTTCCATGCCATCATTCCAACCAAACGGGCACTAAATCACCAGACATAGGAATGATAAATCAGTCATGCTGCACTGCATAAGTGAACTAATCTTTGTGAATTAAAATTCAACAGATAATTATGTATTTTTATCCTCTCTAAGTAGCATACTACAAAGATAGTTAATTAGAAGTAAATCTATTCAGTCCATTAAAGTTCAACTTGGCAGAAAAGAGCCATCAGCCAAATGCACTGAAAGAAGTTACTACTTCCCAAGGCATACCATGTTGGCAACAGTTTGACTTGGAAGGAACTCGAAGACACCATCACTTGCAACAACAAGGAACTGGTGATCAGGAGTGAGTTGAACAACGGACACTTCTGGAACGGCCACAACACCGATCTTTTCAGCTGTACTATCTCCCACACTCCTTGTGAAGGCAGTCCCAGGATACATAGCATCTTGTACCCACAACCGAGGAGGATCATTACCATCGGTTTCTTCATCGCCCCATGCCTGAAGAGTTGGATCCTTAAGGCCCTCGATTTGATCAACACTCAAAACCCTGGCTCCACAAAGCTTTACCCTTTCGTATTCATCCTTCCTAAACGGTGTCTGATCACACGATAGATCCTTGGCAACTATTTGTGTTCCATCTCTAATTCCAATCACAGCTCTAGAGTCGCCCACATTGGCAACATAAAGGGTATCCCCAACAACAAGCACAATGATAGCTGTTGTCCCGCTCATTGTATCATCAATCTCACTGTTATGTAGTTCCTCATTTGTGGCAAGAAACGCATTGTTGTACGCTTTCACAGGATCATCTACCAATACGGGGTCTCTTGAAAGCAGTTCTACTAACCTTTCCTTTACAAAATTCGAGCATTGAGTGCCAAATTGGCCATGTCCATCAAATACCCCAAAGAAATGGATATTTGGGTTTCCATTCAGCTGTGTATTGATAGAATAGCAATCTTGGTTCTCCTTACCCGGCGAGTCAGGGTAGTAGCCCCTTTGTGTAAGGACAGAGTACTCAACCCTGAAGTCGTGTGACGGTATAGAAACAGTACTCAGTGACCTCTCTAAAAACACAGGTATTGTTTGGGCGCCTTGTTCACCGCTTCCATTTACCGGGTAATGACGAAAACAACAACACTGATCATCACTACAACACTTGCTATGAATACAACCCATGTTCCAAACACCAACTCGAAAGCAGCCTATTAACAAATAAATACTCATTAGAAACACCCCTAAATTGTTTTGATGAAAGCAATTCCAAACCCCTATGAAAAAGGCCATCAAAACAGACAATTCACAATAACAATGCAACAGCTTAAACCTATGAAAATCAGCCAAATGAATACCCTATAGAATCAGCAATACTTCACGAACAACAAGAAGCGAGCAACAGGAACACCTTCTGACAGTGAGATCAACAAACACCACCTCAAAATGGTATATCCTCCTAGATATGATACTGAAAAGTTATCTCAATCCAATCAACATGAGATTACAATAATCCACCACTCCCCTTTTCCCGGAAACCGCAAAAAGCCATGAAGAATCCAACTAAACCCTAAAATAAAAATTTAATCTTTCAATTCCTTCTAGTAATCGACCTCAAGAGAACGTGCGGTGGGGTTATCTGGAAAAGGGTAAGGAGAAGATATACTAACCTCAATCATAAAGAGAAAGCAGAGTAGTTCTTTTTGGGTAATTTTGCTTTAAACCCTTTGGTGGGTGGGAGGATCGAAACAACCAAGATTTTCGTAATTAATTTGAAAGCTCCTGCAAAAGAGAGATGGAGTAAGCGACAGGGATATAGAGAATGGTCTACGAAGAAAGAATGGAATGATATTTTCTTCGAACAGCGAAAGTTCATCCCCCATGAAACAAAGTATCTAGTACGTGAGTGACAGTGATAAATTGAGGCGAGAAATCCAACACGACGCCGTTTAAGATGGACAATTGGGAATTGAATACAAAAATACATTTCACAATAGGTATGACATCCCTAAAAAAGGTTTCTACCATCCTTCTTCCGGCGGCGAGACACCGCGCCAGTTCATCTATCCCGTGCCATCTCCAGCCTCGAGTGTTCCGCGTCTTCTCCAAAGGTGTAGTTGTTCCGATCTTTGGACATTTCTCCTTTTTTCGGTTTTTGCTTGTGGTGATTGTTTTGTTTCCTTTTTTAGTTTTCTTTTTGCATGACGGTTTGCCAGTTTGCCGGTTGTCGGCCTCTCGATACACCAATAATCTTTGGTGTAATCGAGCATTTTACCTTCGTGATAAAAAAAAATAAAAAATTTCAAAAAATTATTAATAAATTATTATAACGGTATTTTGAGAAGGAAAAATGGTTAAATATAACATAAGTAGTTTAAGTTGATGAAATAAATATTTACATAATTATATGAGGTGGGTTTTGTTTATAAACTTTAAAGTATAATTTTATATAAAAAAAAAGAAAAATATTCTATTAATAAAACAAAATATGTACCTAGGAATGCTCTTAAATGATATGTCTACAAGGTCCATGTTAATTCCACCCATTTAATACCACCCAAATCCCCTTAATCAAATCAAACAATTAAACTTTCATTTAAATCAATCAAAGTAATCAATTGATTACTATTTTTCAAATTGTATCAAGTTTGAGTCAAAATCCGTTATGTTATAATTTATAATTAGTTTTACCGCTTAATTTTCGGATCACTAGTATACCTTGTAACTAAAAAAAATAAAGAAATTAAAATAACACAACTTGTTTGAAAATGATATTATAATTCGAAAAAATAAAAAAAAATCGCGTAAATCGCTAATAATGAAAGTTCGTTGAACTCCTTTGTCATTTATGGGTCGTTCCCCACGATGGGGTCATATTTTTTGCGGGCAACTAGGACATGAACATCTTGTATAAATGTTGGATGTCCCGTCAGGTTTTCTATATAGCCTTATAAATTTCATTTTTCTAAATTTGGTTTCCGTTTATACACATGGTTTGCGATGAGGATTGTCCACTACCACCTATTCTTGAATATTGGATCATCACACATAATGAAAGTGTGAATGAATGTCCAATATGCACCTCGAAATTAAGAATTCCGGGACCTTCATGGTAAACATGGTCGACATGTATCTTAGTTATAATTCAATGAATTTATGAAGTATACAATTCATTTAAAAAAAATTATTTAGTTATATTTATTACTAATTAATAAGTATGGGGTGATTTGCTTGAAGTTATAAAAAAAAAAGAGAAAAATAAATCAAGAAGATTTTTGGGTCATGGATTGAGTCGTTGAGTACTCAGGTGTACTCATCACAAATGAGTTGTATTCACGTCAAAAGGTAGCTTGATATGCGAAAGATGGAGCTTTGAGTATGTGCATGTGATGTGAGGCATTTAGGACACTAAGATTTGCTATGCATTGAGGTTTCGGCTATTGTGAAACAATGCTCAATCTCCCAAGTAGAAGAAGTGTGTAAAGGCGAAAAAAATGTGGGTGTATTTATTGAAAGTTTGTGTAACGTTGGTTAGAAATCCTCTTTCCCGGATTAGTACCACAAGGCTAAAAAATTTTCCACCTTAATCATCTCTTCTTGGCCTCGTCTTCTAAAGTCCTTATGGTTTATGTACACATCTGCTTGGCCAAGTGATGGAGATTTGGTTGTTTTTGTGAGCTATGGCTATCTTGAAACACGAGAGCTTATGCAATGTATAATTATTTTTCTTATATGGCTTGCTTGAAATGCTTTTGTCCTATGTGCTATAACAAGTATACTGAGAGTGATCATACTTGAAGCAATATTATGAGATTTTATATTTATTTTAATATTTTGTATTTTTATGTAGTCATTTTAGTTTGGATTTGGTTCTTGCTTGAGGACAAACAAGGTCAAGTATGAGGTTTTTACATAGCATGTTTTTATTAGGTTTATATCATGTTTTTAGGATTAGTTTTATCATGTTTTGAACGAGTTTGTACGCTTTGTTACTAGTTTTTGTTACATTCTAGTATGGATCGAGGTCTACACTCGTTTTCCCTTGTTTTCAGGAGGTTTATTGGTGTTTCGGTGCATTATTGAGAACGTTGGAATTGGTCGTTGAAGACTTGATGGAAGAGGTTATGAAGTAGGGAAGATCTTGGTCAAAGGTTGGCAAGGAGGGTCATGCTAGGATCATGCAAAGAAGAAAGGAAATCGTGCAAAGATCGGACAATATAGCATAGCAAGTTGCTCGTGCAAGAAGTTGGTATGCAACCTTGCACTTTCGTCCAGCAAGACTGAACGTTCGTCGAAGCAAGCGCACGTTCGTGCGCTTTATAGAAGAGTCTCTTCTAAATCCGTTGTTGAGTTGCACAATCGTGTGATCTTGCTGCGCGTTCGTGCAACATTCATTTAATATCCGTCTTTAAGAGACTTTTGACCTTCTTTGGATGTTTACTCCCCTTTATAATGATGTTTTAGGGAGTTTAGAACTAGACATTATCAATTTAACTTTGTTTAATTTTGCAAGTACAAGAAAACAAATTGAAAAGAAGAGTAGAGAGGAGATTGGGGATTTGAGTTATTTCCTTCTTCCATAATAAAGTTTGTAAGTTTTTATTACAAATATTATTAATGTTATTTATATTTTATGTGTGGATAATTCTCAAAGTTCTAGATTTGGAGATGACTCTAACTATGTTGAGATAAATAAGGTTGTTATAATTCATTGAATACATATTTGATTGTTTTGATTGATGTATGTCTTAAGTGTTTAGATATGTATCTAGATGATTGTTAGATACTGAAAGGTGATAAAAATTGTTGAAAAATAAGGTATAATCTTGAGATTTATTTGTGCAACAATGACTTAGATCTCTTGAGGAAAAATATGTTGTCATAGATGCATGCCTTATTTGTGAAAATTGAGACCGACATGAGATGTTTGAATCAAATATGTTTCTTGCATCTAAGAGCTTAAAGATTTCTGATTTATTTAACTTTGTGCAAAAGTGAATGATAAATTGTTATGACACGTTAATTTGAGTCTGAAAGGGGAATAATGATACTTTATGCAACATACCTTCATGATTATAATCGGATTTGTTCAAGAAAATAAAATGTTTAAGGTCTATCGATGATTCATAGGTGATGAAATCTCCTATATTAAAATATTACTCTCATATAACTCGATTCGTTTTTAATTTATGATTTTCCATCACTTTGGATACTGAAACTAACAATTATTTCCCACTTTTATTTCACCACTTTTAGCTTTGAGAAGTGGTTTTAAGGTTATGATTTATACTCATAGAGTCGTTTAGATTCAACACTCATTTCACATCACTATACCTCTTAATTATAAATTTAAATTTAAATTAATTAATTTAGAAGGAAAAACCCGTAATTATTAGCCTTGTTAATGCCTTTGTGGAGAAGTAGTTACTCTTCGTCAAACAAGTTTCACGTTTTTTTTTCTTCTCTTCTTCCCCGTTCCCATCCCCATGGATTTCGCCATGGCGACGACGGTAGATCTAGTCTTCACCCCCGTCAAGCAGTTACTCTCTTCTTCACCCTCTCTCTCGGCCGGAGCCAAGATCTCTCAATCGCGGGAGTGCAGATGCTATAGATCTAATTTGTGTAGATTGAGTATATCGAATTTGTGTAGATTGGGTAGATCGAATTAGGTAGTTTGGGTAAATCGAATTTGTGTAGATTGGTAACGCTAGTTTGAGTGATTAAAAATTGGTTATTATTAAAATTGAGCAATACTATTTTGTAATGCTAAAATTGGATAGCACTAGTTTGGGTAATTAAAATTGGATAATACTAGTTTATAGTGCTAAAACTTGGTAACAATAATTTTTGTGAAACGAGTTTATGTAATTAGAAAAAAAAATAATTAAAAAAAATTATTAACTAAATAGTGAGATTCATTTAATACAACTGGTAATAGGGAGAGTGAGTCTAACAACACTGGGTTCGAAACCATAAATAGGCAAAAACAATCCACTCATACAACTCACCCATTATTGTTTTTACATTGTGAAAACTATTCAGCTTCGATTATAAAAAATTGAAGAGATTACTTAAAATATTTGGGGAGAAATCCTTTAATTGTCTAATAGTTTTAACGATATGGGTCCGTTTGAAAAATGGTAGATTATTGGAGTTGAAGTTGAAGCTGAAACTTATTGGTAGATGAAGCTGAAACTGAAGCTGAATGAGTAACTGAAGTAAGTAGGTGATTGACGAGCTGATATTTTTCGATAAGCTTGGTTGGTGTTTGGGAGAACGAAACTTATAAAAGCTGACGTAAACGTAAAATTACTAAAAAAATGACATTTTTTTATTTATCATTAATTCAAATAAAGTTTTATAAAACAAGCAACAAATTATAATTATCTTAAACATGTTTTTTTATGTTTCAAGAGTTATGTAACACCAAATTATTTTCTTGAACAATTTAAAAGCAATTATAAACTTTCATCTATAAGTAACTTTATTTAATTTTAATTTAATAGTTTTAAATTTAATTTTCTGATAAATATCTTATTTTATATTTATATTTATCGTTATAAAAATATAATAAAAATGAAAAACAATAATATTAACATTAATTTACTAATGAACAATATAAATAAAATATAAAATTTTTTATTCACAAATTAAAACTAAATTTTTGTGACTTCTAAAAATTAATCACTAAAAGTATAAAGTAAAAATAAAGAAAGATTATAGGCAAAATTGGAACAATGGTAGATGAAGGTTTGCCTTCATCTCCATAATCTACCCTTTGGTAGACGACGATATATTACATTTTTCATCTTCCTTCATCTATCATCATCTCCTTCAAATTTTGTTCTCAAACACCAAATTTACATTTCTTCATCTACTACTACCTCCTTTAACGATATAATAGTACAATAAAATTATTTATCAAAATAACCCTATGAAAAATATAGTGATCAAATTATTGCCTTTTTATTCTCTAACAAGAGGATCATCTATACTAATAATTATTTTTCGGATTTGAATCAAAAAATTGAAATGATTAAAGTAAAAGATAAGAGCTAATCATGGCTCAAATCTTTAATCAATCAATTGATTTTCCCACTTAAATGAGCTCAAATCTCTTCTCATTTCATATATATAGAAGGCAATGTCGAGTATGTATAAGATTGTTAAGGAACATGGTTGAGGTTCTCCTCTTACCCTCTTCACACTAATCAACTCTAATCTCCACAGCTTATTGAGCATTATGAAGATTGCAACTCTGCTCAATTCCAAGTAAGTATCTCAATTCTTTTTGTGATACTTGTTAGCATATTCACGAATTTTGTTTCTTATTTTCTTTATATTGCCGTAAAAATGTTATAATCTATTGGCATATTAATTTTTTATTGGTAATTTTTTTTATATAAAAAAGCTATAAATTATTTGAGCAATTGTAAAGCTAATGTAATTGACATTGTAAGTCCAACTTTTGTTTCAAATTTCAAATTAGGATAATCATTGGGGTCAATAATTCTAACAAATAATTAACACTGGGTTGGGATGGACCCAAGGATTAATACTAAATTGGGCTGGGCCAAAAATTATACTCGATTGGGCTTGGGCCGGCCCTTGTAAATAAGGACACAAGATTTGGTCCATTCAACAAAAATGTTAGTGTATATTCATCAAAGCTAGTACTATATTTACAAAGACTCAATTGCAATTGGACAACTTAAAATTTCATTTATTTGATCACTTGATGAAATGTGCTTCCTTTTTACAACTATAAATTTTCATAATCTTCGAATCATATATACTTTTGAAAAAGATTGATTCTTGAGTATTTATTTATGGTTGAATTACAAAACTATTTGTCCGAGTTTGGATCGGGTGGAGTTATCCTAATAAAGGGGTGGAAACACTTTGATAAAACAAATGAAAAATAGAGAAGAAATTAGGGCTCGTGTGGTACGTTATTCAAGGAATCAAGAATCACTCAAGCCGATTCCTATGTTTAGTAGCAAAAAGTATCGGAATGGGCAATTCTAGCATTTTTTATTCTCTAATTCCTGTTTTTCCCCCCCTTTTTTCCCTTGAGTTTGGATCATTCAACTTATCTTTTCAAATATAGTATTTTAGGTCATTGATTGTTGCCATTATATTATAAAATCAATATCTTTTCCACCCGAATTTTAATTTTTCATCTTAATCAAACACCATTTTCACGATTCGGATTAGGTTATTACTCATTCTAATCCGAATATTGCACACGTACCCAACACGTCCTTACAACTATCCTTGAATGAGAAAATTTCATCACCAATGGTCAATCTTCCACACAAGCCCGACTCAATATATTTGGAGGCCCAGTCCAATTACGTTATAATAAAAATACTAGCCCACAATTTAAAAAGAAAACAAATTATAGGAAGGAGACCTCGAACCAAAGACCAAACAAAGCTTAACATGTATCCTCCTTACCACCTGGGCTATTAATACATTGATACTAACACCATTTTTTTTACCATAATGAGACCCCAAAAATTCTGAGGCCCTGTTCATGAGAACAGGTTGCACCAGCTTCGAGCCGGGCCTCCTTCCACACACGAATTTTGTGTTAGTTATATAGTATACAATTTAATGATTGTGAATGTCAAATTTTGTAAATGCTTAAGTGGGCTCATTGGAAAGGATAATCACTTAATTTGTGGGTGCAACAAAACATGTTGCATCAATCAAAGAAAGGCTATTATATATGGCTTACAAACATTTGATCCATGATATCCTTGCGGGTTCCACCTTCAATATCTACTCCAATATACAACATGACACACATATCTTATAGTTAATTAACTAACCTAAAAAGTAGCCACTTCATTAAACATATAATCAAATCATGTTATTGCATTCTTAAGCATGCGTGTCTTCAACAAACAACACATTATCACTATGAACAACTCAAAATCTACAGCCCGGCAATATCTAGTGTACGTACGTATGAATTGCTTCTTTATGCATGCAAAACTATACGTAAACTCATCAGATAAAGCTAAACAAGAGTTTTGAAGAATTTAAAAAGATTATAACATATATAATAATAAAAAAAAACATATAATAAAAGGAGAGAGTAGGACAAAAAGTACAGAGCCTGAGAGGAAATTTGGAGCTAATAATTAAAACAAAAAAAAACAAGGGAAAAAAAATGAAAATAATAATAATAATAAACCCCCCAAAAGATTAAAAACCTCAAATATCTGCACTTTTTTCTTATTTAGAAGCCATTGATGCATTACCCCATTTGGGCCAGTCCCCATTTCCACGCCAACACAGCCCCTCCTAAAGTAGACCTTCCATCCTTAAGCGTGACATCTCTCAGTGGGGTGCATCATCATCATCCATTCCATACATCCATCCGACATGCCATCACCATCATCATCATAACATCATACATCATCATCCTTCATTTCTTTCTTTTTTTCCTTTCAATTAACTGACTAATTTTTTTAAAAAGAGAAAAGAAAAAACAGTAACCGTACCGACTAACTGAACCCTACTCTCCCCCTCTCTCTTTTGTGTTTCTTGAAAATTATCTACCCGCCCGCCACCGCGTCGCCGCCGCTGCAAACGCCTAATTCCGGCGGGGAGTGAAGGTCTGGAAAATAACGCATCCGGCACCAGGGAAATCATCCAAAGCACAGCTCCTACATCTCATTCCCATTTTCTCCAATCCATTACCGACACGTGTCAGTATCTCTCTTCCCGCCACGTGGCTTCCACTAGTCGTTGCAACAGACATGTTCCCTGGTCTGAATACTTGAACCACCTTCTTCAGTACCTCAACGACGTCGTCTCGTCCAATTTCACCAACAAACTCATAGCTGGCATAACTGTATCCATCCTCGGGCGTCACATGGATCGTTGAATATGCATCTCCGTCTAATCCATTCATCGAGTAGCCACAAGGATCGAATCCGAAATCACAGATCAACGATTTTGGATTAATTTCATTGATTCCGGTGATCTCTGTCATTTCCTTACCGGCGATGTCCCCGGGCTTGGTATCCCCTGGTCGCCGGAAGAATTTCCGAGCGAGCGTCTTATCGAGATCGGTCATGCATACTTCGATTGTGTAAGAGAGAGGATTCAGATTCATCGCCATTATAGGTGAATCAGCCGAATCAGCGGCGGAGAAAACATGCCAGGAGTGAGTTTCGAGATTGGACGGCATGATGGAGGCCTTACGGAACTGGAGGTATGGAGGTAAGGTGGACTCGATGTAGAGGATTTCAGCTTCAAAAGAAGAGTGAGGGAAAGGCTGAGCGAGAGGGAAAATAAAGCTTCCGCGAGAGTATTTCATGGCGGAGAGGCGGAGGTCGATAGCGGAGGCGTGGTGGATAAGTGGAAGGATTGATTGGAGAAGCTGCGTAGTACCGCAGGTTTTGATCACGATCTTTGTCGGATAAACAAAGAGGCTCGACTCAGAGAGAACATAGGAATCGAAACTAGGGTTTCCGACTGCAGAAACGACAGTGCATTGGACAGCATGAAGGACTGACTCAATAATGGAGAAATCGAGCATTCGGAGGCCCATTGGATCATCACCGGAGAAATATAGCTCCAATCGCTTCTCAAAACCTTCAAATCCAGAAAGCGCCATTTGAGTAGCAGAAGGAAAAGTCGAAAACGATTTGAATTAGGTGAGGAATTGGGAGAGGTGGAAGAGAAGTTGGTGAATGGATTCATATTTATAGGGAGAGAGATTAAGGGAAGAAAGAAGGAGCGAATAGGCATGCGGGTGAGCAACGAAGAGTGTGATGATTGCGAGCATAATGAAGCTGAAGATCCATCGATGATGGGTGCTTGAAATCCTTTGCTGATTTGGGGTTTTGCTTTAGTGTTGATGTTTGTAAAGCGAAGGGACAGAGGAGGAGCAAGACGCCCACGCGCATGCAATTCTTCATTTCTGTGTTTTGTTTGTTTGTGGATTATTTTCTCAGAGACTTTTGCAATGCAATAGGAATAAATTCAAATATTTTAGATTTAAAAGTGTTTTAATTATTAATTTAAATAGAAGCGTTGACCATTTTGACTTGATAGTTGACTAAAATGAGCATGCATAATCGTGGCAAACCATAAGTCGGCCTGCTATAGGAATTGGGCCCGATTTAAATCAATTTCTCTATAAAAATAATTTATCATTAAATAGGAAAAGGGGAAACAAATTCATTATTTAACACATTTATTGGAAATTTTACCTTGTTTATTTTATGTCATTGGTGTACAAAGAGAAAGCTAAAAATGTATTTTTACCGAGGCAGTAGAAAAAGTGAAAAACTCCCTTTAGACATACATATAATTAGCAAGTTGAAGTGTTTGATATTTATGGAATATATATAGTGAGTTGGAAGCCTTTAGGACATAGTAATGGTGTCTGCCCAAGAGTGATACACATACATATATATATTTTGCAATAGGAGTTTGGTATCCCTAATAATTGACTCTACCCACATCATATCTACTACTACCTAATTAACATACATCCCTTTTTCACCTTTCAATATTCATATAACTAATATCTTATTTCATATATTTAGGTGATTGAGTCAAATAAGGTTGGTATATATCAATTTATTAATATATTTTATAACGAAACCTAGTTAGGTTGAATCACTTTTTAAAACTTGTCAACTTAACATAAAACATGTTTACGGATGAGAACTTAAAGTTCATGATCGTTAGCAATTTTTCTATGGGAAGTAGAGTGTCCTTAATGGGTCAAACAACCAATCACACAATTCATGTATCTATAGATCGACATGTTAAATTTAGATATCGTGCAAAGGTTGGAGGTTCAATATGGAGTCAGATAAAAACCATTGCTCACGGCATCTATAGGTTACCTTGGTGGTCATTCTTCCTTCTCTATACTTTACCCATTATTGGGAGCAGTTAGCCGACATGACGACTAAGACTTTTTGCCCTTCCCAGTTTTGTTTTTTTTTTATCCAAACTTGAAGTTATTCAAGATTCACCCCAACTAGAACCGGAGTGACATGATAGAATATCTTAAGGGGTCGTTTGGTATCTATAGATGGTTAAAGATATGGGTATCACCCATACCATATCTTATGTTTGGTATTTAAGGGTTTCAGTATCAAATGATACCCTGATACCTGAATATCCCAATTTTGATATACATATTTTTTACGGTATCAGTTTCTTCTATCGACATTCATCTCTCGATATTTCTTCTCTCCTTCTCTCGACATTCCTTCCCTTCTCATTCCTCATGTCGCCACCAACCCTGATGCTACTCACGACTGGAGCAAGGAGCTGCCGACCGGAGCAAGGAGCCCCACCAACAGCCTGTTGTTGTTTACCAAAGGAATGTTTCTTTTAGGTCGTTTTGAGGGAATTGAAATCGCTTGTTTCACCTGCACTTTGGGGCTGTTTGAATTAATCGTCCATGTCCTGACCTAATCTGACATGTGTTGATCGATCGTCTTTGTCTGTCTTCTTGTCCTGACCTATTATGATAATTGAGGTTGTTTGATACCTTTAATTAGTATATCGATACCAAACAATCCCTAATATCTTTTTTAATTATTATTTTACTTGTATTAAAGCACCTCAATTCATTAATAGTAAACAAGCTTTCAGCTTATCAATCTATTTTTTTTTGTTGGGTGGAATCAGTTTATCAATCTCTCCATGAAGGACTTCACAATATCACATAAAATATCACATTTGATTAACACATAAAATATCACATTTGATTTCAAGTTTCTTAACTTGTAGTTTTTTTTGCCTCTTGTAAAATTTTACAACGTATGATCGACCCAATAATAATTTTATGAAAACTTATCAGTGCCTCAAGACAAACCACCTTGATCCTCAAGATGCTTTATGAGAACAAAACCAATTAATGTTTTACTATATTCAAGGTTTAATCCATCAATTCAATTTGTAAAACTAGTGGCACAAACCATTATTAAAGAACCTCATCAAGGGTGAAATGGGAGTGTGAACCTTTTTTTTTTTTGTTAAAATAGGGGAGCAGATATGTTTTGTTTCCATTAGCATATAAAGGGCCCCAAGTTAATAATATGTACAAAATAGGCCCTTCAAATTATATAAAAAGATTATTAAAATAAAAAGAGGATATTAAGGGAATTAGAATGTCTATATTTTCATTTATTAAACAATTAATTATCACAAAACGGGAAAGTAATTATATTTCTTTCAATTTATTAAGGAAATCAGAATATCTTCCTTCTATTCATCCTTTCCAGAATTTCCGTAACAGACAATTGTTAATCCAACTTGCGTTCATCCATAACGATGATATTGAATCAAACTTGGTAAGGTTTCCGCAGCAACATATGTGCATAATCACCAGAGACTGCAAATATATGTACATATACAGTTAGTCAGTAACATTTTCGCAACAAAATATGTATATAATCACTAGAGACTGCAAACATATTTACATGCAAACACAAACATAATCCTATATTACAACATATTTTGTTCTACTATACATATTCAAATCGACAGCATGCTATATGTAGTATGTACAAGAAAATTTGTTCTACTGTACATATTTTTGCAGTAACATATGTACATAATCAGTCTGTAACTTATACTTGTTGAAGACGACCGTTGAATACTCGATTGACCTTCATCCTTCTCAATTGAATCTTGCCGACTGAAGTTATCGATTTTTCCAAAAACCAGAGTAAAATCGGCGACAAAAGCATACATGTGTTTGGCGACTGAAGTTATCAATTCGAGATTTCGAATATCCTTGAAAGCAATTGGTACCTATTACATGTGGAAGACGACCAACTACTAGACGATCGAAGGATACTGTTGATGATGGATGATGGGAGGAAGACGAGAACTTGAACATTGTGGCTATGGCGAGAGAAGCTTGGCGAGAGAAGAGCGCTCTTTTTAATTTTGGAACCGGTTGAAATGCGAGAAATTTGGGATATTTGATAATAGGATCTTTTCACGGTTATCATATTTTAAACGTATCCTATTTTTATGCTTAACAAATATCTTTTACAATAAAAATAACTTCCATAACTTATTTTTTTCCGAAAAATAATAAATACAAGGGGCCTTGTTTGTATTTTAGAAAAATAAATTACCGTAGTAGCTTAATCTTCTCAGTTTTTTTTGTATCGCTGATACAAACTAGACTCCTTAATTTTCTTAATTAAAATTAAAGATAAAAATATTGGTTATTGACTGTAAACTATAAAGCAACGTAGACTTATTTTATCTCGTTAGAAACATAAGAGTTCTGATTATGTTTATTTATACAATAACAACCCACAAACCCATTTTACCCTTTTTAACTAAACAAAAGTTTTACAATCGCACGGGTCTATTATATCTATATTTTGTTTTTGTTATAAATTGATGGTTGAAGTCTCCATTATTGCAATAACATGTCTTTAATTATGATTTAGTATGATGAATTGTAAGTTGTATGGATGAGTATAGTATCCTTGTAATGTACGGTTACGGATTCGAGTATCGAGTATCGAGTAAGAGAACGTATAGTAGAAGAGTGTACATATAGTTTTTGCTTTTGTTGAAGCATTTAGAAGTACAAATGTATATAAACGTTGGACCACTCTAGTTAGCAAGTTACATGCTCATAGGTGTTTGTGATTGGAATGTTAAGAGTGATGAGTTTTTGTAGACTTTTATGGAGGCAACATATTATTCCATACCTAAGTTAGCCAACATACAACATTTCTATCTACGAGACATACTTATTTTGTTTTTCCTATTTTCATTCCAATATTAGCCCTCCATAATTTCACTTTACAATTTTTAATTACAATTGATCACCATCTTTTAACAATTAAAAAACACGTTAATAATCGTTTCCGCGTAAAAATTTTTGGCATTTTAAATAATTTTAGGGAATGAAGCGCGTGTTTAATTCTCGGCGGCAGCAAGCAGAGAGCTCAATTGACGTCCGACAAGGGCGGCAACAGGTAGTGGCAGTGGTTGTTGTTGGTTCTAGATTGATGATGGCGGAAGTGGTTGTTGTTGGCTTTGCAAATCTAGATCAACGAAGAAGATGAGCTCGGCTTGACAACGACGGTGGTGAGGAAGACGGTGAAGACCAACAAGCTTTTTTTCCTGACATGCTTCATATTTTCCACATCTTTTCGAGGTGGTTTCCGATAAACTCGGGTGGAGGGTGACAAATTCCGACGACTATATATATATATATATATATATATATATGTAAGGAGAGAGAGTAGATCCTATGAAAACACCCTAACGTGTATACATGAGAACATATATCGTTTAATGTATTATTTATAGTTATTGTTGGTTGAGTGGATTATTCGTAATTATTGTTGGATTCCTAATTATTATTATTCGTAGTTATTATTAATTATGATATCTACTCTAAATCTCAACCCTTTATACTCATCATCTAACGGTGTACGATTGTTCTCATTTATACACGTTAGGGGTGTTCTCATGGGAACCACGTCATATATAACAATAATAAAAAAATGCAGTATTAGCTAAATTATTTCATAATTATAAAAGTACTTTAATTAAACTTTGATATTTATTAAATTATATTTTATCACTTAAAACATAAATATTTATAGACAGAAAATGTAAAATATATGGGCTGAATTGATTCATTTTAAAAGCAATATTTTTTTAAAAAAAAATTAGTGCAAGGAGGGATTATGATTTGGAGAATTTTAATTGATGGGAAATTTAAAAGCGTGAATAAAAAAAATAAAAATAGAAAAAGTTGAAAATTTAGGAAAAAGAAAAGAGAATGATGCATTGTTTAGGCCTGAATATAGATTTGATGCGTGTAAAGGAACACAAATTCTTTTTAATAAAAAGAAGCATGCCCAGCCCATAGATATAATCAGTCAAATTCCTCTTTTATTCTTTAAATAAATCTAACTAAATATAATATTGCAACATTTGGAAATAACTATTAATTAATATTGCAACATTTGGAAATAACTATTAATTAAGAGCAATGGGTAAAAGGAGAAGCAGGCGTGGCTGCTGCATGCTGCATAGGCTAATGAGAATTTCCTTCAATCCCAAGGCCAAAACTCACTTGCCCATGTCACAAATTCACAACCTTCTACTCTTCTAGTGGTGTTATACTAGTCGTGTCGGAGATAATAAGGTCCCACATCGAAAGATGAGGACACTCCGAATCTAGTATATAAGGTCGGTGGACTACGCCTCATATTGACAATTGATTTTAGGATGGAACCTCGCCGGGTTTGTATCGGACTTTGACAAGTCGAGTTACTCAAATTTAGGTGTAACATATATCTATGTTTGTTTTTTTTACCAGAAAGAGTGTGTTGGGGTTCGAAATTCCCAAATAGATCAATCGGTCAGCAACACCGTTGATTTTTCTGAACGCATGTCTAACCCGGACTTCCTCAAAGAAACGAAGATCCAGTATGGAGTCGAATATGATCATCTCGATCTCCTAGGGACAACTCCAAAGTTCTTGGAGTGCCTTGATAACACAAAAGTTATCACCCTCAATTTTAATCTTTTTAATATTTAGTCTTATAGCTTCTTTTAGTCCAGTTTTCAGCGCGAAGTCTTCTGCTTTAATTACCGACTTAAAATTATTTTTCTTAGCGCCCAAGCTAATAACATTACCGTAATGATTTCGTATAACAAAACCAATGGATGTTATTCCCGAATCGAGTTTTGATCCATCAAAGTTGAGTTTGTGGAGCCCATGTTTTGGTTTATCCCATTTAATATAATTTTTCTTTCTTGTGTTGGGTAAGTTGTTCTTTTGAATATGTTTAAAATCGTAGTCATCATCATCGGTCTTATGATTTTTCCAATTCTGAATTTGGTTTTTAATGAAATTTAGAATGTTATGATCCGATCCGATTGCATCATTGTTAAATATGATTTTATTTCTGAGGAACCAAATACTCCACCATATGGTTGCAAGTCGGGAGAAATTAGAAAGTCCGATCTTATTTTTTATTTCCGTCAATAGTTTGTGAGGTCTTTTGTTTTCTGTGTCAATGGTATTGAGATTGGTGATGATATTTAAGTCAAATTTTGTGATTATATTTTTGGTATAGGGGCAATCAATAAGAAGATGTACAAGATCCTCGAGTTGATGATTACAAAAATCGCAGTTTTTTGGAACTGCGATTCTTCTTTCATTAAATTTTGTTTTAGTTGGGATACCATTTCTCGAGATTTTCCATATGAAGTTTTTAATTTTTGGTTGAGTGTCTAAATTCCAAATCCAATCGCAAGAATAGTTAGGGAGCCATCGTGACTCCTTTTTTATCATTTTCGAGGTTGATATTGTGGAGAACCAGCGCGAACCCAGTATAGCCTGTCTTGTATTTCATTTGTTGGGATGATTGTTTCCATGATTTTTTTTTTCTAATTTTTGTGCTGATAATGTTTTGTAGCTCGTTTTCAATTTTAATGGTGTCCCATTCATTTGAATTGATGAAGTGACTGACTTTAATAATAGTATTGATTAGATTAATATTTTGTACTAGTTTGATTAGGGGTGTTGTTGTGACCCAATTATCTTGCTAGAAGTTGATGGATTTACCATTGCCTATTTGTCAAATAATTCCGTTTTTAAATTCGGATTTCAGTTTTATAAGGTTTTTCCATTGCCAAGATGCTGGTCCTTTTAGATGATAATGTAGTATATTAATATTTCTCAAACACTTTTCATTAACAATTCGCACCCAAATGTTTTCTGGTTTGGCAAGAATTTTCCAAAGTAGCTTCATTTGGAGGGCTTTATTAGTGGTGAGGAACTTTCTTAATCCGAGTCCCCCGCATCTTTTTGGTTTACAGATAGAATCCCAACTGATCAATGGTCTATGATTGTCATATTTGTTCCAAAAGAATTTTTTATACGTCTTATCGAGTTCGTCCAAGTTATACCTTGGGAGCATAAATCCTTGCATAACAAATGATGATTTTGTTGATAAGTTGTGCTTTATGAGGGTGTTTCGTCCTTCTTGTGAAAGAGAGTTTGCCTTCCATTTGCGGAGTTGTTGCTTTGTTTTATTATTGATGTCTCTGAAAGTTTCTTTATTAACTCTTACATTAATGATATGACATCCAAGATAGGTATCAAGGGAGGTCGTGTGCTCCAAATTAAGTATTTGACAACTAGTTGTTACATAGCTTTTTGTGGTCTCATTTCTTTATTTTCTTTTCAAATTAAACAACAAAATAACAATAAAAAGGACGTTAATAGAGGTACCGGTCAGAAAATTTATTTGTGATCTTAACTACGCAATTTGCGCATGTAGTCTTGATTTTCACGTTAATTTATAACTACTCGTATAACATGAGTAGGTGTAGTTAATTTAGATAACAACTACCTACGTATGTGACTTGCGTAGTTGTATCTTCCTTCGTCACAACATTTATAAACTTCCTGAGGGTTCAATTCAAACAAACCCTAGCAAAACTCAACAAAATCAACTACAATAAAATTCAACATATCAAATGAATTTCTTGTTTCATGACTGGATTTTAACAAAATCAACTTCGACAAACTTCCTCCTTGGAAGTTTTGACTTACTTCAACTTAAACAAATTTCTGTATTTATACATATTTCAGTTTAGGGTTTCATGACGTCTAGATTTCAGCAAAATCAAACAAATCAAATGAATTTCAGTTGAGGATTCAAATTCAGCTTCACCTTTCATGATTTCCGGGAACGCAATACTGGTTTCAAATTTTCGCTTTTGTTTTTTTTTTTGAACAAAGAAGGGCTCTACAAAGAAGGATGGCAATGCTTTTGTCTTTTTCGAATATAGAAGGAGAGACGATGAGAAACAAATGAAGAAGAAGCGGACTAAGAAGGAGAGATGACACCCTCTGGTTTTCGAATAGACACACACGAATAGCGTATCTGAAATGCGTATCCGAAATTCTAATAAATAAAAATAAGACTACGCACGCGAATAGCGTAGTAATTGTTTAAATAAAGATTTTGACCGGTACGTTTAGAAATCACGATAAAAATTTGAAAAGCATTGTATTTAGTACAAAAACAACGGCAACTTGTTTTAAACAATTTCACGCATTTTCTCCTACACTTTATTACGATGATATACAAATTGAGTTTATTCATTCCTCTAGCTTTTGTTTTCAAATTCTTTTTGATGGAATGTGTCACAAGAAGTCCAAAAAGGTGGACAACAAGGAACAAAAAAAAAAAGATGAACATTACGGTTTATTAGGATAAAGATAGGGACAAACGTCAAGATTTAAGTGACTAATAATTCTATTTCCAAAATCTTATATAAACAATAATTAACTGATTAAGGAAATAAACGGGTGGGAATACACGATGAACAATAAGTATTTGACTCAGTGACATTTGATCTATTAACCTATGACATTCTAACTCAACAGGTGAACTTACTCTTAGTGTCCGTTTGGTTGGAGGGGTGGAATGAAAACGGAATGATATTGGATAAGGATAAGAAAATGAAATTAAAACGATGAGTTAACTATCATGTGTTAAAAGACTCTAAACAAACATAGTTTTTTATTAATTCGGAATCATTCTGTTACCGGAAATGATTTTTAGTGTTTCTATATGAACCATTGGGGCCCGTTTGGTTTTAACTTCAAATTCGGAAACGGAATAGAAACGAATCTAGTCCATATGTATACCCTTATTCATGAAAGGTTTTGCAATCATTCCTTGTGGTTTGAAGTAGTTGGAGTAGAATTTGATAATTTTTGATACCCTATAGGAAACAAAATGTTGGAAAGCAAGTGCATTTTGCATGAAACCACAAGGAATGATTCCATAAAATTTCAGGATAAGGATATACATGTGAACTAAATTCGTTTCAATTCCGTTTCCGTTTTCGGAGTTGGAACCAAACGGGCCCTTAGTCTAGCTTGTAATAACGAGAGTGCAGAACTTACAATTACTTTTATCTGGTTACTATTTTGATTCTGTTACATTTACTTTTGAAAAAAGTGATCAAATTTATATTCAAAACTAATCGGATTGGTATGAGTGATCTTTGCGGAGTGAAGTGATATGTCGAATAAATTGGCAATATAAATCGATTGAAACTTGATATTGTGTTGATCTATCGGAACAACACAGTACCAAGCCTGTCCATCGTTGTCTGGATTAGTGATGATACAGTAAGACTAGTGTGAAGGACAAAAACACACACTTTAGAGGAGCAAGAAGATGTGTGTGTGGTGAAACGTATGTAGGTAGGGTTGATGAATGAAGATGTGGGAGAATGAGTACAGTAGAAGAGAAGGATGCATAGAAGAAGGGCATGCATGCAATGATGCCAAAATGTGAAAGAAAAGAATGATATGATTTAGGAATGCGAAGAATAATCAATGTGGGTGTTGGATTGGGTGGCACAAGGCATCACCTTCCATTATCCTCTTCTTCCTCTTGCACGCGCACCAACCAATATTCAATTTCACCTTCCCACCCAACCATTATATCCTCATTGCTTTTTACTTCCTACCCGAATTCCGGAACTCGACGTAACCCAACCGAAATCTTTAGACATATATCGGAGTCTAACCCTCCTACGGGGACATCCGTAGGGGACGACAAAATAATAAAGACACGGGGGAGTGGGGGAGGTTATGAGTTTGATGTTGTTTTGTACTCAACACATAAGAATTTATTGACGTATATAGGAGTCTGACCCATTATAGGTGATAGATTGCATGAATCCATCTTACTGGCTGTGTTAACGATTCAACGCTGTCTTTATATTTTCAAGTTTTACTGGTTGAGTCAGTGGTATCGGAGCCTAACCCATTATGGGTGATGGAATGCATAAATCCATCTCGCTGACTGTGTCAACGACTCAGCGCTGTCTTTATGTTGTCTTGTACTCAAAACATAATAATCTATAGACGTATATCGGAGCCTGAACCCATTATGGGTGATGGAATGCATGAGTCCATCTCACCGACTATGCCAACGACTCAACACTATCTTTATATTTTCAAGTCTTACTGATTGAGTCAGTCGTTTCGGGTCTAACTCGTAATCCAATAAGATTTTATGTTGTAATTTGTAAACGTATATGAAAAAGACACAAAAAAGAAGAGTTGTTAGGAGTGCCCTATTAAATAAGGGCAATGGTGAGTAGAAGACATGCATCTACACCAACTTCTTCTCATCTCCACTCCGTCCAAAACTTAGTCAACTACATGATTGTAAAGATAAGTATGTAGGATATACCATGATGGAGACAAATCTCTCTTGGAAACTCTCAAAACCAAAGTCCTCACCTTTATACATAAAAAGTAGTATCCCAAATCTTATAATTAGGGCTAATTGTTAATTTGAATTTGGTTTAAAAGCCAAGTTATATATATATATATATATATATATATATATATATATATATATATATATATATATATATATATATATATATATATTCTTAGCTCCCGACCCAAATCATGGAAGCCCCAAACCCTATGATTGGTCCCACACACAAGTTCCAATATGTCTCCCCACACATCATCCATGACAATAATAAGGACCCACAAGAACACACACTAATCATTCATTAAAAGAAACAAAATGACTTGCATCAACCCACAAACTTTGCTTTGTGTCCTCATTTTATTGACACACAAGGGGTCCATTTCTCAATCTTTTAGTGGCCCATGTTGGGTCTTTGAAGGGGACATGAGTTGCCCTACACAACACCAAATACACTATCACTTAAGTGTGGTTGGGCTTTGCTCTCACAAAGTGCTCCCCTTAGCCGCCAAGGATAGCTAGATCTTTGCATGCGCCATTTCTTACACACATGTGCCAATTTTTCACAATGTAACTTTTACACAAGGATGAAAGAGTATTTGTATATGCCAATATATGTACCATGCGCACACTAACTAGCTACCCTTTACAAGTTTAGTGTGTATAGTATACAATATTTGGTATTCGGCTTCCTTTTTAGCTAAGGGCCTACTACCTTTTCCTAATGGATGTGCCACAAAAGGTGAGTTTAATTTGAGGTGGGCTAGGTTTTGTTTATCTTACACTTTCCACTATCTACCATTAAGTCATTAGTGATGCCAAAAACAAAAAGAAGTGGATAGATCACTACTCACTAGTGCACTATAGTAGATTTTAGAACTATTTTGCTCCATAAGTAAAAAATGTAACTCGAACTTGGATGAAAATGTGGTTGCTAGGGATGACGGTCCCATCGCATTCGACGGGTATCCATGAACACGTTAAGAAAAATTGGGTGAAAACCTTTTAGTAGATAAGATTGAACTAAAAATGGTTGAAACTCTTGTGAAAAACCCTCGTAACCTCCTATTGTCTTTGTTGACGCTGCAAATAGTGGTTTCTCTTTTACAATTTGCTCCAACTTTCATTCCTCTAACCATCTCTTGCGAATTCCGAGTCTAGTCTTCATGCTTCATCCTTTATGCAAATTATGGCTTTATCTCCTTTCTTTTTTTTTTGAAAGATTAATTTGTATACCAGAAAAGGATTTACAGAGGGTCTACTAGACCATTACAAGTACGAAGAGGAGAAACTAATTATCTAAGTAAAATGGATGCCAAATAGCTTAGCCCACATGATAGAATTTTGTGATCTATCCTTCCAATGACTGGAGGTGTAGTTCTTGGTAGCAAGGATGGCGTTGCGAGCGCAGGTAGATGGGGGAGGTAATCCGATTGTTGAAGATGAGATCATTTCGAGCCTGCCAAACAAAGTAGATGTAAGATGTGATCGAGGAGATGCGAACTTGTGTTTGAAGATCATTTTTCTGGGGATGGAGAGATCCGAGCCAGGCCCATAAGTTATTGCTGTAGGGGTAAGGGGCGGGTAATCTGGACCACCGGGAGATAATGTCAAGAGCGACAGTGGAGAAGTTGCAGAAATGGAGGAGATGAAATTCATCTTCCGGGTGAGAGCCACAAAGCTTGCACGTGTTGTCTTGGACCAGATTTCAGGCTTGAAGCTTAGAGAGGGTAGGAAGACGATTGTGGCTAGCAATCCACGCAATGAAGCTGCACTTCGGAATGTTCAGACCCTTCCAGATGATCCCGTACTGGTAAGGCAAGATGGCGGGGGAGCTTGGTCTCAGTAAGCTATAGGCTGCAGTAGCGGAGAAAGAGCCGTCAGGCTTTGTAGTGGTGTTGGTGAAGATAGCAACACTGTGGGACTCAAGAATTTCATTCCGTATCTTTATGATCGAGCACCAAACGTGACTATGCTTGTAATTTGCTGGATAGGACCAGATGGTCTGATGTTTCATGATGTTCGATTTAACCCAAGCAGCCCATAGACTAGGACGTCCATGGTCCAGGTCAGCAATAGTTTTTAAATTGAAATAACTAATTTCTTGTTATTTTTTTCTCATAGGATCTTCTCCTTAATTCAATAAAACGAGTCCAAGGGAGTATAAGCTTAAACAAAGATGTTGTATTTTATATGGAAAAAACTCGATTCATCCACCCGTCAGATACCGGTAAACAATGTTACATTACAGGTAAATGACGGATTGAGTGAAGATTTTTAGGGGACGAGTCGGGTGATGAAAGCGATAATTTATTTTCTCTTATTTTCACATTGAATACTTGAGGTGAATTAATAAAATTAAAATATTTTGAAATAGATTACTTAAACAATTTATTTGGTTTTTATCCGTGATACAAAATTTCAAAAACTTGAAAAGTATCACCAACTTGGTGATACGTTTCGAGTTTTTAAAAATTCTTTTTTTTTAAACCAGAGTCCATGTTTGCCAAAGTCTAATCACAATCAGTTTGGTAGTATGTGATACCGACTATCAGACTGAGTTTGATTAGACCTTGACAAATCCGGACTCTGGTTGACAAAGGGATGAAAAAAATTGCCCCTTTTTGAGGTAAAATTCAAGTTGGGTATAAGGGAAAGTTTTACATGTTTTCCTAGGTCGAGCCAATTGGATATTCTTGCCTAGACGACTAGTTGAATCCCGATTTTTTTTCCAATAAAAATAAAATAAATATTATATTTAATAAATAAAAATTATACATTTCACAATTAAAGTATCCTAATGGTTGTTGAAATTTGTAGATTTTCCACCTCACAACGTGGTCTGGAGTTCGAAGATTTGCCTGAGTTTTGTCGAAATTAATGAAAAAAACTCCCATTCAAGCGTGGTACAAAATCTAACTCCGTCATTTTATGCTTTCTGATGTCATTCATTTTAGAGCGTTTTTCACTCTCATTCTTATTCATCTCTTGATCTCATAGGGTAGTTTTGTGTGGTTTTATAGTAGTTTTGCTTTCCTTTTTATTTGGAGATTTACTCGTGCTTTTATGAAACTGCAAACATTTTATCCCATTTGAAAAGTAAATGAAGCATCTTTGGAGAATGCCTACAATCGGCTAAGGTTCTGCCCGAGGTCAAGGAAGTTCAGATTGATTGAGAGCCAGAAGCTAAAGAAATAAAAAGTGCTCGAAGATTAGTAGTAGTTGACCGATACCCATGCGAGGAGCACATGACCACTCCTTTCAGACCTTGCATTTTACACCAGGTCGAGCTAATGCATTGCGTTTGAACGGGTCAAACGAGGGGAGCTATACATCAGAGTTTGAAAAACTTATCCTTCTCTCTCATATCTTTCCTCAAAGCTATATTTAGTTTGAACACATGCTTAGACTTTTAAAATTTTATTTTTCTTTGTAGATATGCTTTCCAAGGTCAGCTAGAAGCATATTCATCAAGTCATCTAGCCATTTCTTTGGATATCCAATTTTTACATTAAAAGTTATATTTGGCAACCTTCATAGGCCTAAACCACCCTCTTCAATCGACACAATCCCCTTCACCGATCAACTTGATCGCCACATGTTTTCACAAATTGATAAAGGATATATTTTATAAGTAATGTCTTGCTAGTTTGTCATTGTTCTTGGTTGGAGAATCCAGCTTTGCATGACAAATCTATGATATTTGTGAAATTTATATATTTTGATTGTATGTCTTAGTTTATATGTTATGGTAGTCCAATGTTCATCCAACGAAGATGTGATAATTGTGTGTAGATGATTATTGAGTCTATTTGTTCTTCATGGTGATATTTGCAAGATGTGAGAGTTGCGTGAATTTAGATAATGGGTGAAGTGTGTGCCTCAGATCTCGCAAATAATTACAAGACCCACTATAATATAGGGAGTCGGGATCGGACACAAGGAATATGATGTCTTGCTTTGACAAATTAATCAAGAAACTAAATAAGCAATAAACTGAATATAAACAAAAAGTAATACAAATCGAAAAAAGACATAAACCAAGTAAGGTCAATCGGCATCAATAGAGTCGATCAACCAAAGACACAATCTTTCATCTAAAATAAATAAATAAATAACAAAACAGAAGCGAAAGCGAAGCGAAAAGAGCAAAAGTCCTTAGTAAGGTTGATAGGCCTTTAGAGCATGTATAGACCGACCACCTCAAAAACAACGTTAAACGATTATAAAGAGAGAGGGAAAATGAAAATGTTGAATTGTTCGGAACCCAAACCAAGTAATTTGAGAGTGCGAGGATAAAGATAAGATAATGAATCAATAAAGCAATTAAAAAACGGCGCTGCCGTGCTTGTCACTCGGTTAGGACTTTGCTTGACATACATTAATGGTTGTCGTTCATTGATTGTTACGTACTCAAAACAACACATATTCTTTATATCAAACTTAATATGGAGGCATGAGTGACTCGGCTCTCACATTTTACCATCAACACCTTGAAAACATATATTAGAGGAAGATTTCAAAGTCGGCCCTCGTAATTTTGCAAAGAACAATCTAAATACTACCATAACGCATATAATCAATTCAACATCATATATCAATGCAATTGAACTCTCCAGACCTTACAAATTAAAAGATGAGAATTCTCAAGACATACCTAAACAATAATCAAATGTTAATTAAAGTCTCAAAAACGATCCAGTCAACTAGTCTCATACAATAGGGTCGATCGGCCTTAGGGTACAAACCGGCAGCGGAAACTCATAATTTGCACAAGAGAAGATGATAAAACCTAATGGATGTAAGACTTATTTATAGGGAGTGACACTGACATATCTACCTAAGATCTACTAAGGTCTATCTTCTAATAAGATAAGATCTAACAAACCATATATACTTATAAAATATGATATATCCCTAATGGATGACTACAAATAAAAAACGTCAACTAGACGGGCATAAAGTTCAACCCAAAACAAAAGGGAATAAGGGAGAAAGAAATGTCATCAAAGTGGGTTTGTCACCATAGTAAGGCCGATCAGCTTGATCCAAATCATTGGTCTTTGACGCTTGATCTTTGATAGTGGTCATGTGCAGGTCACGTACAATTAGAAACATCATAAGGCCGATCGGCCTTATGCTCATCAATCGCTCTACATGCTTCCCGGTATGTTATTCACTTCACTCTTAGACATCAGTCATTTCCGTCTTAACATTGACTTCTTTGACCGCATGGAGATCCTTACTGTGTATGAGGTCATTCCGTCGTAGACATCTCACATTAAGCTTCGCATCAACTGAAATACTTGCAATTATATAAACTAACTAGTAGATCTCCAAAACACTAATAGGAAGGAAAAAGACCGATAAGATATGTTATTATGCCCAAAAATGTAAAGGGGTGAAATAGAATGAGGATGGAAAAGCCGCCAATTTGAGTGCTATCAAAACTCCATACTTGAACATTACTTGTCACAAGTAAGATTTGTAGATGTCTCTCAAATGAAAACAAATACCTATCTCAGATGTTACAATATTAAGCACTCAAAACCTTATCAACATATCACATATCATTATATAAGGTATAAGTCAAAGCTCATATGTTCCATGACTACTTAGAGGAATGTGTATAACTCTCTCACATATGTTGAAATTATGTGTATAATAATGCTCAATCTCAACACATATGCAATAATCATTAACCATAGCTTATCAAGGTGTTATCATCTCCACCGCGTCTCTTTCCTAGAAGTAAATTTTGAATCAAGATATCTTTTTATAGGTTATAACTTGACGAGGTGACGAGTAAGGGTGATGAGTTATTTTTTCTTTGTGGTGCAATAAGATCCAAGAGCAAAGAAGTCTATAAAAGCTCACGGGTGTTTGATTACCGTGTCCAATAGATCAAATTTTCTTCTTGCAATAGCCGAGTTTCTTCACTCTTGGCTCAACACTAGTTACATTGTTCTTTTCAGCACTTTTTTACTTTGCAAACTTGCTTCCCTTTTTTTCTTCTCTTTTTCAGTTAGGTCTAGGTGGTGCATAAGGTATCTTTTGATATAACTTTTCTTTTTTCACTTTATGTGCCGCACCACAAGAAATATTTATATGTTGATGCTCTTCACTGCACACAACCTCATACTTGCTTCTTGCTTTCTTCCTTCAATATAGGTCACCTTCTAATTTTTGGTTAGTCAAATGAGGCTAAGCATAAATAGGAACAATTTTGTGGAGATACAAATAAAGGTCGATACATGCCAAAATGGGCTAACAAGATGAAAATCATGCTCTGGGTAGTAAGAGAATAATAAGCTTAACAAAGACATGCCTCAATCAGTTTCATTTGTGTAAAAGCAAGAACAAGCATGCAATGTTGAAAGAGAGTCAGTCATAAGTTCTAGATAATCAAAGCATATAGGAGAACACTCATGAAAAAGAAGATACACAAACAATATGTTCATAAGGCTAAAAGAAACTTCACAAGGCTATGTCGTGAAACAAATTTGCTTAGAGATATACTTTTACCCAATACTCAATGGCGTAAACAAGGTCAAAGTGCGAGATCTTGAGCATCATCAACCGATATAGAATCAAAAGAGAGAGATTTAGTTTCTGGAAAAATCGATAGCACAAACTAGAAAATGCATGACAACGGAATAGGAGAAGGTTGATCGGCCCTATGAACCTCAATCGAACGGCCACTCCTTTCACATACAAAAGATAGATTACAAAAATTAAACGTGAATGCAATAGAAAGTTTTGTGCTTGGCCGAACGACCATGGCTAAAAGGCAAGGAGATTTTTTCTAGAAAAAGACGAGAAATTTTGAAGAACAAGATAATTTGTTAAAAAAACGTTTGGAAGACATTTTATGTGCATACCCCGTACTTAAATCTTGCATTGTCCTCAATGTAAGTAAAATGAAAATATTAAAGTATAAGGAAACTCACAAAATGATGTAGGATTGCCTCCCAATCAACGCTTCTTTTAGGTCGATCTAGTTCACACAATATAATGGAGGATCTTTATTCTTCTTGATGTCTACGTACGCTATCAGGGAGTGCTTGTCCACATCTTCTTCATGCTTTGTTGAGCATCTTGAAGTTTCTCTTAATGCTTCTCCAAAGAATGTTTTGTCACCCTTAAACGAGTCTATTGTTTCATCAATCAAGTTAACAAGAGTTGATATCATATGTTTTTGAGTTGTGATTATAACCTCGAGAAGATACGAGGAGGGGAGTGAAAGACAAATCTTCTAAATCTGACATGGTTAACGCGGCCGATTCGATCAAAACCCTACGTGTAGACTCGACTAGGTAAAAAATACAACGTCTGAATGATGTGGTCATCTGCTCGTAAAAGGGTGTCTATTGACTCGACCGATGGTGTCGATCAACTCGACCAAGCGTAAAACTTCGACCATTTCTTCATTATTGTTCCCACTTGCATAATTAGGTTCCTAATACCCGGATATGATTATTTTTCATATTTATGAGTTTACCATTACCTCGAGCATTTTTTCATTCCCTCGGCTTTGGGATCTCAATTAATTCCGTCTTAACCTTGAATTCTTTAACCATAGGGAGAACTTTAATTATCTTTTTGTAGACATTCTTCTAAAGATAGCTCCATTTTAGCTCTAAATAAACTAGAATGAATGATATATCATGAAAACATAAGCATATATATGTATCCTAATCAGTAAAGTGAAGGAAGTTTACTATGATATGATACAAATCTAAATTATATGCTCGATAAAAAGGATGGTGGAAAATAACCTAAAATGGAAGTTATCATGCACATTTTAACAATGACTTAGTGAGTCGTACGAAGGATTTAAAGCGTGTACATCTTAATTTTTGCACGTTTATGTGTTGGGTTATAATTTAAAGTTTACCACAAATATGAAGATCGATAACCTCTTCGGTGTGGTCCTTGTTAGTGCCCGAGAAGATTCACTATTTTATGTGATTCGTCGTTAAAGATTGATTGTTGATTAATGAGAACCTGGTGCTCTTAAAGGATGCGAATTAGTTGTAGTGGTGAATCAAGAGTCCGCGCTAGCAATGACGGGAAGGATTGTTCGTGATGAAGATGGTTAATTAATGAATGGTTATGTTATGGATATCGGAGTATGCATTGTTTCTATGGTGAGTCTTTGAGACATCCTTCAAGATCTAAGGTTACCATGAGATCGATAGGTAATTATTGAGATATCCATCTAATTTAATGCGTTTACAAAACGGTATCAAGTGTACGTACACACCGGTCCCTCCATTTTCGTCGCATATATATATATATATATATATATATATATATATATATATATATATATATATATATATATATATATTTATTACAAATGAAATACTCCCTAGCTAACTAGTTGGTTATGAAAGATGAAAGTTGAAATGATCCTTTGTAGTGAAAGTTGTAGAAAATGAGTGCACTAGCTTTGTTTAATAAGGGAATGAATGATATATCTACATTCATACTTAAAAATGAAAGAATAATTTATTAGATTTACAAAGACATGCATATTAAAAATGAAGGGTCCTCCACGCCACATCATTTCTCGTGCTCTCACACTTGCTGAGCTGGCGATTCTACATTTGTCATTTGTGTACTGTAGGGGACTCTTCTTTACCCAGCCAGGGACTAATCAATAACTAAACAATATATGTAACCAGGCCTATATATATATGGATAATAGATGACATCACCCTCTTGTGGGCCCATCCAGCTTGGCACGGTCATGCCAATTGCTTACATGCTCAATGCGTCATTTCATTATGCCCTATCCCTGTACAAATAAAAGATGATTTTGTAATACCTAGTCCAGTTTAGTTGTAACTATGAAAATATATATAATTTATATGTATACCTTTATTTATAAATTTTTTTTAAATTATTACTTATAATTTTATTTAAAATATTTATTTTTTCCATTTACTTCTCTATACGGTATCAAAACTAATCAAAATATAATACAATAGCTATAAATCACAATAAGTATTCCCAAAAATTTTATAAATAAGTGTATACATATGAACTAGATTCGTTTTTATTTCGTTTTTGTTTTTGGAGTTAAAATCGATGGGATATTAGAGGTTTAACTATGAATAATATTTAAAACAAAAAAATTTCATGAACATGGGTCCTACAAACCAACCATATATTGGTTAGGAAGAAACCTACAAATGAAAAGAGAATGACCGCCTTTAAACAGACAAACCAAAGATGAAAAAACATATCATCTAAAGCTTTTGTTGAAAAATTTGTGGAACTGAACAATGTATAGGTGAAAGTGATTTTGGATAAATACCTCAAATGAAAGAAGACTCTTAATTATTTTTGAAAAGGGAATTAAACGTACCAATGGAAAAATCTAACCTTGTGAGAACTTTCAAAAAAGGATTTAGTTGACCTATTGGGGATGCGATGACTATTGAATAAATAGCATCACATACAGGCTTTATTAGGCCCACAACATATATGGTTGGTTCTCTACTAGAGCAACCAGAAATATAATCTACACATAACAAGTATGACAAATTATGATTGCGTGGTTTTGGAATGTAGTTGCTCCTAAAATCAAAAAAAATAATTTGGAAAATCATGAAAAAGACTACCGATTAAAAACATTTTGGTCAACAACAAATCCATGATCTTACATAATGCGTATTTTGTAACTACCATATGACAGACCTACCCTCATCTTGTGATAATGCCCTTTTACGAAACGAGTATTTGTTGAGCTCGCTCCTGATGCGGCATATATTATCATTCTAACTCCATGAAGCAATAATGGACCATCAAAGACGATAAATACTCTTGAAGAACATGGAGAAAATTTTCTTAGTTGTATTTATGGTATGGTGGGTCATTTGGTACTTTAATTGGAAACCAAACAACATTTAATTATCCTAATTTTTATAAAAATAATAAAATCAAGGATTTATTATAAACCAAATGGATAGATGAATTTAACCCCAAGAAACTTAGGATTGCAATAGTACAAAAAATACAATTCCCATAAAAAAATGGAAATGAAAAAAATATCTAGTGGTAAAGGCCCCACCTAACTTCTTTAAACTATTTTTTAATGGATCGAAATTAAACAACATACCATATGGATTGATCACCCAAAATTTCTCAGGTAGGGTTGTAGAAACCGAATTTGAAAAACTCCCTCGATTTTTTATATAGAAACAACAAGACGCCCTAAAGGTCTTACTAAATTGATTGATTTAAAAGCTAGTAAAATTTAAATTGAAGGAGATAACGAGTTATCAATTGTACCTTGGAGATTTGGGAACCCTACTTTGCAAGTACAAATTTTGAAAGGTGATATCGAGTATTTTTGTTATGTTATGAAGAAGTTGTCTCCTGCATTCGATGTACATGAGCGTTAAAGATCTCATCATGCGTGATGCTCTTTGATGTTCAATCCATACGCTACTAACATCTTGACAAATTATCGTCCACCATACTCAACGGTCTCTCGGACATCTCTAATACCCCGAATGACTTTACTTTAAAAACCATTACTAAACTTAGTTACTTGTTAAAATGTATTTTGGAAGCATGCAAAATTATGTCATAAAACCTTAAGCATATACATAGATAATTGAAGGAAGAGCAAGAATGAATAATGTTGCATGTAAGCATGGAGGGCATCATGTTCCCTCTGCTCCAGACCCTTTATGGCCTCTTCTTCTCTGATTTGTATAAGTTATTGGAAAGTATAATAAATAATTAGTCTATCTGCAATAATAAAAATATAACATTTTCGTACAGAAAATCATAAAAAAGAAGAAATATTCAGAAAAATGGCCCAGAATCAAATCTCTCTGTAGAGCTAAGAATAAAAGGTGTAAGCTTTTGGAAGAGCACTAGATTGCATTGCACTACACACAGCATATGAATAAACAAAATCTTATTTAATATTTATAATAATATATATAAATATTAGAAATTGAAATGCTTGCATAGTACAAAGAATCTACTTTAAAATTTGGTCTAACATGACATAGATTTCACCTAATGGCATGTATATTATACACAGTCTGACTCAGTGCTAAGTAGCTGTATCATAATCATTAGGCAGTGTATGCATGTATGTATATTTTAATGCATGCATGCATACATAAAACTAATACACATACATACACACATTATACTTACGTACATGCTTGCTAAGAGGATGTTACGTTATACTGTTTTGAGTACTGAACAAGGATGCATGCAAGATTTTGTCATTCTTACACTTTTATTAAGCCTTGACAAAGAAGTTTGTAGCATCAACATTCCTTACCTAATTGTGAGATTGACATTAATATAGGTGGTTAGGTTATCCGAAAATCGAATATATTTTGATTTTACCAGATGGTTACAATTTTGGTTTAACCGAAAAAACGTAGCTGACCCAATATTTTTTTGCCTAAGTTTTTCATTTAAACCAAAAGTTGTATCAAAAACCCCTGCCTTACAGTTAGTTAGGGTTATTAAACGAGTTGTACATGTCGAGCATTAACATGCTCAAGCTCGATTTATTTATAAACGTTCGTTTAAAAAACAAACGTGCATGGTAGATTGTTACGCCCGAATATCTTATCACATATAACATCCCCATAATTACTCATTCCAATTTGCACTTACATATATTCAAAAATGAAAGATATATACACACTTGACCGTTATTTGGTTGTAACTCCGAAGATGGAATGAGAATGTATCTAGTCTATATGTGTACCCTTGTTCATGATTTTTTTTGGAATCATTCATTGTGGGTTGATGCAAAATGCATTTACTTCTCTCATTTTGTCTCCTATAGGGTATCAAAACTAACAAATTATACTACAATTACTTTAACCCACAATAAATGATTCCAAAAAATTTCACGAATAAGGGTATATATATAATCTAAATACGTAATCATTCCGTTTCTGAAGTTAAAACCAAACGGCACTTTAGTATGAATACATATAAGAAAAAAATGCACTGCATGGTAGATTGATGTTACATTCAAAATCATAAAATATGTTATTTTACAATTAAAATCAATATACATAAAGACAAAGACAAGTTGAAGATGTAGAATGATGCCAATAAGTAGGCTACAATTTGAAGGCTAAGTTGAAAGTATAACCATACCAATTGAAAGGAGTATTAATGATAATGAAGCAGTAACAAAATAATGAATTCTAACACCAAACCCCAGCAACATGATTAGGGCATCTTCCTTGTTATTAACACATTCCCAAGATTTCATCTTTTTATTCAACTTAATCACCATAGCATTTCATTCATGTCAAGAGTGTAGAATTTGTGGGTATAATCATAACAAAATGGGTATTAAAACCATAATCAAAATGATTTGAATACTAAGTTAGATGATTCATATCCTCTTTGGACAGGCAAATCCATATCTGAGTTGCCAGTTCAGGCATGCTAGAGTATTATTTAGAAGAAGGGCATTTTGGTCTTTTACTAAATGCTTGAATTCGTGGTCCTTGAGGTTTATATGATTAGGTCCATTAGTTAATTAGGCATGATTTAAGTGCATTAGTTAGATTAGGTCTTCATGATTTTGTGATTTACTTTACTGTTACTCCAATTATAACTGCCAGTAGTTGTTACAACTCTTACCAAGCTTCAGGGTTTAACTCTCTTTGCAATACTTAATTATCATGATAGCAATCTAAGTCCTAACGCACTATAGCATATTTATGTTCACTCAAACCTAAAGAAATGAAGTAATAACATGGGGTTATAATTCGCTAAAACGATATACACGATCTTAAACTTACTAAGGATATCTTCATATTTTCTGAAGATGAAGTTTTGGTCCATTCCTCAATTGCCAATACGAGGAGTAACCCATAAACTTATTGGGTTATCGATGTGAAATATTTTATCCTTACATCTCAACACTACCCTGCTCTAATACCATGTTAATTTTCCGTTTCGGTACCTTACAACGTGAAGGACACATGTTTAATGAGCCACATAGATAAGCACACGGGTTTTATTCTAAAACCAATTGACAATAGGAGAAGTAACTCATGTGATTATGTATAAGACTCACAAGTTTCTTATCTATTATGCTTTTCTTACCTACACTACATTCGTTCCTTTGATCTCCATTTTTGCTTCAAATGGGCCCAATGGACCACAAACAACTTCTGGCCCAAATCCAACCGAAGCCCAATTCCACCATACCCTCACTCATCATGTTCGCCTCAATTCCTTGTTTAAATTCTCAAAATTCAAAGAATGACACAGAAAATAGATTTCAACAAGGATTTGGCCCTTCGGCCATCACTTTTGGATTTGGAATTAAATGCTCTCTAGACGTGTAAAGATTTGGTTTCTTGAAGATCTGAATTTATTATTTGTATAATAAGATTTGGTTTCTTGAAGATCTGAATATATTATTAGTTGCTCACAATAACTGCACCTCAAATAGAGCTGTCAAAATCTGACCCGACCCGTGAAACCCGCCCGATCCGCCCGACCCGAACCCGACCGACACCCGTTAAAAGGAAAAACATTACGCATATGAGACCGACCCGGTGTTAACTGATTGAACCCGAAACCAAAAATAGCTCAAACCCGAAAGTGACCGTAACCCGATTATACCCGAATGAACCAGCCCGACAATGCCCGAAACCGAAAGCACCCGACCCGAAATGATCCGATTCCCGAAATAACCCGACCCAAAAATGCCCGAAACCCGAAAGTCGTTGACCCGGCATGACCTGTGAACCCGTAATGACCCGACCCAAAATAACTAACCCGAATTATTCCAAGAACTAGTAGTAAGTTGCTCAAAGCAGAATGACTTATATGATAACCAAGGCCTCGAATTTAGAGGACCTCCATTCAATTTTTCATTATATAATATATTTTTACTTTTAAAAATTATAAACATATAACCCGAGTAGCTCAGTGGTTGAATTTGCATGTGAACATTGTATTTCGTCTGGGTTGTGTTCGAAACTTAGCGTCAACTTTCAATAGTTTCATTTTTAAAAGGGAAATTCCGGATGGTACCCTCGTGGTTTGGGGTATTCCGGATTTTGCCCACCAGTTTTTTCAAGTTCGGATGGTACCCTTAAGTTTATGTTGTTTTCCGGATTTTGCCCAAATTCATTACACTTTTTTAAATTCCATTAAAAACACACAAAAGAAAATAACTAAAATTAAAAAACAACTTAAAATAGAAAGAATAAATTATTTATTTTAAAAATAAAGTAAAACCGTAACTTTTTTTTAAAAAAATATATATTATATTAAATTAAAAATAAATTCGTTAGATAATTTTTAAAAAATTTTAAAAAAATCAGTGTTTTCTTTTATTTTAAAAATAAATAAATTGGGTTAGCATTTTTTAACAAAATCTAAAAATATAAGTTTTATACTTTATTTCAAAAATAAATAAAATAAGGATTTTTTAAAATTTTTTTAAAAATCACTGTTTT
>BSUD01000005.1:142471140-142492615 GCA_033239045.1 Fagopyrum esculentum
CTCGATTTTTTATATAGAAACAACAAGACGCCCTAAAGGTCTTACTAAATTGATTGATTTAAAAGCTAGTAAAATTTAAATTGAAGGAGATAACGAGTTATCAATTGTACCTTGGAGATTTGGGAACCCTACTTTGCAAGTACAAATTTTGAAAGGTGATATCGAGTATTTTTGTTATGTTATGAAGAAGTTGTCTCCTGCATTCGATGTACATGAGCGTTAAAGATCTCATCATGCGTGATGCTCTTTGATGTTCAATCCATACGCTACTAACATCTTGACAAATTATCGTCCACCATACTCAACGGTCTCTCGGACATCTCTAATACCCCGAATGACTTTACTTTAAAAACCATTACTAAACTTAGTTACTTGTTAAAATGTATTTTGGAAGCATGCAAAATTATGTCATAAAACCTTAAGCATATACATAGATAATTGAAGGAAGAGCAAGAATGAATAATGTTGCATGTAAGCATGGAGGGCATCATGTTCCCTCTGCTCCAGACCCTTTATGGCCTCTTCTTCTCTGATTTGTATAAGTTATTGGAAAGTATAATAAATAATTAGTCTATCTGCAATAATAAAAATATAACATTTTCGTACAGAAAATCATAAAAAAGAAGAAATATTCAGAAAAATGGCCCAGAATCAAATCTCTCTGTAGAGCTAAGAATAAAAGGTGTAAGCTTTTGGAAGAGCACTAGATTGCATTGCACTACACACAGCATATGAATAAACAAAATCTTATTTAATATTTATAATAATATATATAAATATTAGAAATTGAAATGCTTGCATAGTACAAAGAATCTACTTTAAAATTTGGTCTAACATGACATAGATTTCACCTAATGGCATGTATATTATACATAGTCTAACTCAGTGCTAAGTAGCTGTATCATAATCATTAGGCAGTGTATGCATGTATGTATATTTTAATGCATGCATGCATACATAAAACTAATACACATACATACACACATTATACTTACGTACATGCTTGCTAAGAGGATGTTACGTTATACTGTTTTGAGTACTGAACAAGGATGCATGCAAGATTTTGTCATTCTTACACTTTTATTAAGTCTTGATAAAGAAGTTTGTAGCATCAACATTCCTTACCTAATTGTGAGATTGACATTAATATAGGTGGTTAGGTTATCCAAAAATCGAATATATTTTGATTTTACGAGACGGTTATAATTTTGGTTTAACCGAAAAAACGTAGTTGACCCAATATTTTTGCCTAAGTTTTTCATTTAAACCAAAAGTTGTATTAAAAACTCTGCCTTACGGTTAGTTAGGGCTATTGTACGAGTTGTACATGTCGAGCATTAACATGCTCAAGCTCGATTTATTTATAAATGTTCGTTTAAAAAAACAAACGTGCATGGTAGATTGTTACGCCCGAATATCTTATCTCATATAACATCCCCATAATTACTCATTCCAATTTGCACTTACATATATTCGTAAATGAAAGATATATATATACACACTTGGCCCCCGTTTGGTTGTAACTCCGGAGATGGAGTAGAAATGTATTTAGTCTATATGTGTACCCTTGTTCATGAATTTTTTTAAAATCATTCCTTGCGGTTTGATGCAAAATGCATTTACTTCTCTCATTTTGTCTCCCATAGGTATCAAAACTAACAAATTATACTACAAATACTTTAAACCACGAGAAATGATTCCAAAAAAATTTTATGAATAAAGATATACACATAGAGTAGATTCGTTTTCATTTTGTTTCTGAAGTTAAAAACCAAACGGCTCATTAATATGAATACATATACGAAAAAAAACTCAATGCATGGGAGATTGATGTTACATTCAAAATCATAAAATATGTTATTTTAGAAGTAAAATCAACATACATAAAGACAAAGACAAGTTGAAGATGTAGGCTACAATTTGAAGGCTAAGTTGAAAGTATAACCATACCAATTGAAAGGAGGATTAATGATAATGAAGCAGTAACAAAATAATGAATTCTAACACCAAACCCCAGCAACATGATTAGGGCATCTTCCTTGTTATTAACACATTCCCAAGATTTCATCTTTTTATTCAACTTAATTACCATAGAGGATTAGAGTGTAAAATTTGTGGGTATAATCATAGCAAAATGGGTATTAAAACCATAATCAAAATGATTTGAATACTAAGTTAGATGATTCATATCCTCTTTGGACAGGCAAATCCATATCTGAGTTGCCAGTTCAGGCATGCTAGAGTATTATTTAGAAGAAGGGCATTTTGGTCTTTTACTAAATGCTTGAATTCGTGGTCCTTGAGGTTTATATGATTAGGTCCATTAGTTAATTAGGCATGATTTAAGTGCATTAGTTAGATTAGGTCTTCATGATTTTGTGATTTACTTTACTGTTACTCCAATTATAACTGCCAGTAGTTGTTACAACTCTTACGAAGCTTCAGGATTTAACTCTCTTTGCAATACTTAATTATCATGATAGCAATCTAAGCCCTAACGCACTATAGCATATTTATGTTCACTCAAACCCTAAGAAATGGAGAAATAAATGGGATTATAATTCGTTAAAACTATATACACGATCTTAAACTTACTAAGGATTTGATCATGTTTTTGGTTCTCATTCCTCAATTGACAATCATAAACGTTTATATTAAACTCATAACTTACTGTGTTACATCTCAACACTCCCCGACCATGTTAATTTTATTTTATAGCCATCTCGGGACCTTACAACGTGAACGACACATGTTTAATGAACCACATAGATAAGCACACGAGTTTTATTCTAAAACCAATTGACAATTGGAGGAATAACTGATATGCTTATGTATAAGACTCACAAGTTTCTTATCTATTATGCTTTTCTTATCTACACTACATTCGTTCCTTTGATCTCCATTTTTGCTTCAAATGGGCCCAATGGACCAAAAACAACTTCTGGCCCAAATCCAACCGAAGCCCAATTCCACCATATACTCACTCATCATGTTCGTCTCAATTCCTTGTTTAAATTCTCAAAATTCAAAAAATGACACAGAAAATAGATTTCAACAAGGATTTGGCCCTCCGGCCATCACATTTTGGATTTGGAATTAAATGCTCTCTAGACGTGTAAAGATTTGGTTTCTTGAAGATCTGAATTTATTATTTGTATAATAAGATTTGGTTTCTTGAAGATCTGAATATATTATTAGTTGCTCACAATAACTGCACCTCAAATGCCTAGTTGCTACAGCCGTCTTCATTGAAGAAGAGGACTGCAGATCCAAAGAAGATATATACATGGCCGACACTATATTATTAATCTGTTACGTCAACATAGATATTTAAGGTCACATACTTTATTATAACCGGATCACGTAACAAGATCAAATGTGTTATTCAATCACAAGGCTGAACTCATGCGTAAGCAACGCTAAGAATGGGTCTGGCCCTGCAAACTGCTTCAAATGGTTTAGCTTTGACCAAGTGAAGACCACCCCCTTCAGTCATGTCCATTTCTTCACCACTCCACCTTTCCCACTCAAAGCACTGAATCAATGAAGCCAAAGCCAAGGCCACAACTGGTTTTGCAAAACCATATCCTGGGCAAGTTCTCCTTCCCAGCCCGATCGGCATATACTGGTGCACCTTATAATTTATGCCCTCGAACCTCTCCGGTCTGAATCTCAAAGGCTCATCCCACAGACTTGGGTCCCTATGAATGGCCCATGAGTTCACTAACACCAGTGTCTCGCTGGGAATACTATATCCAGCAATCGTACAATCTTGAGATGCATGCCGTGGTACTAGAAGCGGGGTTGAAGGGTAAAGCCTTAGAGTCTCCGATATTATGTTATGAAGGTATGGTAGGCTTGGAAGATCTGAGTGGTTTACTGCACGATCCTGGCCGACTTGTGTGTCGATCTCGTTCTTCGCCTTCGACATGATCGTTGGATGATTAAGCAATAGAGACATTGCCCATTCTATTGTCACTACGCTGGCAGTCGTCCCTGATAGCATCAGCTGCAAGTCAAAATATAAGTAATCCTTCATTTTAACCTAAATCATAAGGGGTAGTTTGGTATCTATATACTCATTATAGGTATCAGATATCAGATTGATATTTGATATATCAAACGGCCCCATCCCATACCTTTAACCAGGGTTTTGATACCAAACGAGGAACAATCCATATGTACGTACCAAAGCGAAGCCTTTGATCATGACATCGTCGTATAAATGAGGCTCTGACTGTTGCAACTGAAGCAAATTGTCAATCACAAAGCCCTCTCCTCCTTTATTGCTTATTTGTCTTCTCTCGTCCAGGATCTTCTGTAGCAGCCCGTCCAAAGCAATGCGAGACCTCTTCAGCTTCCTGTTATATCTTCCGAAGTCGAAGAGCCTCAGCATGGGAGCAAACTCAACTGGATCTATCTTCTCTATAAGGTAGGAAAGATCCTCTGTGGCTTTCATCAGAACCCCTACTTCCCCTTTCTCCCCGAGCAAGATCCTCGTCATGATCTGAAACATCATCTCCTTCACTAGAGGCCTCAACACGACTACCTTGTTATGGCGGATGACATTACGAACAAGGCAAGCCACAGCGTGGGTCCGGATATGAGTGAAGCTGTTGAGGCGGGCGGGGGAGAATATCTGAGCTGAGAAAACCCTGCGAAGGAACATCCAGTTTGTCCCGTAGGAAGTAGTGGCGAGATTCGAGGAGTTGTAGATGACTTGCTCACTGAAGAGGAAGGGTGGACGGTCGGCAAGGACGACGTCGTTTTTGGTGGAGCAGTCTTCAGCAAGGGAGGTGGATGATATGACAACGACCAGCCGTGAGCCGAAACGAAGGGAGAAGATTGGGCCCAAGGATTGTGACAGCCGGAAAAGAGGTCGACAGGGAGGGTAAGCGAGGAAGTGGAGGTGGCCGATCACTGGTAGGGAGAAAGACGGCGATGGTGGGAGGTTATGATGTTGGTTAGGTGATTTTGGGGATAGGAAGAACACAAGGGTGAGGAGGGAGATGACGACAGGGAAGAGCAGCCAAACATCCATCATGATAGGTTGATGATCAAAGGGTGAACCCTGAATTGGTACTAATAGATCTACATCTCATTGCCAGCTAGCTAGAACTTACTACTTTAAGATATGTGATGGGGATATGCTATTCTAAAATAATCAAAATCACACGTATGCGACTAATTAACAATCTTCATATGTAAGCAAAAAATATCCACCAGCTCATATCTCATAGTTTGTGCAGCCAACAAGCCTTGCTTGGAGTTCACGCTTTGCACGTAAACTTGAGTAAGGAGGGATTGTAAATTATTCATGCACAAGATTACAATTCGAGGCAAGGCAAAAATATAAACGTCATAACATTCATAGAAATGAATGTAACAGTGAACATAATATTGTTCCTCCATTGATCCATAATTTCGATTTTGGGGAAGTATCATGATCATCTGCTTTCCATTTTTTCAAATGAACGATTGAAAGACCTAGTGATTTTAACAACAGATTGCAGAGTTGATCATTCGGACCTTACAATTCATAAATGTTGATCTCGGACCTATGAATGGGCCTATTCCCTAAACTCACAAAGAGAAAGATGATTATGAGGTTGCCTATGGAATAATACCCAACTTGTATAAAGTGAAATGATGCAAATGGCAGGTATGGGTAAGAAAAATTAATAAGTAGTAGGATTTGGAAACAAATTCCCATCTGTAGTCAAGAGTTTAGTGTTGAGAATTAATAATGGGACTAGTGGAACAGAGATCTTACCCGGCTAGAAGCTCATAAACAAACCAGCTCATATATCATGGTTGCTGCAGCCAGTGAGCATTGTCATGTGCAAGCGCGTGACACATGGTTAGAGATGGAATCACGAGTAAATGTAAGCTAACTGAAGGAGAAATCTTGAGCAGCTCACCCACCTACTTCCCTTATCATGAATAAGCACACAAGACCATAACACAGGCCAAAGATGAAAATGCAAGCAGCAGCAAACAATCTAAAAATCCCTATGTCGAACCCCAGCTATATAAATCAACATTTCTACTGATACAGAGACAGTACTGCAATTATATAATAAACCATTCTAATGGTAAAAAATAAGAAAGAATTGTCATGTCCTAAGCAAAGAGACCATCTTCAAAACCTGCTAACATTTGTCAAACCAAATAATCAGACATTCAGTTACTCCTTAAACATTGACAAAATTTTACCAACTGTACTGCTAATTTTGAAGCTCTATTTTTCTCTTCCCTGCTTCTAATTCCTGATACAAACAAAGCTTAATTCATTTCTCCATTTTTCTGCTAAAAGAAGATTATAATTCCTCAACATTATGTAGTTCAGACAATATAGGGCATTGAACCCAATGGCCTGATATCAACATTGGTTAGTAAGATACCAACTACAACAAACACCCAATGGCCTGAATACTTACACTGTTGCCAAGACAATGATTTCGGTCATACTAAGGTGAAAGCAAAGAAAGGTTAAACAAGTGATAAACTCAAATATTTGTCACGAGTGAAGACTGAGGATCATATCTTCTGTTAAAAAAATAAAAACTATCAACCTCAAAACCATAAGAATAAACGTTGCAGCGGTTAGCGGCTATCGTAGACATAGTTTTCTCATCTGGCTCCACAGCTGCATCATGCATAGCGAAAGAACACATCAATTATCAAGTGAAGAAAACACCCAGCCAAATCATTGTTTGAACAACAAAGTTGCTGCTTAATTTGCTAAATCGTGAAGAACACGAACAGAGCTCAGCAGCAACTAGATTGTTCAAAATAGTGATGAGGTTAGGGGATAGATTCCAGGGAATCGGATCAGTGGATGATTTGTGAGAAGGAAGACTTAGGGATTTGGAAGAGAGGATGAAGATCGCAATTTTGCCCTAGGGTTTAGCGAGAACTGGGGATGAAATGAACCCAATCCTTGGTTTTCATATCGGAGGTAGTAGGATACAAGGCCCAAATACCAATGGCAACAGTCCACAGGCCCAATGTATAATCTATACAGTGACTGCTGTAGAATGAAATACACATTCTAAAGAACTTTATTCATTGCACCCTTCACATTAGATATGGATGCTACCGTAGGTATTTTAGATCCCACTGTTTAAGAGTCGAGTGAAAAAACGGGTCGTATGCTGTCACACACACTCAGAGTTGACGGAATAGATCAAGATTTTTGTTATTAGTATATATAATTAAAGAGTTTAATGGTGAGGTTAATTAAGAAGTTACTCGTAAGGTGTTACTTTGTGAAAGAAGTTTACAAATCAATTAATATATAACTGCTATATACACTAAAAGATGACAAACTCAACCAAGTATTCCTCTCTCTCTTTAATTTCCCTCAAAAGTGAAAAATCAGTTGTTGGTATTGTGAAATTAAATCACAATCATCGTCTAAAGCAATTTGATTGCTACCCTTTTGATCTTCGTCCTAGCAGTCGAATGCAAAGGAGATCAAGACGCCGGGCTCGTGTGCATCAAGTAGAGAAGTCACACTTGGAGTTTTCGTTCTCTTTTGTTCATCTCCAAATAGATCCGGTTCACACATCAACCGGCATTTCCTACGAACAATCTATTGTTTCCTATCGATTATGCTTGTAGATCCTTAAATTAAATCTCGCGGGTCGGAAGGCGGTGGGGGAAGGAGGCGGACACTTTTTGGTTATCTAAAGGGTGGTCGTAGATCAGGAAGTGTGCGCTTTCGCCCATTTCTAAGTAGTTCCTAACACTCCGCTTAACGCATATAATAATCCTTCACCGACACCATTGGGCCAATTCAAGTCTACAATGATTAGTATCTGTTTTATTGGAACCTTGGTTAAGTTTGCGTTATATTTGAATCATCTTGGTTTAGTTTATGTTTTGGACCAATATATTAGGTAATTGTGATTTTTTTTATTTATGAAGCAAGATCAAACAACATTGTCATTAGTCTAATGTAGATCAATGAACTTTCTACATACTAAACTTTTACACGTTTTGCTGATTTTATACTTTTACACGCTTTGCATACATTTCAATTATTGTGAACTTCCAACATACTTGGCTGATTTTTATGCTTGTTGCTCATTTTTATACATTGTTGATTTATTTAGTTTACTTGTTGTCCATTTTTATACTTCGTCGGTTTGTTTAGTTTACTTGTTGATGATTTGTATACTTGGTGTTGAATTTTCTCCATATACTTTGTGTACAAGTTGATTGTTGTTAAAATATTTGTATTTTCTGCATAAGCTGAATTGTTATGAAAATTTATGCATGTTTTTTTTTTGTAGATTTATGAATTAGTTACAATTGTTATGAAATTTTTGCACAAGTTAAACTTTTTGTAAAATTTGCACATAATCTTATGTTGAATAAATTTTACATAAGCTCAATTAAGGTGAATAGATTTGCACATAAGCTTAAGTTGTAACTTTTTTTTTTTCACATAATCTCAAGTTGAATAAATCATATTACTAGAGAAAAAAAAAGACGAGTTAATACATTAACGGCATAGAAAGGTCTAAATGCCTTGGAATATCTAGTGTGTTACTCGAACTTTTAGAGCAATAAGGTATACTATCATGTACAAAACGAGAGCTACTTTGATCCATGCTTGTTTTTTGCCAGTTGGAACACTGGTTGATGTGTTGTGCCAATATGTGTTGATGTTTGCGCTTTTTTATTTGTGTTGATGTGTTGATTTGTTCTCTTTTGCGATAGAATACTTTTGACAATGTTAAAAAGGATGATTAATAAGATTAACAAATCTCATTAGACGTGAAATATTAATTAAGCAGTTAAGGTAACAATTAAAGATAATAAATATTTTCGAATATATTAATTGGACTAAAAATAAGGAAACCGGTTACCGAAATTTGGTAACGGTAGATTTGAGATATGAGATTCTCATTTGTGCACCATTCTCGCTCTTTTATCAGAAATAAAACATCGCTCCATCGCTTCATCTTCAACCTCCAACTTCGTTCTTCCTTTCCTGGCGTGACCGGACGGCGACTGCAGAGGTGGCTTCGATTCCAACCCAAGTGAGGGGAATCTCGCAAGTGAACAACAACGACTCAACGTCTTATATGGTGTGGTTGTTTGGCTCACCAACTTGATCCACAAATAGATCCAAAGCAACAGAAGGCGGCAACCAAGGCGACGAAGGAGGGAGTTGAGGGCGACTTCTATGGCGGCGCCGATTATTACGGACTTGAATAGATCTTAACAAATATGTTGGAACCGCCCTCAATTCTTCTTCTCAACTCATCGATCCCCGTCTGCGAGTGCGAGCCTTTCCCTCTAAGTCTCCCAGATCCAATCGTCCTCGCCCAGATCCACGTCCGGGAGTGCGAACCCGTCACACAAATCCACTTTTCCAAGCGCCAAAGTTGAAACTTGCCCTCGCCTCTGTTTGTAACAATGTTTCTACCTTCCTTTTATGTTTGAGTCGATCTTTGGATAATTTCATGCGATTGTGAATTAATGTTTCTAATGTTCCTTGTTGTTTAGATTTATTAGATGTATGGTTTACTCTATTCCCATTGTTCCTTTTGTCGGTTCTACATACATGACTTTCTAGGTTTCTTTGAATTCTCATTTGTTTCCATCGATCTCGTGTTGTATCTGAGTGGAAAGGTTAGATTTGAATCTATTTAATTGGTCTTGTGTAAATGACGGTCCTGTGTAATCAAATCTTGTGTAAATGACGGACTTATGTAACCAAACAATGTGTAAATGACGGACTTGTGTAACTAAACCTAGTGTAAATGACGGACTTATGTAACCAAACCATGTGTAAATGACGGAATTGTGTAACCAAACCTTGTGTACATGACGGACTTATGTAACCAAAACATGTGTAAATGACGGACTTGTGTAACCAAACTTTGTGTAAATGACAGACTTGTGTACATAACATAAACAAACGGAACTTGGGTGATTGAAAAACGACCGAATGTGTAACTGCATAAATTGACATAACAAATGAAATTGTGCATGCACATTGTGTAATTTATATTACATATTAATATTGTGTAATTGAAATTGTGTATTAATATTGTGTATCATCAAAAGAATACACGAAGTTTAATTAGTCAAGTTAGTATAAGGGTGAGATGGAGGTTTTTTCGAATCCTAAATTTGACACAATCTTTTATTTATTGCCTAGTTTGTAACCATTTTTAAAATATGTTTTTTATAATCTTTTTTTATAGACCCTTTAAATTATTTGAAAGAATTGGGTGACTTTTTTATGACTTTTTGTTTTGTAGACCCCTCTAATTTTTATACTCTAATTGACTTACCACTATTACTCTATTAGATATACATTTATTAAATGTGTTTATTCTATGAGCCTACTTAATATATCAATATTTGTAAAAGATCTAGTTAGTGAATCTGACCCTTAATTTTGCCCTATATATAATTCTTCTAGATGAAAGAATTGGTTGAAGAATGTGTTAAATAAGGTATATTTACTAAATGAGTTTATGTTACGTGTAATCTTAATAGAGTAATAGTGGTAAAAGACTTAGTTAACCGTTTTACCTTTTTTTTAATTCAGTCGTATTTTCATTATCCTACCTCGGTTATCATATCAGGCTAACAATTATTATTATTTTATTTACATAAGATTAATATTAGAGGATACTACAAAAATTTTAGCATCAATGAAGTTGATATAACATATTTTAAAATACCTTTTAGACTTAGTTATAAGTACATAACGAATTAGATTAACAATTACGATGTATTTTTTTCTAAACTCGTAATTTTTTTAATATAAATATAAATTTTCCCTCAACAAATTTTACAAATAATATACTTATACAATAATTAATTCATATATATAAATTTATTTTATAAATATCCGTGCCTTGCACGTAAAGTTAAATGGATCAAATTTTGTGTTCAAAGATTCGTCTCAATAAATTATTTGATTGAATTTCAGGTTTTTCAGTTTACATTATTAACATCAAATATTATTTCCTGACTGGAATTCGAATTTGCTTTACTCAAAAAATAATAACCGACTGGAATTTTGGTTTAAAAAAAGGTAAGTTTGTTGGTTTATAGATAGATATAGTTTCCTTTTTCTTTTGAAGGGAGATATCAGATACATACGCGTCTTTATAACCCTAAATAAAGAACGTGAGGAAGACTCAAATTTCACAGAAAGCTGTGTTCTCTCGTACGCTACCATCGTCGCTTAATCCTCTCAAGGTTAGATTTAGCGTCTTCGTCTTCCGCTTTAGGATTCTTCCCTGGTTTTCAAAGTCGAGTTCACAATGCCTTCGTATACCAGTATACCTGAGGAGTTGAATTATCTCTCCTTAATTTCCAAGGTCTGTAATGAATTGGAGTGTCACGTAGGCATCGACAATAAGGTTCTAGCCGAGTTCATAATTGATTTAGGTCGGAATAGCGAGAATGTGAACGAATTTGACGCCAATTTGAAAGAGAACGGTGCTGAGTTTCCTGATTATTTTGTAAGGACGCTGTTAACGATTATACATACAATTTTGCCTTCTAAGAAGAAGGTGGGTACGGAGGCGAAGAAGGGGAAGAACTCGAAGTTTCCGGGCTTGTCTGTGGCTGATAGTAAGGAAAGAGCGAAGCAGTTGGAGAGAGAAATTGATATGGAGGCTGAAGAGCAACGCGATAGAAACAGACACCGGGAACACCACAGAGAGAGGGATCATAGAGACAACAGAGGTGGTGACAGTAGGCGGAATGGGGTCGATTATTCTACAGAACCTGAGTTATACGAGATTTACAAGGGCAGGGTAGGGCGGGTTCTGAATCGTGCCGCAATTGTGCAGTTGAATGACCTTAGGGGTAAGGAAGGTATGCTTCCTGTTTCACAAGTTGCTACTAGGCATATTGGTAACTTGAAGGAAGTTCTGAAGCGGGATCAAACTGTTTATGTGAAAATCATATCAATTTCAGGCCAGAAATTGAGTCTCTCAATGAGAGACGTTGATCAGAATAGTGGTAAGGATCTCCAACCACTGAAGAAAAAGAAAAGCTTAGATGATAACAACAATGCTTTGAGGAGTAATCCTTCAGGATCAAATGGGACTGGCACAAGGATAGGTCTGTCAGGGATTCGGATAACGGAAGAGGATCAACCTGGATCTACACGTCGTCCATTGAAACGAATGAGTTCACCTGAAAAGTGGGAGGCGCAGCAGCTGATAGCTTCTGGGGTAATGAGTGTTAAAGATTTCCCTATGTATGACGATGGCGGATTCAATGGACCGTTATACCAAGAAGAGGGTGGTGAAGAGGAGCTTGAGATTGAACTGAACGAAGATGAACCAGCCTTCTTGCAGGGACAGACTCGATACACTGCTGATATGTCACCTGTCAAGATATTCAAGAATCCAGAGGGTTCCTTGAGCCGTGCAGCAGCACTTCAGTCTGCTTTGATAAAGGAAAGACGAGAAGTACGCGAACAACAACAGAGAACCATGCTTGATTCAATACCCAAGGATCTCAATCGGCCATGGGAAGATCCAATGCCTGAGACTGGTGAAAGGCATCTTGCACAAGAGCTGAGGGGTGTTGGTTTATCAGCTTATGACATGCCCGAATGGAAAAAGGAATCTTATGGAAAAGCATTAACTTTTGGCCAGAAGTCGAAGCTTTCTATACAAGAACAGAGACAAAGCTTGCCAATTTATAAACTGAAGAAAGAGTTAATTCAGGCTGTACATGACAATCAGATTTTGGTTGTTATTGGTGAGACCGGATCCGGGAAAACAACCCAGGTTACACAGTATCTTGCTGAAGCTGGCTACACAACTAAGGGAAAGATCGGATGTACACAGCCCCGTAGAGTTGCTGCTATGTCCGTAGCCAAGAGGGTTGCGGAAGAATTTGGATGTCGGCTTGGGGAGGAAGTGGGATATGCTATTCGCTTTGAAGATTGTACTGGCCCGGAGACGGTGATCAAATACATGACAGATGGTATGCTTCTTAGGGAGATTCTGATTGATGAGAATCTTTCTCAGTATTCAGTTGTAATGCTAGATGAAGCTCATGAAAGGACAATACATACTGATGTTCTCTTTGGGCTTCTAAAGAAGCTTGTGAAGCGCAGACCCGATCTTCGTTTGATTGTAACATCAGCTACATTGGATGCAGAAAAGTTTTCAGGGTATTTCTTTGACTGCAACATCTTCACCATACCTGGTAGAACATTCCCTGTGGAGATACTTTACACAAAACAGCCAGAAACCGACTACCTTGATGCAGCTTTGATTACTGTTCTTCAGATCCATTTGACAGAACCCGAAGGTGATGTTCTCGTCTTCTTGACTGGTCAGGAGGAAATCGATTTTGCTTGCCAATGCTTGTATGAGAGAATGAAGGCACTTGGTAAGGATGTACCTGAACTGATTATTTTGCCTGTTTATAGTGCTCTTCCAAGCGAAATGCAGTCTCGAATTTTTGAACCTGCTCCTCCTGGTAAGAGGAAAGTTGTTGTGGCTACTAATATTGCTGAAGCCTCACTGACAATTGATGGGATATTCTATGTGGTTGATCCGGGATTTGCTAAGCAGAATGTGTACAATCCTAAGCAAGGGCTGGATCAACTTGTTATAACCACAATTTCGCAAGCGTCTGCTAAGCAAAGAGCTGGACGTGCTGGGCGTACTGGACCAGGAAAATGCTACCGTCTTTATACCGAGAGTGCTTATAGAAACGAAATGTCACCTACAACGATTCCAGAAATTCAGAGGATAAATCTGGGCATGACCACACTTACCATGAAAGCTATGGGAATCAATGATTTACTATCTTTTGATTTTATGGATCCACCGCCTCCCCAGGCACTCATTTCTGCATTGGAACAGCTATTCAGTTTGGGCGCTTTAGACGACGAGGGTCTTCTGACCAAATTGGGACGGAAAATGGCAGAGTTTCCATTGGAACCTCCTCTGTCAAAGATGCTATTGGCGAGTGTGGACCTTGGGTGCAGCGATGAGATATTGACCATCATTGCCATGATTCAGACCGGAAATATCTTCTACAGACCGAGGGAGAAACAAGCTCAAGCTGATCAGAAGAAGGCCAAGTTTTTCCAGCCTGAGGGTGACCACCTGACTTTGCTTGCTGTTTATGAATCTTGGAAGGCGAAAAATTTCTCCGGGCCGTGGTGTTTTGAGAATTTTGTTCAGTCTCGTTCTCTGCGAAGGGCTCAAGATGTTAGAAAGCAACTTCTCAGCATCATGGACAAGTACAAATTAGATATTGTGAGTTGCGGGAAAGATTTTACCAAGATCAGGAAGGCCATCACTGCTGGATTTTTCTTCCATGCTTCAAGGAAGGATCCACAAGAGGGCTATAGAACCCTAGTCGAGAATCAGGCAGTCTGTATCCACCCGAGCAGTGCAGTTTTCCAGCGTCAACCAGATTGGGTCATCTATCATGAATTGGTTATGACGACAAAAGAGTACATGCGTGAAGTAACCGTGGTCGATCCGAAATGGCTGGTGGAATTGGCTCCAAGATACTTTAAATTAGCAGATCCAACAAAGATGAGTAAAAGGAAGCGACAAGAACGGATTGAGCCACTGTATGACAGATACAATGAGCCTAACTCGTGGCGATTGAGCAAAAGACGTGCTTAGAGTGTATATATCAGATATTGTATGGAATGTTTTCTGTATATGTTTCACTCATCTTACTGCAAGTCGCAACAATTTTGGTTATCTGTAAATGGGTATCTCTATTTTACTATTGAAAGCTATTTAGTGTTAAACCAGCTGTTCATTAGCTGAACATGAATTTGCAGGTGTTTTAAGTGATCTATTACCACAAAAGAAACAAGAGAAAGATTAATGCTTTTACTCATACTTTTTATTTTATAGCCTATTGTCGAATGACTCGAATCTAGGACAGTTTTAAGTACTTGTTACTTTTTTTCTTATATTCGTATCGGGATTAAATGACGCGGAGGGCACACGTCCGGTGAACCACACATACAAGCACACGTGAAGGGCACTCGTTTTCAACTTGATCATCTCAATGTTGTCACAATAATGTGTTATGTGATTAGAATTTGACATTCACGAATTGACATATTCGTTTTTTTTTTATGTTAGAAGTCACATAAAATATACATGCACAAGTAGTACTAGTTACTAGCACACGTTAACATTACATGTACGACTTTATTCTATTGCACGCACGACTACACGGCTATATTCTTATGTACAATTTAATTGATGCACAACTAGATAAAGCAGACACAACTATGATTTTTATATAATACAAAGAGACTGTATAGAAGAAATTTTGTATGCACGAGACTATATCCGTGTATATGAACATATATTTTATAAAATCCTAAAAAAAAAAGAGATGAAAATCCTCTCTACTGTTGCTTCTCACCAGCAAACCCTAACCAAACTATGGCCTCGCTTTTCGCCGCCAGCCTTCAACCACATCTCTACCCACCCGATGACACCCATCAGCTGCACAATAACTGCAACTCTTCTCCTTAAATCCCGCTGCTGGTTGAAGATCGAGTCCCTCAGACTCTCCTCTATCATACCATCGCTATCACGAACCACCATAAACACGAGATCCAATCTTTGGCGTAATGTGAGAACACCCATTATTCTCAGCCTTTGTGATAGATCCAACCCTTTCTCAACATACTCAATCATCATCTTTGTTGGAAGGCAAAGAAATGAAGCGATTAGCGATTTGATTCCCGGGAAGCAAAAACGGAAAAAAAAGAAATGGTTTACCCGGTGTAGTGGGTTCTCCGGCGAGCTCTCAGCGTGTGGATGGCGGTATGGGAGCGATCGGACTCCGACTTGCTCTCTTTGGGTGATGAGGGGCTTGAATTTGCCCCGGTCCTGCCCCTTGTGCTCGACTCTGGAAAAGCGATCTCTTGCCGCCCGGTACTTGACGGATCCTTGGATTTTTGGCTATCATTCACTGCTGTTGACCACTTCTCACCCCCACAAAATGTCCAACGATATTCACAAATCCAGGTTTTCCTTCATCCTCTGTTGGCTGAAATCATCTTCTAATGTTGAGAGTAATCACTATATTTACAAGAATTTTATTTTAACTAATCTTCACTGCAAATACACATATGATACTAAATTTATGAAAATCACTTGGGGGTTGCTCATGCACTTTCCAAGTTCATCTCCAAATTCAGTGAGCATGTTGCTTGTGATCCTTGAAAATTTGATTACAGGTTATCCTTGTGATTTGCTGAACCTGTGTTTTATGGTAATCCAAACACCAAACCTGATGGCTAATAACCTCAGCCCTAAACAAAACGATCCCGGGCATACTTGCTCTTCCATTGAATTGCCGGCTGTTAAGTTTATCCAAGGTTTTCGCTTTACCAAGTGCAACTCTATCATCGTTCTTTTTTATTGTCGTTTTGGTTTATGGACTTGGTTGTGTTTTGCTTTGCATTTGTCTTTGCTTTTGCTGGACTTGCAGGGTCTCCTTAAATGCACCAATAAATCCAAGCAGGAAACTCATGTTCTGATGATCAATTTCAAGTGGTATATCAACATACTAAGGCGTGGGCGCTCTACCTTGCTGATGAACCTCTCATTCACAATCAAATTCAACCACCATTTTAGGTCTTGTGTGGTGATTCGGTCCTTTGTGGTGATTAAGGTGAATATGAATGATGATCTCATACAATTAGAACAAGTGAATCTTGTCCACAACAGGATGAATAAGCTTTGTATCTGTATATATAGTGGTGTTCCTTTCCTTTTTTATTGTTACTTTGGTCTTTTGTACTCACTGCATTTACGAGACTGCAGTGTTACACATGTCCTTTATAAGGATCGAATGGGGCTTAAACCCTTGCTTCATGGGAATAAAAATCCCCTTCAAAACATTCTATTCCAAAAGAATTCTCACCTTGTAAACAAACATTTTTCTTTAACCAAATTTTTTCCTTCATGGATTCAGTGGGATAAAAGAAAACCAATAAATTTATACCAATTTCGATCCTCTACAAGTGCCTATGAAACTCAAAACTACCTTCTTACAAGAAAACCAATAAATTTATATCAATTTGGATCCTCTACAAGTGTTTATGAAGCTCAAAACTACCTTTTTAAGAGGTTTTTTCTTTTAAATTTCGAAAACCTCACCATGAAATATTCTCACATATGCAAAAGTATGTCCTACTACACTCATGTCACCAGACAATACCAGCTTTCCCAAAAGAACAAAAATTATATCATTAATGATTATTAGTTTTTGGAATATTAGAGGAATGGGCCGGAGTAACCTCTGGACAAACCTCGAAGCAGTTTGTAAGATCCATAAGATCAATGTTATTGCCCTTGCAGAAACAAAATCGGAAAAACCACCGGATGACCGCCTCTGGAAATCAGCCGGTTTCGACAATATGATCTATTGTCCGGCTACCGGAAGGGCGGGAGGCTTATGCCTTCTATGGAAAGAATATCAACTAAGAAACCAAACTATAACTCTCAAATTTAAAAATGATAGATTCATTTGTATTGAATTCAATTGTAAAAATACGGATCATAAAATGAACATCATCTTTGCCTATGCTCCTCCACAAGAAACCTTGAAAAACTTTTTTTGGGATTCAATATCCACCTTCATACGCGATTCTGACGTTCCCTGTGTTATCCTCGGAGATCTAAATGAGATTCAACAACACTCGGATAAACTAGGGGGTGCTCCAATCAATACAAATAGATTCAATAGACTTCTTAACTTTAAAAACAACTGTAACCTGGAGGATTTGAAAACCACTGGCAACGAGTTCACATGGAGGAAAAAGTGTAACGGACCTAATAATATCCTAGAGAAACTTGACCGTGTCCTGGTCCATAACCAAGTCCTTCAATGGTATCCAAATTTAACAACAAAAAATCACGCATTCACACTATCAGACCATTGTCAAATTACACTCGATATTTCCATCTCAAAAACTTTCACCCCACAACCATTTAAGTTTGAAATGATGTGGACCAAACGAAAATCTTTTGAAAATATAGTTCGACAAACGTGGCGGTCTAACTTCATTGGAAATGAAATGTTTAACCTAACAAAGAAAACCCAACTAATGAAAACAAAAGCAAAAGAGTGGAGTAAAACAAATTTTGGCAACATATTTAAGCAACTCAAAGACATTGAAATAAAACTTGAAGAAATTCAGGGAATCAACCAATCAAACCCATACCAAAGAAACGACCTATTGCAAAAAAATCTCCTAATCAAACAAAACTGACTACTCTCTTTTCACCAAAGATATTGGAGACAAAGAACCAAAAATAAACATCTAAAAAATATTGATACAAATTCTAAATATTTTAACCGCATTGCTACGGGGAGAAGAAATCGCAAACACATAAAAGAGTTGACAACTTCAACTGGAACTCTGCTTTCTTGTGAAAATGAAATTCGCTCTGAAATCAGGACGGATTTTATGAAAAAATTCACAAAAATACAATTGGACAACCCTCTACTTGAAGAAAAACTCCAACTTATTAAAAATAAAGTTAGTAGTGTTGATAATTTAAACCTAACAAAGACCCCGACAAATGCCGAAATCAAAAATGCTATCTTCGATATTGGGTGTGATAAATCTCCGGGTCCTGATGGCATGCCAGCTGGTTTTTACCAAAAATATTGGCACATTGTCGGAAACGACGTTACAAAAGCAGTTAAAAACTTCTTTAGGAGTGGTAAAATGCTCAAACAAATCAACCACACTTTTATAACCCTTATCCCGAAAGTGGATAATCCAACAACAACGAACCACTTTAGACCAATTAGTTTGTGTTCTACTGTATATAAAATCATAGCAAAAATAATAACAAATAGAATGGAATCAATCATACCAAAACTAATCTATCCGTTGCAAGGTGCGTTTGTCTCAAACCGATCAATTCATGACAATATTCTTATTGCACACGAGATTTTTCACTCCTTTAGATTAAAAAAAGACAAGGAAGGGTGGGTGGCCATCAAACTTGATATGGAAAAAGCTTATGACCAAGTTGAATGGAATTTTATCTTTAAAATTTTGGAAAAATTTGGATTTTGCAACAAATTTGTGGGATGGATTAAGGAGTGTTTAACCACGGTTTCCTTCTCTGTCCTGGTTAACAATGGACCGACTGAGCAATTTTTTCCTGAAAAAGGACTTAGACAAGGTGACCCCTTATCACCTTACCTATTTATTCTTGGAGCTGAAATTCTAACACAAATGTTACAAGATGATAGTAACAAATATGATAACCATATTGGATTCTCTGTCTGTAGACAAGGAACCCCAATTCCTTTCCTATCCTTTGCTGATGACATGATCATCTTTGCTAAAGCAAACATGGTTTCATGCCAAAGAACAAAACAGATCTTGGAAATGTACTGCTCCATATCAGGACAAAAAATCAACTACCAAAAATCTGTTTTCCAAACAACTAAAAATACTAACGAAAACAACATCACCCAACTAAAAAACATCTTGGCTATGGACCATACCAAGTCTCTTGACAAATATCTTGGTTGTCCTATCATAAATGGTAGAGTGACAAAAGAAACTTTTGAAGATATCAATCTTAAAACTAAACAACAACTCTCGAAATGGAAAGCAAATTCCTTATCGCAAGAAGGTAGAAAAACACTCATCAAACATAATCTTGCGACCAAACCAACTTTTGTTATGCAAAGTTTTATGTTACCAGCTTATAATCTAAAAGAACTAGATAAAACCTACAAAAAATTCTTTTGGAACAAAGGAGATCAACACAGGCCAATCATCAGCTGGGATGTAATATGTAAATCCAAGGAAAATGGTGGTCTTGGACTAAACAGATCTCATATTACAAACAAAGCACTACAAATGAAACTCTTATGGAAAATCCTTGCGGAGCCAAATAACATATGGGTAAAGGTCATAAATGAAAAGTACCTTAAAAATATAAATATTCTAAATTATCAAAAGAAAGGCGCAACATCTTGGCAATGGAATAACCTTATGAAACTCAAAACCGAGTTCAAGAACGGACTTATCTGGCAGGTTGGTAATGGTAATACTATAAATTTTTGGCATGACAATTGGATAGCTCCTTCTCCGCTTATAAAAATGGCACAAAATACCAATTCCATTGACACAACCATATCAGTCAGCCACTTCTTTAATAACATTGGACAATGGGATGTCATAAAAATTGAAAATGAATTGAAAAACATCTTAAACCAAGATATTAGGGGAAAAATAACGGAAACAATAATCCCAAACAATGATATTCAGGATAGACTTTACTGGAAAGGTAGCAATAATGGGTGGTTTACTACAAAATCTGCTGCTCATATGATTGAAACACAATCATGCTTTAATCAAACTAATGTTTGTGAATGGATCTGGAAACTTGATACCCAACCCAAAATAAAAAACTTTCTCTGGAAATTTTCACAAAATGGTATCCCAACTAAAGCAAAGTTGGACGAAAGAAGAATAGCAGTTACAAGACATTGCGAACTATGCAACCACCATTGCGAGGATTTGGTCCATTTGTTCCTCGAATGCCCTTTTAGCAAACAAGTTATTGAAAAAATTGACAAAACAATGTTAATCGAAATAAACAAAATTAACTATAACAACAAGAAACCCCATGAAATTCTAATTGAACTTAAAAATATACTTGGGCTAAACAAACTTGCATGCATCGCAACCATTTGGTGGAGTATTTGGTACTTTAGAAATAAAATCATCTTTGGTAATGAACCCATTGGGTCATGCAACAAAGTCACCGGCTTCATCAAAGACCAAATTCATAGGTGGAAAGCCAACACGCTCGATGAAGATGACTATGACTTTAAACAACTAAAGAATGTAAATCCTATAACAAGGAAAAAACATAATATCAAATGGGATAAACCAAAACCGGGCTTTCATAAACTAAACTTTGACGGATCGAAATTAGATTCCGGAATTACTTCTATTGGCTACGTGATTCGGGACCAAAGTGGAAAAGTAGTAAGCCTTGATGCCAAGAAAAATAACTTCAACTCGGTTTTAAAAGCTGAAGCTTTTGCCCTAAAATCAGGCCTTCACGAGGCAATTAGACTACAAATCAAAAAAATTGAAATTGAAGGGGACAACCTCTGTGTTATTAAGGCACTCCAAGGATGTTGGAGTTGTCCTTGGGAGATCGAGATGATTATTTCCGACTCCAAACTGGACCTCCGTTTTTTTGACGAAGTCCAGATTAGGCATGTATTCAGAGAAGTAAACTGTGTTGCAGACCGACTAACCCATTTGGGAATTTCGACACCCAACACCAACTTTTCTGATGATCTTGAACTTTGTGTTCTCATCCGTAAGGATGCTTTAGGATGGACTACCTCTAGAAGGTAGTCCATCCTAACCGCTTTCCATTATCAAAAAAAAAAAAAAAAAAAAAAAAAAAAAAAAAAAAAA
>BSUD01000005.1:142492625-142511734 GCA_033239045.1 Fagopyrum esculentum
GGTACTTTAGAAATAAAATCATCTTTGGTAATGAACCCATTGGGTCATGCAACAAAGTCACCGGCTTCATCAAAGACCAAATTCATAGGTGGAAAGCCAACACGCTCGATGAAGATGACTATGACTTTAAACAACTAAAGAATGTAAATCCTATAACAAGGAAAAAACATAATATCAAATGGGATAAACCAAAACCGGGCTTTCATAAACTAAACTTTGACGGATCGAAATTAGATTCCGGAATTACTTCTATTGGCTACGTGATTCGGGACCAAAGTGGAAAAGTAGTAAGCCTTGATGCCAAGAAAAATAACTTCAACTCGGTTTTAAAAGCTGAAGCTTTTGCCCTAAAATCAGGCCTTCACGAGGCAATTAGACTACAAATCAAAAAAATTGAAATTGAAGGGGACAACCTCTGTGTTATTAAGGCACTCCAAGGATGTTGGAGTTGTCCTTGGGAGATCGAGATGATTATTTCCGACTCCAAACTGGACCTCCGTTTTTTTGACGAAGTCCAGATTAGGCATGTATTCAGAGAAGTAAACTGTGTTGCAGACCGACTAACCCATTTGGGAATTTCGACACCCAACACCAACTTTTCTGATGATCTTGAACTTTGTGTTCTCATCCGTAAGGATGCTTTAGGATGGACTACCTCTAGAAGGTAGTCCATCCTAACCGCTTTCCATTATCAAAAAAAAAAAAAAAAAAAAAAACATATATTTTATTTTCCGTACACCATTAATTAGGCAATAAAAAATTTGTTTTCATATAAACATATCGCATATATATATAGAAAGATAGATGGAGAGGGGCAGAATTAGGTGAGAAAATAACTTACGGTAAGAAATGAGAGTAAATTCCAGTCATATAATAAACAAGATCGACGTTCATAATTCTGTTTTATTTTTGTATATTAATCAATTACGCAATTTTGTATATACTAGAATCGTTATATATTGCTACCTTTTTTTATATTAATTACACCATTTGCCTATTATGTGCAGCATATGATCATACATATATCTGACGTGCATGCAATCATCTATACCTACAATATTCAAATATTCAATCACCTTTACGTGCAATACTATTCAATCACGTGCACTAATCAATTACATAGCCAATTCATGCAATTTCGAAGTAAATGTGTGTATATACTTCACTCTTCTACACGTACATGCATGCATGTGATTCGTGCGTGTACTCCCCTCTAAAAAAATAGGATTGAATTCGTGCATGTAATATGCATAGTTCAATAACGTGTCGTGCATGCAACATACATAATTATCATCAAAAAAATACAATATACATAATTCAGTTACCTATACTTGTTTATTCATGCAATCTCCTAGTAAATTTGTGCATATACTTCACCATCCTATAACACGAATAATATATGAAGTATGTAATGCACACGTGTCATACATGCATTATATATATTTTCAGTCACCAATACGTTCATATTCATGCATACCCTAACTCCTAAGTGAATTCGTGCATATAAATCACTCACCTATATGTGGGTGTACTTATATAATTATATTAAACATTAACGGATAACGGGGAATTAAGCTCAAATGAAATCTCCGGCGGTTGACACGAGTATTTTTATTATTTTTTATGCAACATTGTATTAAACATAAATAATTTGTTTTCAAAAAATAAAAAATTAGATGAACATTGTAATTACCATGTGATAAATTATGCACGATTGCAAAATAATATAATTATTTTATGCAAATACTGCGATAAATCTACATAAAATCATAACTTATTTAAGCATCAAAACCCATCCGTGATCTAACGTTCCTCGATTTTTCTTATTTCTTACCTTAGACCGGATCTTGACCACATATATATATATATATATATATATATATATATATATATATATATATATATATATATATATATATATATTTCAAATTTCACTTATCGTTGATTTTATTATGTATACTGTAATATAATATATCATTGATTTTTATCTGAGTTAGAATCATTAGATGACACCTAAATTCGGTTGTGGTGCTCATTAAACTATTGCCCAAATAAAATAAAAAAACTTTAAAATAATAATATTCTTTTTTATTGATTTTAATTTTTATTCAAATTTTATATAGCTTTCTCTGGTCAGACTTGGCTTGCTGGATTAATCCTGGGAAATATACTCCTGATGCTCGTCATGGTCCCATACAGCTAAATCGGCGAGGGAAAACCACTGAGACAGTGACAAGTATAATACTGAACGGTGATCAATATTACACAATTTTCACAGAGATGAAGCTCAATACGGCAGCTGAACTTTACTACACGTAAGATAAACAATAATATCTGCAACAGAGAACAAATCAGAGAATAATTTAAGTGAAGGAAGCTGTATTCAAGTCAGAACAAAAAAAAAACAGAGCCTCAAATTCGGAAATTAACATCATCTTCAAAACCAAATACAAATTATACGTTCAAATTAAGCAAGATCCGGTGGTGCAACCAAGTACCCAACTAAATCATTGTTTGAACAATATAGTTGCTGCTTAATTTGCTAAATCGTGAGAAAGACGATTTGTGATCTGCACTGAGCAGCAACTAGATTGTTCAAAACGATGATGAAGTCGGGAGATAAACTTCAAGTTAAGGAAGAGCCGGTGGTGCAACCAAGTACCCAATTAAATCATCGTTTGAACAATGTAGTTGCTGCTTAATTTGTTAAATCTTGAGAAAGACTATATGTGATCAGCAGCAACTAAATTGTTCAAAACGATGATAAAGTCGGGAGATATGTTTCAAGGATTGGGAGAATTTCAGACAGGAACATTTAGATATTTGGAAGATCGCGGCAATGTAAGGTTGTGATGTAGGAAAGTGGCCATACTCTGTATTTATAGGGAGATCGGCGGCTCGGCGGCAATCTAGGGTTCCAGAGATTGGAGTGGGCCTGTGGATAAAATATATATGGCCCATTTTTCAAAATGAAAGGGACGACGGACGACGACGATTAGGGTTTTGGTTTTTGAATTAATCGCAAAAAAGTGCTACTTATAAGCTGATTTGTAAAATCTATCCATTAAAATTAAATTTTCCTTAAACCAATTGCTGATTGAGAATTTGCAGAGGCAACAGGTTTTTTTTATTTTTACTACACGACCAATGTGGGGTTTGTGACGACGGAGGGAAGATGAGAGATAAACGATTGAACCGGAAAATGTAACCGTAAAAAGTACATTAATTATTTGAGAATCTGATCTAAAAAACCAACAAATTATTCCAAATTATAACACGATATGCTAAATGTAGAAAGTAAAACACAAAACATTCTCACAGTTACCCAGTTACCCACTTCTGAGTACCTCTTATAGTAACGACTAATGATTGTCCATGTTGTTCCGGAAACTTTGACTATTGTCATAACTCATTCATAAATTGGACATAACTATATATGGTAAAACACTTGAATAATCACACAAAAACAAAAACAAAAATGGATACTGATAGACCTTTAACAACCGGAGTAAAAATGAAAAGTAATGGCAAAACATAGAAAGTAGAGGTGACCTTTTGCTCCTTTGAGATTCTTCCTCTTCAACTTCATTTTGTACGGAAGTAGAGGTGCCCTCGTCTCGTTGTTCACGAGTTCGTTTCAGATACTCTTTATCTCTATAAGGAAAGACGTTTTTAAAAAAAGACGCATTTCTTGATTCCATTATTGTATTAACATGGTTATCCGGTATACTCGATTTATGTGTCAAAAACCGATAAGCAATATTATTGTGTGCATATCCGATGAAAATACAATAAACGATTTTAGGTCCAATGGTAACCTTTTTAGGAAGTTGCAATACTACTACAGCGATGCACCCCTCACTTTTAGGTATTTATACCAATAACATTACTTGTCCACAACTTGTATGACATTTTGCCGGTAATTTTATGTGCTATTTTGTTGAGAATGTAGTTTGTGGTAAGCAACGGTCCCCACATGTTTTGGGGTAACCAAGATTCCTATAACATTGAATTCAAAATCTCTTTCAGAGTTCGGTTTTTGCGTTCCACAACTTCGTTAGATTGTGGAGAATAAGGAGTTGTTGTTTGATGAACAATCATGTGTTCCCGACATAATGCGTTGAACGGTGCATCATATTCGCCTCCTTTGTCAGTTCGGATAATTTAATATTTTGAACAAACCGAAATGAAATTTTTTTTTTAAAAAAAATCTCAGATGCAAAGGTTCTTGCACAAAAATCGGTAGTTTTCTGGAAAAAAATTTTCCAACAATGATTCCTCTGAATTTTGAATATGCAAAACTCAAAGAAACGTTAGTGCACAACAGGTTTTACGAAAGACAGTTCCCATTTTTAAAATTAAGATTGTAGGAACGTCTTTTCAAGAATTCTTCCGAAGATTGTATGATAACCAAAGTTAAAGAAAAACCCCCGCAGGATTACAATCTCGTTAGTATGTGCATAATCAAACCCCGTAGGATTACAATCCCATTACAACCCCATTATTTTAGAAATGTAAGTTAGAAAATATTAAGGGCAAATTTGGTTAGTAGGCTATTTAGAGAAATAGTGATAGTAAGTAGGCTTTTTTGTTTTTCAATTAAGTAAATATACCCCTCTTATTTTTTTTACCATCAAATCTTCTCCATCCTCTTGTTTTATTCTTTCTTACGAATGCTTTTTAAAAACTGAATTTCTTTTTTTATTTTCTTTTATTAATTTTTTTTGTCTTTTTTATTTTTTTTATTTTTTATTTATTTTCTAGAATGAAGAATTTTTTCACACCGGAATTATCACATACCGGAATTATCACATACGGAATTTCCACATACCGGAATTTCACATACCGGAATTTTCACATACCGGACCGGAATTTTACATACCAGAATTATCACATACCGGAATTTCCACATACCGGAATTTCACATACCGGAATTTTCACATACCGGACCGGAATTTTACATACCGGAATTATCACATACCGGAATTATCACATACCGGATTTTCACATACCGGAATTTTCACATACCATAATTTTCACATACCGGATTTTCACATACCAGAATTTCACATACCGGACATTTACATACCGAAATTTACATACCGGAATGAATTTTTACTTGTCTAATATTTAATTTTGCAAATTTTAGGGGGCTCGTTGTAATTTTGCAATTTTTGTTATTGTAATTTGCGTATATGATGACGATTTGCAAAAATGGGTCCATCACCGTCTCTTTTGGTTTCCAAAAGACTTGTTCTTTTTCCCAGTTGACAATGACAAATTGACAAAACGTGGAGGAGTTGAGCATTATTTGAGTTGAGAATTATATGTTAAAATTGTCTCAAAATAAAAGTATCATGTAAACAAAAATAAATAGCGGACGGAAAACACAAGGATCAAGTGCTGATTGTGCCGCTAGTTTTAATTCAGAAATTTCTGGAATGAAATTTCTGGTATAAACTTTTCGTATGAAATTTCTGGTATGAAAAATTCTGGTATGAACAAATTTTAGTATGAAAAAAATTCTGGTATGAAATTTCTGGTATAAACTTTTCGTATGATAATTTCTGGTATGAAATTTCTGGTATGAAAATTCTTGTATGAGAATTTCCGGTATGAGAAATTCAGTCCAGAAAATAAAAAAGAAAATAAAAAATAAATAAATAAAGGCAAGAAAAATAATAAAAGAAAACAAATTCAGTAATTAAAAATTAAAAATTATACTTATATAACAAATAACAAACATCATTTATTCTTTCTTTCTAATTAGAAGGGTTAATAATTTTTACCTACTATTAAATGAAAGTGGTAAAAAATTTGGGTACATTTTCTTAAACAAAAACTAAAAAAAGCCTAGTATGTCAAATTCTCCCAAATATTAATTGTAATTTTTTAATTAAAATTTTATCTCAAAACATTAATATTAATCCCAAATTTGGATGTATATAATTATAACTTATTTAAGTTGAAAAAATACATCGTAGTATAAACTTTCATAAAATATAAGTTTACATCGTTTATAACTTGTTTATAAGAAATTAATCGTTTGCCTTTCACGCGTTTCCAAATAAATATAGTGATGACCTTATTGGCTTAGGCCGACATTCATACCCAAAAATAAATAAAAAGTTAATGGTTATTGAAAATTTTTAATTCTAATAAAAACATAAACTAAAAATTTTACTAACTTAAATAATATATATATATATATATATATATATATATATATATATATATATATATATATATATATATAAAAGACATTTTTAATAAAAGTTTATACGTTATATTAACTTGATCGACAGTGATAATGAATTTATTAATATTATTGATTAAATAGTTGGGTAATACCATTTATCTTACTTATAATTAATATATAAAATTAATTATTCACATAAAATTATAGTTTAGATGAGAATAATATCTAAAAAATAGTAATAAAAGAAATGAAGAGGAGCAAATGACCATTAATCTAGGAATAGTTCTTACAAGAGAATAGTTGAGAATGATATTAAGGTAAATTAGATCTCTACGGATCTTTCGCCGAAGTGAACGAAACTTCAAAAAAAAAATCCGTTTTAGGCTCGGAGTGAAATAATTCATCAAAATGCATGAGAAATGTGGTTCGTAGTAGAAGCGCGGTCCTCTTATTTGTAAAACGCGTTGTCGAGGACATTGTTTTAATATTCAAAATAAAGATAATAAAAACACAAATAGAGGTGGGGTCTATAGTGTAACGTTATTGGAAAAAAAAAGATAAAGAGGCACGGTTATAGACCGCGCCTATAGGACAACATTTTTTTAAAAAAAAAGAAAAATATATATAGGTGTCAAAACCGTATAAGCAATGATTACGGATTTGGTCCGGGATCGCAAACTGTAAATTTCATACTGCATTCACGTGCATCATTATATAAATGCATGATATCATCTCATGAGCACGGTATACGGTATTTGAATATATTTGTTGTGTTGTGATGTGTTGATATAATCTCTCGTGGATAGATTAGGATCGGTAGCTAACGGTTTTAAACCAATCCTTTTTAGGTAATGCCGATCATAAGAACGCTTCAATGATGTTAGCTGTAGGAAGTGGACTGTCGGGGTAGTGTTAACCCAAGGGTTGGTTGAACTACTTTTGAAACTAATCGATTGCAAGCGAGTCTTTTGTTGTTTGTGTGCAACCGTGTACACGTGTTGATATCAGGCTGAAGTTTTGAAACAATTGTTCAGGAGTCATGTTTTGAAGTGTCGTTTTTGGGTAAACATACCAACTGCATGCAGGGTTGTTATGTAAATGTAGTCTAAATGACAGGTTGAATGTTTTCATTATTTTTTCGTGCTTCTTGTTTCAAGGTCCTATTTGTAAAGTTGTTGTCAAGCTAACTAATGGGACCCACTGTGTGATCTTTAGCCTAGTGACGTCTTGGGTTATTTAAAACTCAGGTTGTTACACACTAGTACAAAATGTCATTTTCTCGGGAGAAATTTCTCGGGTATTAAGTAAAATGCCGTAATAAATGATGACTCTCGTGATTTGTCAAAAAAAGTCCCGTAAAAGTAATTTTATTTTACTTTTTCTAAAAAGTAGTTAAACTCTCGGGATTTTTTTATTTCCATCCCTAGAAAATATATTCACTCACAGGAGTTTTCACAAAACTCCCGAGAAAGATGTGTGCTCCTACCGACTAATAAAAAATTTTTGTTTAACTTTATTTACTAAAATACCGAGAAACCCTTCTCAGTTTTCCTTCCCTTCTCCGCGGTGAAGCCCTCTACTCCCAAAAACCCTTCTCTCACAAACGATTGATTTTCAGCTACTCTACCCCCTTGTTGGTTCGTCGTTTTATCTCTCCTTGCCATTCTATGTGCCTCATTATCATCGTATATGAAGAAATCAAGCACGTAGTCAAGATTTACTTCTTAAGGTTCGGTACTCCCACCATCTTCCATACGCGTCACCTTCGAAGGTTAGCCCTCTCTTCATTGCTTGTATTTGTAATTTTATTGTTTGAGTTTTTTGTTCTTAATTTCTAGTTATTGCATTTTCTAAGGTATATGATTTCAAGGTAAAATATACAATTGATTAAACGGAGGATGATTACTACATGTTTAACGATTGAAGAGTTTAGACTATTTTTATTTACAGAGTTGAATGAAAGTTTAAATTTATTATAGAGATGACTAGAACTCAAAGTATAAGTAGTAATTAGTAATATGAAGATTGTAGTAGGAGGACATAATGGTGGCTGCATTTTTAGAGGATGAAATGGATTGTGATTTAGATATGCGCAAGTTTATTTTCCAATGTTTTACGATTTGTGTTGTAGTGCTAGGTAAGCTTGATCCAACCCTCGGGCTTGTCGGGCCACCTTGAGTAATCTTTGGCCTTGAGTGGGTGTCAGAAGTATGCCACTATCTCACTGCAGTCTTGAACTTCTTCCCCCTATACAGTTAGATACAAAAAGATTAGTTCAACTCAATGACTAATAATTGACAACAACAAATCTCATCAAATATAGTATTATCGATTGTAAAATTGCAACTAGCAAACTGTTATTTGATCAGAAGAAAACGAACTAAATCAAGCATCCAAATTGTACTAATTTATAACAATTTTTTAGGTAGAGGTAATTGGCAAGACACTTTCTGTGTGTTTCTTTAAATTTTAGATAATCTCTCCTTTCGTTTGGAATGGGTACACAAACACAAGCATCCAAATTTTATTTCCAATTTAACGCATATTGTTTGTATTTATGACTAGTTTGAGCTTTTTTCTAGCAAAAGTTGAAATCTTCTATTTTTCAGGGTTCTTGCTGCAGACTTTGTCATGAGATTTAATGTTAGACCTCCATTGCTGAGTAGGGACTAACTTGAGGTCAAGAAGGTGGATCTAAAACCAAAGCGTTAACGATTGGGTGAAAGGTGAACTTGGTATTTCAAACACAATTATTATTTTCTTAATTTTGAACCGAAATATTTTAATTATGATTTTGATTGTTCCTTTTTCTGATAAGTATTTTTGTTCTTGTTCAAAAACTATGTTATTTCATTTTCTTAACTTTGAACCATGATATAGTTATAAGTTCAATACGTGAAGTATTTGTGAAATACGTTCAGTGTTCTTGTACTAAATGTTGATTTATTTTCTGTTGAGCTCTCAATGTCCAAAATTATGTTTGATCTGATTTAAGAGGGACTAGCTATTGAATACTTGAGTTAGGAAAGTTCATTTCTCCTTGCACTAGTAACATTGCAAAATGAAAATAGATAGAATTAATTGGTGATTATGCTTTTCTACATATTTATTATTGGAGAGGAACAATTACAAAATAAACACTCGTTTATTGGGATGAAAATCATTTTATTAAAATATAGTATGTGAATGCTCATACCCATATTTTCAATTCTATGAACTTGATGTAGCTTGCCGAATGTGACTGATGAAGAAAATTAGTGATTGCTTCATTTTGTTACTATTGGAGGGCTAGTTTATATTCCATTCTCAATTTGATATTGACGAGACATTTTTGTGTTTGTGTACCCAAACTGATCATCTGTATCAAAATGTAGGCTAACAAATGAGCTTTGGAAACTGATGAATGACTTAATTTTGAGGGAAGCGACAATATCTATGCTCTTTGTGACTATGCAACAATAAATCAACGCACAGTCATGGACTCATGGTATGTGCAATCAGTTTTGTACTTCTCATGATCTCATCAACATCAAAATCATTTCTTCATGACAAATCCTTCCGACTAAACTATTTCCCGGTCCTAACAAATTTAGTACTGGTAGAAAGTTAAATTTAGACCCAAAATTTTGCTAAAGATGTGGTTTTTCCTTATTTTGTTTTTTAATCTTGTAGCATTTCTGGGTACTTTTATGACAGTTTATGGAACTCGATTTTGAGAAAGCAACTGTGCATGAATATAACAATAGTGTTATCAATCAATTTTCAGATATTAATAGTGGAATGAAACATGTACTGTTTGCTAGTTCTTAGAAATGAGAAACTAGTAGAATCAAATTGATGAACCTAGTTAAACTAGTATGTTTTCTACTTACACCTGAAAAATACAAGGGTGAAGCTCGTCCACATTGTCAACTAATTATGAACTTAGACAAGTAAGAAGTGCTATGCTTGTATATGCCTTTAAGTTCTTTGTTACTGCTAAATGTTCTTTCATTGGTCCCAATATGTTTAGGAAGATATTGTTGTTATATTCGAGAAGACAAACTTGGATAAATCCGGGACGCCACAGACAAAGAAATGCAAGAAGTTATCAATTATGTTATGGAGAGATACCCACAAGTGGAGTTGTATCTGGACAATAAACAAATGACTAGTATATTCGATCTTTTGTTGATGAATGTTAGGTACTTTGTTCATTTTTCTACCATATCTAATGAGACAATTAAGTATGTATGCGATATTGAACCCTGTAACAATCGAAATAAAGAATTTGATTTTGGGTAATGTTTGGTGTGCTTGATTTGTGGTTTCAATATTTAGGGGTGTTAAATTGTATATGTTGGCAGGAAACACAACCTATTGTAAATCTGCATAATATTTTTTTTCTGTAAATTGGTTACAACGTTTTAAAAATATGTCCACATAAAGTCCCGAGCGATATGTCTAGGCAGTTTTTTTTAAAATAGCCCCGCGGGATATCTCTAGGGAGTTTTTCAAAAAAGTCCCGCGGGATATCTCTAGGGAGTTTTTCAAAAAAGTCCCGAGAGATATCTCTAGGGAGTTTTTCAAAAAAGTCCCGAGAAGTATCTCTAGGGAGTTTTTAAAAAAGTCCCGAGAGACATCTCTCGGGATTTTTTTACAAAACTTCCTAGAGTATTTTTGTTTCTCAGGATTTGCAGAAAAACTCCCGAGAAAAAGCTCCCGACCAAAGGTTTTAAGGGACTTCAAAAACTCCCTAGCGTAATGCAAAAAAAGTCCCTAGAGACTTATTATTTGTACTAGTGACACTATGTGAGTCGCGCTTTGTAATGCCCCGTTTATTCGGGTGCGTTTCGACTTTGTTTCCTCCCTTCCCTCGATTCATCATAGCTCGAGTTCTTATTTAAAAGTATATTTTTTTTATTTAGATTTAAAAATAACTTTTCCAGGTATGATATTAATTTGGGGATACATGAATGTACTTCCGTATTTTATTATTTTAATTTTGTTGGAAAGTCGGGATTTACGGAACCGGAAAATCCCGTTCTGATCATTTAATTGAGTTTTGGCCCTATTTCTTTTCTTTCTTTTTTCTATTCTTTCTCCTTCTTTTTCTCTTTCTTCTCTCACGCGTGCTGTCTTCTTTTTGGCTGCACCATCTCCGTCTGGTGAGAGCAACAATTTCCGCCTGAGCTAGGGCTAGGGCTAGCCGGCCCCTCGTTCCACTCGTCTGCAGGCTTGCGACCGGCCCTTCGCCACCCTCCCGTCTAGTCTACCGCCCCAAGCCTACCCAACCTCAATCTCTCCCTCATTTCACTTCTCTCACACGCAACCTCAATCGATCCATCACCTCTCTCTCTCTCTCTCGATCTGAACTCTCTCTTCCTCACAGCCGCGCCTGCACTTGGAGCAACGCTGCCTTTGGAACCCTGGAACCGCAATCCAACATTCCCTCCCCTTTGCGCCGCTTCGACCCACCGGAAATGCCGGAACCGTGAGTGTCTGCCCCTTCTCTCTACCCTCTATTCCTTCCCTGCTACTTTCTCTCTTTTTATGGTGAATCACCCTCTGCTCTGGTGTAGTAACCGCAGGGAGGAAGTGTCTAAACCCGCCAGCCGCCTTCTTCTGAGCCCACGCCGGTAGAGCCGCCGCAGGCACCGACGCCGGCCTCCTTCTTCCCTCCGCCTGGCAGCCACTGGAAGTCTTCCTTTACCTCTTCTCTTCTGTCGCGTTTCAACAGAAGGGTGAAGAGTGTTTTTTTCCAGAAATTGTAAATGTGCCCCTCTTGGTAGTTAATTCAGTTTTTGGCCCCAGTTTGTTGATAATTGCAGTTGTGACCGATTAACTTTGAAAAAAGAACTTTTATGCCCCTGCAGTGGGTTATTATAATTATCGAACCCTTAAATTTTGTTGTAGTTGTGACCCAAACTCATTTGTAAACTATTTGGTGTCTTTGATGGGTTAAGCTCGATTGTTGGATAAATTAGAATTTCGGTTTTTCAATCAACCTTCCATTTGGATATTTTGCCCGGAAATGGTTTTAACGAGCTTAACCTCGGTTTTGGAAAACGAAGTTTTCATTGGAATATCTACATGCGCTAAACCTTCCTCCCAAAATTAGCGTTTAAGCTAATTTTGCTTAGTTTTGTCCCTAGGTCCGGAAGCGTCCGATAAAAGCCACCGAACTTGTTCTTGACTCCGTAGACCGTGCTTCACCTTGGATATTGTGTGAGTACTTCTTCTTCGTTAGTTCGATTATGGTAGTATAACATGTTAGATGAACTTAATATAACATAGAGCAAATGCCATGTAGTGGCCATGCACAATAGGTACTAGCGTTTGGATATGGAATTTGTTGAATTACCTTCTTTACGATCTTATGATGATCATCGAGATTATAGATTGGACATAGCATGCTAGAGATAGATATCATATATATATATATAGGGTGTGGTTCCCATGAGAACACCCCTAACGTGTATACATGAGAACAATCGTACACCGTTGGATGATGAGTATTAAGGGTTGAGATTTAGAGTAGATATCATAATTAATAATAACTACGAATAATAATAATTAGGAATCCAACAATAACTACGGATAATCCACTCAACCAACAATAACTACGAATAATACATTAAACGATATGGCACATTCGTAACAAAACTAATAATAATTACGAATCTGTTCTCATGTATACACGTTAGGGGTGTTCTCATAGGATCTATACTCTCTCTCTCTCTCTCTCTCTCTATATATATATATATATATATATATATATATGTGTGTGTGTGTGTGTGTGTGTGTGTGTGTGTGTGTGTGTGTTGGAGACTAGAAGTCCGAGAACTTCTAGCTTTTTAGTCCGTTATTGATAGAGTGTCTTGCTTGGTCAGGCTTAGAGCGTTTTCCTGCGGGAAGTTGAGAGTGGTTATTCGAGTTACCTTGAGAGAGGTAAGTCTCCGGACCTACTTAGCTCGTATTCTATGTATTAGATTCGATGCGTGTTTGGTGGTGTGTGTTTTACTGCTTTCATTATAACTTATAAAACCGGAATAGGATTACCGACCTTTATATATTATTTGGCCTAAGTGTATGATAACGGGCGGTGACAACTTGTCTAGCTCTTGCGTAGAGTTAGGAGGTTCTTGGCGACTAGCCCGGGTGGTTAGACAGTCGGATGCATCCGTACCGTTCCATGCGGTAAGTGGGGACCGAGGTGAGTTTCGGGAGATTCTCGTGTCACAAAAGAAGTTGAATTAAAACAAGATATGACCTAATAATAAAAAGATAATAACCGGACTTGTGTGAATTGAGCATGTTATGTGTTATGTTGATGTATGTGTGTATGTGACTTCACCTTGCTTCTAATGTTGCGAATATTAGCTAACGGTTTTATACCGATTGTTGTAGATTGCCTTGCATGTTAGGAATGCGGTCGAGAAACCCGAAAGAGTGGGCAGCCGGGGTTTCGTACATTTTAGGAGGGTTTTGGTTGGAGTCGTGTTTGAGTTTGTATTCATTATATTTATATTGTATGCCGCGTTTATGGCGTTTAGTCTTTGGGTGGTATCTCGGCTGAAGTCTTTTGTTTGCATAGTTTTGGGTTTCATTGCATTGCATAAAAATGTATTTTGGTTTGGCCTTTATCTGTGCCGTGTTGTAAGATCCGGTGAAATTGTTGTCAAGCTAAGGATCGGGACCCATTGTGAGGTCCTAACCCGTAGCATCCCGAGTCCCGCGGATTCGGGGTGTTACACGCTTGCAGCTTGTCTCCGTAACCACCATTATTCGAACTTCTGGTATGGCCAGGGTTGTAGAACTCTGGTATTTAGTTCTTAATTACTAATGTATGAATATTCTGTTCAACATCCTTGACCTCTTATAGAGAGCATACTTTTGTTGTAAAGGAATTGCTGCATTTGATTTGAATCGTGTTAAATTTGATTTGAATACTGTAAATTTTTATTTGAACTTCTGCTATGAAACTTCTAGTATGATAAAATTCTGTTATGAAAAAATTCTAGTATGAGGAATTTCTGGTAAGAGAAGTTTATTTTTACCTACCATTAAATGAAAGTGGTAAAAAATAATGGGATACACTTACTAAACACAAAGCTAAAAAAGGGCTAGTATATAAGCCAAAATCTTTCTAAATATATTGAGGTATAAATATAATATTCTAACAATAATCTATGTGATAGAAATAATTATGTCCTTTTATTAATTAAAAAAATTATAATTTGATCCGCACAAATATTAGTCATATTGGTTAATAAAAATAATTTTTGTATAGATTAATATCCAATACATAATACATAAAGGTGAAAATTTAATATTTTTAGTTTAGAAAAAACTCGCACAAGATACGGACACTAGACTGACTTTAAAAATAACTTTCTCCTTCAACTTTCGGTTTGTGCAATTCAAGGTCAAAAGTTTTCGTTTTTAACGATATCTGTACCAAATTCTATACAATTCCATATGAAGTCGAATACAAGAATTGGGGTGAACAATGACAACTACTTGAAGCTATCTCCTTCCAATAAACCTGTCACTAAATACTCCTAAAATATAACTCTTTCATTCCACATGTAATTCGAAAGGATGCTCTACTATGATCAACTTCTAAATATTAACCATTCTTGTTCCCTTGCCTCTGTATAAAAACGAACACTAGTACTCAAATATAAAATGAACCGGGAAAAAAAACTTGTAGTACACAAAAAAAAAAAACCAATTTTCTCATTACCTCTTCTCACAAGGAGCCAACTAAAAGTGAAAGTCACATCATAATTTTTTATCATAATTATAAAAAATGGTATAATTTATTTTCTTAAATCTCATTGGATCTCCCACCCAAAACAAATATCATTGAATCTTCAAATTGATGCTTTAGGTTTTAATTAATTCAATCTTTGATGCTTCAAAGTACATCATCAACTTTTTTTAAGTACAAATATTCAAAAACGATCAAAGTATATCTTAATGTAGATCTGGTTCACATCATTGGTTCTTTAAATTGAATTTTAGGATTAGATTTTAGAGGCGCTTATGTCTTATTTGTTTTCTTAAGTTGTTGCCTAATTTGGTTAACATCATTTTACGACGAATATTATTGTGGGTTAATATTTGTAATTTGTGATGCGATTTTCGTTTTCTGTATGCTGCAATTTTTCGTCATGTATATATAATATTAAGCTCAACTCCCAAACAACCATAGAACATTTACACCTCCAACGAAACCAGCAAAACGACCACACCCCACACTCAACAAACTCCAACACCCAAGATCTCCATCTCCCGATACCCACTGCAGAAAATCCAATCCCCAAGCCAAGCCATCCGGATAGCATCAAGGATTCTATCCAAGGACCAACACCCCCTCAATGAATATTGCCGCTTGGAACGTTCGGGGATTAAACCACCCCAACAAACAAAGGATGATCAAGGATCTCACTCTCCGTCACAGCCTCGATGTTTTAGCCATCTTGGAAACAAAACTTTCAGAAGACTCTCTAAATAAACTCTCCCACCTCTTTCCAAACTGGTCCAACACCTCAAACATCACCCCAAACCGTAAATGCCGCATTTGGCTTTGGTGGAACCCAAAAACAACTACCCTCCACCCCATCCTCTCCAATGACCAAATGATTCACTGCTCCATCATTCCCATTACCCAAAACACAAACACAGCTTTCGAATGCTCCTTCATCTTTGCATACAACCACCCGAACGAACGCTCATCTCTTTGGCACAACATCTCCACTCTAAAATCACTCAACTCAAACACCCCCTGGCTCCTCATGGGGGATTTCAACTCCATCCTCAGCCCTGACGAAAAAATCTCTGACCTCACCGTAAACACCACTCCTCCCACTGATGAACTCACTACCTGCTTCGCCTCAAACGAAATCTTCGATCACCCCTTTTCTGGATGCAATTTTACCTGGAACAATAAGCAGATCGAGTCCCGAATCTGGTGCAAACTAGACCGTATGGTCATAAACCGTGCTTGGACCAATACCTTCCACAACTCCACGGCCTTCTTCGACCACCCCTCCATATCTGATCATTCGCCATGCATCTTCCGTCTTGACGCGAAGCCGACTGGCCCTCTTCGAAAGCAATTCCGATTCAACAACGCCTGGATCAAGCATGAGGACTTTCATGAAATGGTGGCTTGCTGCTGGGATTCCCACCCGAATCTCTCAAACACTGATGACATGCTCACCCTAACCCACAAACTAAATTGCCTGAAAAAATCCCTCAAAAAATTTCCAAGCCGGAAACTGGAAGCACTCCATTCTGATGTCCAGGACATTAAAACCACTCTTGCCACGTTACAATCCAGTATCCAAAATGATCCCTTGAACCCAGTCCTCCTAACTGCTGAACTAAACACAAATTTAGCCCTAAACCGCGCAATGGATAACCTCCGCTCCACCCTGGCCCAACTCTCCAAAACCGCTTGGATCAACTCTGGTGATCAATGCACCTCTTATTTTTTCAAGAGCATCCTCTCAAGACGTGCTGCTAATAAAATTGATTGCATCTCCCACCCGAGACACTCTACGGCTGGCCCTACATACAATCTTGAGGAAATCTCTCATATATTGGTTGATCAATTCTCCAAAATCCTAAGCTCCGACAATTCCTCAAATCCCAACAACCTTTTCCCAGATTGCCCACTCCCAATAATTTCTTCAACCGACTCGCTAAACCTATGCCGACACATCTCAGATGATGATATCAAGAGTGCTCTTCACTCAATTGGAGACTGCAAAGCGCCTGGACCCGATGGCTTCAATGCCCTTTTCTACAAGGCTACCTGGAACAAAACGGGTTCTACCCTCACAAATGTTGTCCATAGCTTCTTCAACACGGGACATGTTCCTCCTGGTCTAAACCATACATCACTTTCCCTGATTGCTAAAAAGGATAACCCATCCTTGCCTTCTGACTACCGCCCCATTTCATGTTGCAACACACCTTACAAGATCATTGCTAAAATCCTCGCTGATAGATTAAGTGACACCCTCCCCACAATCATCGGAAACTATCAAGGTGCCTTCATCAAAGGCAGAACCATCCAACACAACATCCTTCTCTGCCAAGAGTTATTCAAAAGATACAACCAAAAACACATTTCACCAAGAGCTGCACTCAAAATTGACCTCTCGAAAGCATTCGATCTGATTGAGCACAAATTCATCCTAAACTGCCTCTCCCGGATGGGATTCCCAAGTAATTTCATTCGTCTCATTCGAGCCTGCATCACCACTGCATCATTCTCCATCAACCTAAATGGATCTCTCCATGGGTTCTTCAAAAGTTCGCGTGGCCTCCGGCAGGGCTGCCCCCTCTCTCCATCACTCTTTGTCATTGCCTTAGAAGTCATGTCCCAAATGCTCACAATAAACACCTCCTCCCCCGACTTCAATCCCCACCCCAAATGTTTAAACCCACGACTAACACATATTTGTTTTGTAGATGACATCATGCTATTTTGCAGAGGTGATGAGGTGTCCATCAACATCATGAAAAACACTCTGGACGCCTTCAGTAAGTACTCGGGTCTCCACATTAACACCTCCAAATCCACTCTCATCACTGGTGGACTCTCCCCGACGGATTGCAACTCGCTGGCTGTTTCGGTGGCTCTCCCCCTGGGTTCTCTTCCATTCACTTACCTGGGGATCCCCATTGGAAGCAAACGACCACTACATGCAGAATTCACACCGCTCATCAACAAAATCACACAACGCATAAACTCTTGGAGTGCAAGAAACCTCTCATATGCTGGGAGAACCCAAATTGCTGCCTCTATTCTCTATGCCTTACAATACTACTGGTGTGCTGTATTGAGCATCCCAAACTCCATCTTGATGAAGATTAGAAGCCTTATCAGATCATTCCTATGGTCTGGTACCTCTTCTAGCAACAGATCCCTCATAGCCTGGAAAATTGTTTGCCAATCAAAGGAAAATGGTGGGCTTGGCTTCAAAGAACTACTCTCCTGGAACAAAGCATGCCTTGCAAAGCTCATCCACGAGTTGGACTCCTCAAACGGCTCATCAAATCTCTGGATTGACTGGATCAACTCTAATGTACTCAAAGGAGGCTCCATCTGGACACATGAATACAACTACAAGCACAGCTATACCTGGGCCCATATCATTCAAATCCGTGATGAAATCCTCTCCTGCTCCAACCAAACATGCTTCATCACCAGCACCACAAAACCAAACGGCTCATACTCCACCACCTATGCCTACAACCACCACTGGAATACCCCACCCCCAACAAACCCATACCCGGCCTTTGCAATCTGGAATGGCCTGAACACTCCTAAGGCCAGCTTCATATCATGGCTCGCTAGCCATAACCGCCTCCAAACACTAAACTCCCTCCAATCCTGGATCCCGGACCTTGACACGACATGTAAACTTTGCAATCTCAGTTCGGAAACTGTTGACCACCTCATCCACCATTGCAGCTACTCCAAACTTGTTCTCAACCTCATCTCCAAATGGCTCCACATCCCCCCACCATACCCCTATAGCCTTGACATATGGTCCTGGCTAGCTGGCTTGAAACCCAACAAAAAGGACCTTGCTTCCCATGTAACCATCTCCACCATCACAAACTTCATATACTTTATCTGGAAATCTCGCAACAATGCCATCTACAACAACACTGTCACGCATGAAACCACTTGCGCTCACAACATAATCACAACCACTACTACCTTCACTATGTGTCATTGGAAGGACAGATCTCAACAGTCCCTTGATTGGGCCTCTATAAGGGGCATCAAACTCTCTTAACCGCATGTAACTCTTTTGTTCTCACTTCTCATTTCTCCGGTGTTAGTAACACCTTGTAAATCCTCTCTTTTTTCTGGAAACTAATATAAATACCATTCAAAAAA
>BSUD01000005.1:142516528-142527175 GCA_033239045.1 Fagopyrum esculentum
CCCCCCCCCCCCCCGTGCGTGACATGGCTGGCTCAAGGAAATCACGAAAACACTCCATCAAGCTCTCTGAACTGCACCGTCCCTCCCACCAAAACAACACACCAAACAAACCCCTACGCTCACCAGAAACCCCTGTCGAGCCATTATCCGATGACCTGATACGCACCAATAACCGCCGACTCAACCCTAAACCATGTGACCCAATACCACTATCCTCCAACACCCTATTCCCACCTCTAAGCCACCCAGCACAAAACCTCACCCCAACACAAAAGCTTGATCCAGCAACGACAGAAGCAAGCGTGAGTGCTGACTCCCTGGTACCTGCACAGACTCAACCCCACGTTACCTGCCTAGGCTCTTCGCCTGCCCCCTTAGAGATTGCTGGTACCATTCAAAGCACATTAGTCCATGTGGCGCTTGAGTCCGAACCCGCAGCCTCCCATCCTGCCTGTTCGACTTCCACTCTAAGCACTGCTGCCCCTATGGTGCATGAGGCAGACCCTTCAGCTCCTGTCCCTGCCATTTCGGCTACCCCTACTGTTCCCGAGGCTGTTGGCACGCTTGACCCTTTGATACCCGGCTCCCTAGTTCCCCATGCAACTTTTAATGCTGCCCCCTTGCCTACGCTGACATCACCTAAAGTTACACAAATGCGCACGTGCAGTAATTACAGAGACATATTGATGCAGAATGTTGAATGGAATCATGTCCCGCTGGTGTACACCCCTGGGCTCGAATCCGGACTGATCCCATTCACTGTTGAGGATATCGAAGGGACTACTAAGAAGTGGCATCTATCACTGGTTGGGTACCCTCTGGGCAGCCCTTGCTCATACCAACGTATGGGTAAATTTGTTATCGACAACTGGAGCTCAGTCTCGAAGCCAAAGATCCTCCGTAATGAGAACGGAATATTTGTATTTCATTTTGCAAATGAAGAAGATCTTAATCAAATTCTGGCGGGTAGTCCATGGGTCATGAATGGCTCAACTACAATGCTTCTCAAGAGATGGACGACGGACCTCCCACTCGATTACTCTAGCATGAGTTCTATTCCTATCTGGATCACACTCCATGGGCTGGACTACAGATTTTGGTCTCAAAACATGCTAGCAAAAATAGGCTCGGCAATTGGCAATCCTATACTCACAGATACATGCTCAGCTAATCAGGACAGGTTGGGATATGCAAGGATTCTTGTCGAGATCCAGGCTTCACGCCAGCTGCTGAGGGAGGTCACACTGACTGGTCCGAATGGAATCTCTTTCTCACAAAAAATAACTTATGAATGGCTTCCCCCAAGATGTGATACATGCCAGATTTTTGGGCATAGATGCAAGGAAAACAAAGTACGTATGGATGGACAACTAGAGCTGAACACAAAGGACTACACCCATTCCAAAAAGAAGCCCCTAACCCTAACCCTGATACCACCCCAATACTTCCAACACCACATGCTTCCTTCCGTATCAACCCAAAACTGATGGCTCCCTTGAAGAACCGTCCCCATCCTACTCAAGCTGAGTCCAGTCACCCCCCAAACCATAATGTCAACCAGGTTGTTCAGGATAATCCATCCATCCTGGTTGGGGAGTGTAGTACATCCCCCATACCAGCCAGTATTATTGCCCCAGACCCTACCGCTATGATCACTCCAATCCCTGGAGTTGATTCATATCCAACCCCTCAACCTCATCTTTCTAGCCCCAACGTTACCCTCCCTAACCTGGCCCTGAATGCAAGTGCAAACAAGGGAAGCACCACCAATATCCATGATAATTAAGGCCTGCGCTTGGAACATAAGGGGACTCAATGACCCTTTGAAACAAAAGGCCATACAGAACCTTGCAAAGCTGCATAACCTCGATCTTATGGTCATTCTTGAGACCAGACTCCGTGCAACCAATGAGATGCGTATCTCTAAGTCTCTCTTCCCTTTCTGGTGTCACACATCAAATGGATCCATAGCTCACAACTGCCGGATCTGGGTGTGGTGGAACCCAGATAAGATTCACCTCATCCCCACCATTAAAACTGATCAAATCATCCATTGCCAGATATCCAACCCCCTATCAAACCCCAATCAATCCACATTGGCCGAATACTCCTTTGTCTATGCACACAACTCGCCTGAGGAACGTGTTGATCTATGGTCTACAATAGCTACCATCAGGCTGCTTAACCAATCTACCCCATGGGCTGTCATGGGTGACTTTAATGTCACGCTTTCTCCGGATGAAAAGATCTCTAATGATCTCCCAACTATCTCACAAACCTCGATGGAAATTGCTATGTGCTATGAGCAAAATTCACTTGATGATCATCATTACTCAGGTTGTAAGTATACTTGGAATAACAAACAAATAGGGACAAGGACTTGGTGTAAACTGGACCGCATTATCACCAACGAGGTTTGGCACACCTCATTCCCCCATTCGAAGGCTCACTTTGATCTTCCCCAGGTATCTGACCACTCCCCGGCGATGCTCTTCACTGAGGAGACAAATTCCACTAGAAATGTTCCATTCAGATTCAACAATGCCTGAACTGATCATGAGGCCTTCCTTGATACTGTCAGAAGGGCTTGGGAGGTTAATATCGATGGTAACCCTATGTATAAGCTCACGAAGAAACTCAAGATTCTCAAGCCCCTCCTAAAAAGATTCCCAAATGCTAAAATTGAGGATCTTCACGCCAGTATACAAGACCACCAGAAGAAGCTTAAAGAAAAACAATTAAGCCTCCAATCAAACCCTCACGATGTTGAACTTCAAGAAGAGGAAAGAATTCATATGGAGGCGCTCAAGGAAAGCCATTATAAACTGCACACTACGATGGCCCAGCTCTCCAAAGCCAAATGGATCGCCCATGGTGATCAATGCTCCGCTTACTTCTTCAGGAGTATCAAAACACGCAGAAGCTCAAATTGCATTAAGTCTACACAGCTTCCTGATGGGACAATTTCTCATGATCTGGCTACCATTGATCTAACCTTTGTTAATCATTTCAGGCATTTACTCAGCAAAACCAGTACTCCTAACCAGCCCAACTTTACTAATGTTAGCCTGCCTACCCTGTCCCAGGTAGAGATTGACTCGCTGAGCTTGAGTGTCACTGCTGAGGAGATCAAAAAGACTATTTTTAGTATTGGTGACAATAAGGCACCAGGCCCTGATGGTTACAGCTCTAAATTCTTCAAAGCAGCATGGGAAATTGTCAAAACAGATGTAACATTTGCAGTTCAGGACTTCTTTACACATGGAAGAATGCTGAAGCAAGTTAACCATGCCTCCATTGCTCTAATTGCCAAGCATGACAGATCCATCTCCCCCTCGGATTTCAGGCCTATATCTTGCTGCAACACTATATACAAATCAATATCCAAGATACTCTCATCAAGGATCAATGCTGTGCTGCCTAGCATCACCAGCTTCAATCAGAGTGCGCTTGTAGGCAAAAGATCTATTAAGCATAATGTTCTTTTATGCCAGGAACTGCTCAATAAGTATAGCAGGAAGCATATCTCACCAAGAGCAGCTATGAAGGTGGACATCTCCAAAGCATTTGACTCAATTAGTCATGATTTCATCATTCAATGCCTCCACAAGATGAACTTTCCGGATCAATTCATTGGCCTGATTAAAGAATGTATCACTACTGCTACATATTCAGTGAACGTGAATGGGTCTCTCCGTGGGCATTTCCCTGGTGGACGAGGGTTAAGGCAGGGATGCCCACTCTCTCCACCATTGTTTGTGATTGCAATGGAATATCTCACTAAACTACTCCAGTTTAAAACTTCAAATCCGGAGTTCAACCACCATCCTAAATGCACCAACCCAGCTATCACTCACCTTGCATTTGCAGACGACCTACTGCTGCTATGTAGAGGCGATCTTTGCTCAATAAAAATCCTGAAGGAAGCTCTGGATGACTTTGGTGAGGCCTCAGGCCTCAGAATCAACCCGTCAAAATCTAGAATATTCACTGGTGGTATGAATGATGATGAAATCACGCGTGCAACTAGCATCACTGGAATGGAAACTGGAATACTTCCCTTTCTCTACCTCGGAGTCCCTATTGGAAGCAGCAGGTTGCTTATTCGGGACTACCTTCCCTTAATCCAGAAGGTAACCAACCATGTACAATCTTGGAATGCTAGGACACTATCCTATGCAGGAAGAGCTCAGCTTGTTAAATCTGTCCTCTTCTCTATCAACCATTATTGGAGTACCATGTTCCTGCTGCCTACAAAGATCATCAGCACAATCAACCGGATCATAAGATCTTATTTCTGGTCGGGAGTTGAGAATAGCAAGCGTGCCTTGGTTGCCTGGAAGATTATCTGTTCACCTAAAAGGTGTGGTGGCCTTCAGTTCCCTGACCTGCTTACACGCAACAAAGTCGCCATCTCCCATCTGATCTATGACATTGATCGTGATGATGACAACATCTGGATTCAATGGATTAAGAAGCACATGTTCAAAGGCAACTGCAACATATGGAACTGTAGGCCTAAAACGCATCACAACGCCTTCTGGAAGTGCTTGCTCTCCATTCGCGATGATTTCCTTGCTCAGGGTGGGACTGGGAGTATGCTTGCCAATCCTAACGGCTCCTTCTCCCACAAAAACGTAAACAACATTTTCACATCTCATCCTCACCTTGGGACTGCTAACCCGTTCAGAGCAATCTGGATCCGTTCCAACATCCCCAAATGCTGCTATGTCGCCTGGCTGGCAGCACACAAGAGACTACCAACTTTGGCTAGGATAAAAACCTGGAACACGACCATCAATGACACTTGTCGTCTATGTAAGAGTGCTATTGAAGATGATGATCACCTGTGGCTCTACTGTAGCTATGGCTCCCTTGTCCTGGACGTCATATCTAGATGGACCAGAACCTCTTTCCCTGCTCCCTACCTTGGTAATATATGGAACTGGCTTAGCTCCTGCAACACACAGCGGCCTAAGCTCATTGATAGCCTGAGAATTGCCTCCATCATCTCATTCATCTATCATGTTTGGACTTCTCGCAACAACTTGATCTATAACAACCAATTCACGAGGGCTATCGAGTGTGCTGCAAACATCATCAGCTCAATTAAGAGTCATTTCGCAGCAAACTGGAAGGACAGATCAGTACACTCCATCCAGGTTGCTGGAATGCTGCAGATCCGGTTTGAATAGACTTGTACCTACATCTATGATTGTATGCTACTGAACTTGTATTGTTTTTGCTCTTCCCTGGACAAGAGTCCAATCCCCACCCTGTAAATCCTTTCTCAATACAAATTAACTTTTCAAAAAAAAAAAATAACTCTCAAGTATAACAACAATCCACATTAGTGATAGTAGAATTGACATTTTTAAGTGACATTGATTATTCTAATTCTAAGCCAAATATGTGTTATTAAGTTTGAAGTGAAATCATATGAGAACAAACAAAAAAGAATCGCGCTAATATTGCAATATAATATCATTCGTTGTTTACCGGGTTTGTTTGCAAAAAATAAATTATTATTAAAAAAGGTAATTACCATGTATGAGTTAAAAAAATATTTTAAAGTTATAATATTATAAAGTAAATGTTGAAATTTGTTTACATCAATTATTATAGTTTTAATTAAATATAATATATTATATGACATAAAATTAAAAAAAACACCCGTGCAGTGCACGGATAGTACACTAGTTTGTGTTATATGTTTACAAGAGATTGCGTATCTCATACATCAAATTTAAAATTTATCACATTTAACATATCATTGATTTTATTATGTATTTGTCTCAATATAGGTTCTTGCTATTCGTACCACCATATACATGCTATACATATCACATCTACGCCTACGCCATGCGTAGGCGTAGTGAAAAAAAAAAAAAATTCTTTTTTTTTTTTTTATACCTTACTACGCCTACGCAATGCGTAGGCGTAGTAAGTTTCCCTTCAATTTTCGAAGGGAATATATGTTACGGACTACAACGATTACGAATCGCGTACGCGTAGTAGGATTACGCATCGGCCATGCGTAGTCGTAACCATTTTCCTTTATTTTTTAAACGAAATGAGTTTCTTGCTACGGCTACACATTACGTACGCGTAGTGAGGATACAAATAGCATGAGTATGTGGGTACGAATAGCAATCTCGCTCAATATAATATATAAATTTATCTTCCCAATAACTTCAAAGTTCAAAATATATTATATTAGTAATCTGTATCGTGTTCAGATTTTATAATATTTTATCATACATCTGAGTAAGAATCATTAGATGACACCTACATTCGGTGATGCTCATTAAACTATTGCTCAAATAAAATAATTATTGATTTTAAAAATTTTTTAATCTAATTTTATATAGCTTTCTCTGGTCAAACTTGGTCTGCTGATATTTAATTCTGGGAAATATACTCCTAAATCTCATCATGGTCCCATACAGCTAGATCGCCGAGGGAAACCACTGACAAAGTGATAACATTACACAATTTTCACAGAAATGAAGCTCAGAACGACAGCTGAACTTTACTACACGATAAAGATAAGCTATAATATCTGCAACAGAGAAGAAATCAGACAATAATTTAAGTGAAGCATTCAAGTCAGAACAAAGAAAACAGAGCATTAAATTCGGAAACATCATCTTCAAAACCAAATCTAAATTATACGTTCAAGTTAAGCAAGATCCGCTGCTGCAACAAGTACCCAATTAAATTATTGTTTGAACAATATAACTGCTGCTTAATTTGTTAAATTTTGAAAAAGACGATTTGTGATGAGCAGCAACTAGATTGTTCAAAACGTTGATGAAGTCGGGAGATATACTTCAACGGATAGGGAGCATTTGAGACAGGATGATTTAGATATTTTTGTAATATCGGCGGCCATCTAGGGTTGTAATTTAGGAAAGGGGGCATACTTGATATTTATAGGGATATCGGCGGCAATCTAGGGTTGTAATTTAGGAAAGGGGGCATACTTGATATTTATAGGGATATCGCCGGCAATCTAGGGTTACACATAAATGAAGTGGGCCTCTGGAGCGTGGGGTTATTGCTATTCGTACCACGGTTTCGTGCTATACGTACTCGGTGTACGGCTACACGAGGCGTAGCCGTAGCAGACATAATATTAATAATAATAATAATAATAAATTAAAAAAATAAAAAAAATTAAGCGTGATCCTTTTTCCTTAGTTATTTTATGGGAATTTTTTATATAGGCGACTACGCATACGCCATGCGTAGTCGTGGTCCTACTATGACTACCCATGGCGTATGCGTAGCCATTTTCCTATATTTTTTTAACAAAATCAACTTAAGCTTACGCCAGACGTAGCCGGACAACGGGTATTAATATCATGAACATGCGGGTACGAATAGGAATCTCGGGAGCGTGGATATGACCCAGTTTTGAAAATGATTTTGTAAAATCCATCCATTAAAATTAAATTATACTTATATCAATTAATAATTTGGAATTTGCCAAGGCAACTTTATTTTTTTATTCACTACCGATCAATGCGCGGGTTGTGATGATAGAGGGAAGACGATAGATAAACGATTGATCCGGAAAATTTTAACCGTATAAAGTACTTTCAATCATATTAAAATGTAAAAAGCAATAGATTTGAGAAATCTATTTCCAACACGTTTTTTTTTATAATGTGCATGGGCAGAGGGAGAAAGTTAGAACATAATGATATTAGATGACCTACAGAAAACATAAAAGGAGAAATATCATAGTTGGAGGCAGAAAATCATGAGAGGCCTCAAGGAAATTAAGGAAGAAAAAGAAACTAGATTTCAAATTGTACTTAACTAAAGTCATGTGTATGTCATGCGACGAATGAGCGTTGGAGATAATAAGGTCCCACATCGGAAGATAGAGATACTCTGAGTCTAGTATATAAGGTCGGTGGGATACTCCTTCTATTGCCAATTGGTTTTAGGATGGAACCTCATCGGGTTTATGTGTCGTGCTCGGGCCTAATGCGCATGTGCGCTCGTATGCACACGACCCCGCTCTATCGATCCGTCTGTATCGGACTTTGATAATGAAGTTTGGTCGAGTGAATAAGTATTCTCGAGGAAGAAGTGTGTGATCCGTGAGAAAGTCTCACAAAATAGCTAACAATGAAACATGAATAGGTTAAAGTATTAAGATTAGTAAAAAAAGATTAAGGAACAAAAGAAGTATATTATGCTTTAGGATGGAACCTCATCGGGTTTATTGTATCGGACTTTGACAAATAAGAACATTAGAAAAGGCAGTATACAACTCAAGTATCGATTAGTTTCATGGTGACCTATGCAGGCTTTAAAAGATCCAGCTCAAGTCCTTTAGTATCCAAGGAAGTAGTCCCTAACCTACATATCTCAGTTTTATGTAAAATTTGAAGACACGGTTATTAGTAATATTCTTGAATTTTCTAATAACACGAAAATATAAGGGACTTGCTGGTATGCCAAGGTTTGATTTTTCAAGAGTGATGTTATTGTGATGGACATCCCGCTAACAAATGTGGAATCCGCCCCCGCACCAAGCCAAACGTTGTCCATTCCCGCGCTAAGTTAGGCACGGGCGGATTGTGCTTACACGCAGGGGCACAATCTACCTTTCTTCATCAATCCTTCTTTACTCTCAACAACTACAACTCTTCTGCAATTTGGGGCGCATGCACGGACTCCGTCTATGTTAGTGGGATGTCCGTCCCAATAGTAACCCTGTTTTTCAAGCATCAAAGGTTCCACACTCTATTAGTCTTTAATAGTAAAAAAAAATTAGGTACATCACACTCTCTAGCGGTTAAACATTTAGGGCTCGTTTGGAAGCGCTAGGAATCATTCCCGGTAACGAAATGATTCCGAATCAATCAAAATATACGTTTGGTTAGAGGTCTATTAACACATAAAAGTAATTTTATCATTTACATTTCCTTTCCTAATCCTTATCCGATTTCATTTCGTTTTCATTTCACCACTCCAACCAAACGGACACTTAGTGTCGAGGTTCTCCGAGTAAATGGTATGCTTGTATCGGAAGAAGTAAACGGCATCATGTAAAAAAACCAAATTCAACAATTTGTGGGGTATATCGACGCGTAAGTAAATTTCAATTAAATGTAGGATAGGGTATAGAAACACGTGGAAATATATGTAATGACAATTTAGTCCTTGCATGGACATTATTTTGTATTCACAATCATCAATGTCTCGAAAACCTAAGGGTTCCTAGGTTATTGCTTTAATGTATTAAAGAAGTGAATTGAATTTTTATTGGTAAATTTTATAAATGAAAAGATTATTAGTAATGATAAATATTACGACTTTGAACGAAAACTTTTTTTTATGGGAACTTTGTACGGAAAACTAGTCTAATAAAAATTGAGTAAATTAAATTTAGTTCATGTTGTTAAATGAAGAGATTATAACAAACTTTGATTAAAAACTTATAAACAATTGCCCGTTTGGTTGGAGCGGTGGAATGGAAACGGAATGGAATCGGATAAGGGTAAGGAAAGGAAAAGATTACTTTCATGTGTTAAAAAGCCTCTAACCAAACTAAAATTTTGATTTATTCGGAATCATTCCGTTACCGAGAATGATTCCTACCCCTTCTAAACGGTTAGTTTATTCAAAAATAAGTATTAGTAGCTTTGATTGTGAAATTTGGGATTCAAAATACTGTCACAACATAACGTCATGTTTTAGTCTATTTTAACTAGTACAAATCTATGAAACACGGACAACTCTCGAAAGTAGCGTGTACTATGTCGGAAACCCAAAAGTCACCGAAAGCGGATCGGAAATGGTAAAGACACTCCACAAATATAGTCAATAAACATTTGACAATTGTGAAACAAACATAAAAGTTATACGATTAGATGGGAGAGGGGGTGAATCAGTCGAAGAAGATGGTTGAGAACTAGAAATCTTGAGCTAGGGATCTAAATTCTGAACACAAAAGAAGATGGCGAGCATGTAAAAAAACACATGGCTTGTAAAATCACACAATAAAAAATTTTGAATTTATCATAGGGTAAATTATACAAATTAACTAGTAAAATAACACATGGCTTGTAAAATCACATGGTATACTTAAAATTGAATATATCATACACTATGAATGTCATTGGTATTATTATATATATGTCTTACTATGATATATAAATTTGACTTGTCAATAACTTTATAATATATATATATATATATATATATATATATATATATATATTTTATAACCATTAGGGTTGTCAACTTTAAAACAAAAAAGATATCGATCCAATCAATAAATCAATACTTTCATTGGAACAACTTTTAACCTTAAAATATAAAATTGTTTATTGATCTTAATTTTTTATTCGAACTTCATTTAGATTTCTACGGTCAAACTTCAGTCTGCTACTCTGCTGATACTGCAACCTGGGAAATATATCGCCGATAGTCGTCATGGTCCCATACAGCTAAATCAGCGAGGGAAACCACCGACGAGTATAATAATGAACAGTGATCAACATTACACAATTTGCATAGAGATGAAACTCAATACCCCAGCTTAGCATGTTAAGATAGACAATAACATCTGCAACAGAGAAGATTTCAGAGAACAATTTAAGTGAAGTTATATTCAGCTAAGAA
>BSUD01000005.1:142552013-142565994 GCA_033239045.1 Fagopyrum esculentum
TTTTTTTCCAAACACTTTTCATTAGCTCCAATTTTCGATTATCCATCGATTAATGTCAACTTCCAGAGAATCACCTTCCACTGATGATTCTCCTCGCTCTAATCTGGATCGACACAGTGTTGATGTCAATGATCCTTTACATTTATCCAATTCGGATAATCCTGGTATGCAATTGGTGTCTATTCTCTTCAATGGAGCCAATTTTACCACCTGGAAACGAAGCATACGAATGGCGCTTGGCGCCAAACAAAAATTAGGTTTCATTGAGGGAACCTGTGCTAAACCGGCAATTGGAGACACAGACAAGCTTGCACGATGGACTCGAGCCGACTACATGATTCGCTGTTGGATTCTGCACTCGATGAAGTCCGACATTGCTGAACTCTTCACCTATGCCGAGTCTGCTCTAGAGTTGTGGAAGGACATTTCAGAGCGTTTTGAGGTATCAAACGCTCCTTTAATCTACCAAATTCACAAGGATCTGTCTATGCTTAAACAAGAAAACACAACTGTTGCAGTGTACTATTCCAAATTTAAGAAGCTGTGGGATGAATTAAGTTCGATTGATGCAATCCCTGTGTGCTCATGTCGTGGTATCACTAATTGTACTTGTGATATGTTTAAGAAAATTGTGGCTAGGGAAGCCAATACACGTATTATGCAATTTCTCATGGGGTTAAACGAACAATATGAACATACTCGTAGCCAGATCTTGTCTCTTGATACATTACCTACAGAAAACCGCATTTTTCACATGATTTTGCAAGTCGAAAAACAAAAGGAGCTTACCTGTCATAATTCTGTTTCACATGATGTGTTTGATGTGTCTCGATCCACTCCATATAGACAGGCAGGAGGTAGTCGTCGAGATTTCAAAAAGGAGAAATCAGATCGCTTATGTACTTATTGTAAGGAGAAAAGTACATCTCCGGGAATCATGCTTTAAATTGACAGGGATACCTGAATGGTATAAGGAGTTCAAGCAGAAGGAAGATAAATCTTCAGGAAGTCATGATGATACTTATAATCGACCTTATAAGGTTGCTAACAACTTAGAGGTTGTTGTTGCTGATACACCTCTGGATTCTGCTGATAATTCAACTTCTTCACCTATTGTGGATCAGTCCATGCTAAATGCTGTTTGTCAAGAAGTCATCAAAATTATGATGGACAAGCAAGCCACTGCTTCCCTTAACTTCGCAGGTATTGTTTCTGGCTTTGTGAATACTGCAGTTCATACTCATACCTGGATCTTGGATTCTGGTGCCACAGATCATATATCTTTCTGCAAAGAATTATTTTCTAATTTGTCCAAGCTAGACAAACCTCTGTTGATTGGTCTTCCTGATGGTTCTGTCAAGGATGTGCATTACAGAGGAGATATTACCTTATCTTCCCACATTACTCTTCATGATGTTTTGTATCTTCCTCAATTCAAGCATAATCTTCTGTCAATATCTCGACTGATCACTGATTTTCCTATGAAAGTCACTTTCACTCATCAATCCTGTTTATTTCAGGACCTTACCAGTGAATCTGTCATAGCTTCTGGTTACAAGGATGGTCATCTATACAAGATAGGCTCATCTCTCATTCATTCTCATGATCATGCAGTTTCTAATGTTTTCAATAAGCCCTGTGATATGCATTTGTTTCATGCAAGACTAGGTCATCTGTCACTGTCTAAAATACATCATGTTGATGATTTTGTTTCATCTAAACTACAAAACCTTGATTGTCATGCTTGTATTCAAGCCAAGCAACATAGAATTCCTTTTGATTCCAGTACATCTCGATCTCAAAAAGCCTTTCAGTTGATTCACTGTGATATATGGGGCCCTTACCACACTATAGCCTTTTGTGGTGCTCGTTATTTTTTGACGATTGTTGATGATTTCTCTAGATGTACTTGGACTTTTCTCATGTCCTCCAAGCAACAGGTACTGAAGTTGATTGTCAACTTCTTGGCATATGTGAAGAATCAGTTCAATACTACAGTGCAGATTTTCAGATCTGACAATGGAGCTGAATTTATGCAGAAGCAACTCCAAGATATCTTTCTTACTTCTGGAATTATTCATCAACGTTCTACACCATATGTACCTCAGCAAAATGCACGTGTGGAGCGTAAACACAGGCATTTATTAGAAACTGCAAGAGCTATTCGTATACATGCTAATCTACCTATTTCTTTTTGGGCAGAATGCATCCTCACAGCTACATACTTAATAAACCTCATGCCATCTGTCATTCTTGATTGGAGGTCTCCATTTGAGCTTCTTCACAATATCAAGCCATCATATACACATTTACGTGTCATAGGCTATTTGTGTTTCAGTCTCCATCACAAACGAGATAAATTTGAACCAGTGTCATCTCCATGCATTCTTCTTGGTTACCCTCCAGGCCAAAAATCTTACAAACTTTACAACCTTCACACAAAAAAAATTGTTATCAGTCGACATGTTACCTTCCAGGAACATGTTTTACCTTTCACACAGCCTCTTTTTCCACCAGCCCAGTCTTCTAGTTCATCTTCAAATCTTCCCTTGGTTACTCCAGCTCCAGACAATGATTGTCCCTTATGTGTTCCTTCCACTTCTGCCCCAACTCATTCCATTCCAGCTTCTCTGCAGAGTGATTCACCTTTTGCTAAACCAATTCAGGTACCTTTCACTACTTCACCTAGTCCACCTTTACCTCCTACTTCATCTATATCACCTACTCCAGTAATTATTCCATCTCCTCCTACTCCAATTACCCCTCCATCTACATCACCTACTCCAGTAATTATTCCTTCTACTCGACCTGTTCGTATCACCACTCGACCTGCCTATCTACAAGAATATAATTGCAACTCAGTTTCATTCATAGATCGTTTTGATCTTGCTCCACATTCCCAAGATTATATTCATGCCCTATGCAATGTTATTCAATCTTTTGAACCTTCAACCTACAGTCAGGCTAAACAATCTCCATTATGGATTGAAGCAATGACCAAAGAAATTCAAGCCCTGGAAACCAATGACACATGGGACATTGTTCCTCTTCCTACTGGGAAAACTCCAATTGGTTCAAAGTGGATATATAAGCTCAAGTATAGAGCTGATGGCACGATTGAGAGGTATAAAGCTCGTTTGGTAGCAAAGGGTTATAACCAAATCAAAGATAAGGACTACAAACACACCTTCAGTCCAGTTGCTAAGTATGCCACTATTCGCACTGTATTAGCACTTGCAGCTGCTTATGCTTGGCCTCTGCATCAGTTGGATATAAATAACGCCTTTCTTCATGGTTACTTAGATGAAGAAGTATACTTGTTACCTCCTCAAGGATACAATCAAGCTCCTCCTGGCTATGTATGTCGTTTAAAACGTTCCCTCTATGGCCTTAAACAGGCTAGTCGTCAATGGAACATCGAGCTCACCAAACTGCTACTCAAATTACAGTTTGTTCAGTCTCATCAAGATTACTCTCTTTTTGTCAAGAAATCTCCATCTGGCATCACTATTGCTTTAGTGTACGTTGATGATGTTTTGATTACAGGAGACTTACCTTCAGAAATTAGCTCACTCAAGATAGCCCTCGATCGTGCATTCACTATCAAGGACTTGGGGCTTGCCAGATTTTTTCTGGGCATGGAAATATCCCAAGGACCTTCAGGTTTGCTTCTTAATCAACGAAAATACATCCATGATATTTTACAAGACACTCAAATGCTGGATTGCAAGGCTACATCTTTTCCTATGCAAAGGAATACACATTTATCTGTTGAATCTGGGGATTTATATCCTGAACCTGAGGTTTACAGACGCTTAATTGGTCGTCTCTTATACCTTACACTTACAAGACCAGATATCACCTACACTGTCCAGCAGCTCAGTCAGTTTCTTGCATCTCCTCGCCTACCTCATTGGCATGCAGCTACATACTTACTTCGTTATCTCAAAGGCACTGTTGATTTTGCCCTTACATACAATCATCAAGATAATATTTCCCTCACAGCTTACAGTGATGCAGATTGGGGAGCTTGCCCATTCTCATGTCGATCTATCACTGGTTACTGCCTTTTTTTGGGCACTTCACTTGTGTCCTGGAAAACAAAGAAACAACGCACGGTTAGTAAATCCTCAGCTGAGAGTGAGTATCGTGCAATGTATATGACTACCAGCGAGATCATCTGGTTAGATGGCTTACTACATGATCTTCATGTACGCCTTCCTCGCCCTTTTACACTCTACTGCGACAATAAAGCAGCCCAGCATTTAGCAGCCAACCCCGTATTTCATGAGCGAACTAAGCACCTTCGCATTGATTGTCACTTTGTGAGAGACGAAGTTCAAAAAGAGTTCCTCACGACTGCTCATGTTCCATCCTCCCTCCAGCTCGCTGACATCTTCACCAAGGCCCTGGGAGAGCAGCAACACTCCTTTTTGTCTCGCAAGCTTGGCCTAGTTACTCCAGTCCAGCTTGAAGGGGGGGTGTAGACTATACGTGTATGGTATATAGGGCAAATATATAGAATAAGAGGGAAGAATATGTAATAAAGGACAATTGTAACAAACCTAACTGAATCATCTGTGTATATATACACATACACAAGATAGAATGAAGTACGTTTTCAGCTCATAATTCACAATCAAGTACCCGACTAAATCATTGTTTGAACAATGTAGTTGCTGCTTAATTTGCTAAATCGACAGAAAGAGGATTAGTGATGAGCAGCAACTAGATTGTTCAAAACGATGATGAAGTCAGGAGATACACTTCAAATGACAGGGAGCATTTGAGACAGCATAGTTGACAAAACTGGAAGATCGGAGGCAATTTAGATTGTGCTGTAGGAAAGTGGCCATACCTGATATTTATAGGAAGATCTCATATCTTCGGCTATCTAGGGTTTTCAGAAAACGAAGTGGGCCTGTGGAATGTGGATATGGCCCAGTTTTGGAAATGAAAGGGACGTGTTAGAAGTTTGGTTTTTTAGTTAATTGCACAAAAGTGCTACTTATAAACTAATTTGTAAAACTACCCATTAAATAACACTTTGCTCAAACTAATCGTTCATTAGGAATTTCCATAGGTAAAGTTCCTTTTCTTTTACTCGATCAATGCACGGTTTGTGACGATGGAAGGAAGACGAATAACAAACAGTTGATCCGAAAAATACAACCCTAAAAAATTCATAGATTATTTTGGAATCTGATTCAAAAATATCCAACAAATTATTCCAAATTTACAAAACCGCATGCTAAATGTAGAAAGTATAAAACAAATCATTCTCACAATTACTCAATTCTAAATACATCTTATCGTAATGACTTAATTGACTAACCGGCTTCGTAAATCTTTAACCGGCTTCGTAAATCTTTCGGAACTTGGACATAACTACATCTAAGGTAACACAACTAAATGATAGATGGCAATAAAATTTTTGTTCACAAAAAACAAAAATGAATACTTATAGAACATCTAACAACTGGAGTAAGAATGAGAAGTTGATTATCACTAAACTTCCACTCACAAGTTCTCTATACTTGTAATTTCAATCATTATATTGCTTTAATCTACAAAAGCAATAGATTTGAGAACTCTATTTTCATCGAGTATTTCTAAATTGTGTAATGCCTTGTCTATGTTCGATTAACATTATATATATTTTTTTATTACCATACTTTTTTCTACTAATCTTAATGCTTTAACCTATTCATATTCACATTTATTATGAGACTTCTTCATGGATCACACTTCTTCAATCGATTATACACTTCATTAATCTCCCCACGTGATCGCATGATAGCGCTCTCAAAACTTCTCGTCCCAGACTCTAATATTTTTCTTTTATGTAACTTTTTAGGTTATCTAATTTCATTATGTTCTAACTCCCCCTCTCATCATTTTAATTTATTTTAATGTTAAGTAACACTAACTTTAGCCATGATATCTACTTTTAGGGTTTAACATTTTTTTGCCTCCAATAAAAGTATATACACTTTATAAAACTGAAGTCGTAAACGCACGGCGATGGAATTGACAAACGCACGACGATTACGGAACCCGTGACCGTCACGATTACGGGTTCCGAATCCGTGACAAAATCATCACGGTTACGGAACCCGTAACCATGATGATTTTCTTTGTGAGTTCTAAACCAAAAAAAATTAAAAAGTGAAGAAAATTATCACGGTTACGGAACCCGTAACGTCACGATTACGAGTTCCGGATCCGTGATAATTTTCTATGAGAATTCTAACCAAAAAAAAAAATCTGACTCCATCACGGTTACGGGTTCCGTACGATGATGTCAGGAAAATAAAAATAAAAAAACGGTTACGGAACGCGTGACCGTAGCGGTCCCAGATTTCTGTAACCGTCGTGCGTTTACAAAATCCATCGTCGTGGCCATAATACCCCTCTTAAAAGTGAGATAGAAAAAGAGTTCTCAAATGTATTACTTTTTGCATGTTGAAACAATACATTGATTGAAATTACAAGCAATGATGAAAAACTTGCAAGTAAAAATTGAAGCTAAACGCTCTCTTCCCATGGAGACCTAGCCCTCCAGCCTCACCTTCCCAACCGCCGTAGCAACACCCAGCAAACCGCCGCAGCAACACCCAGCCATCCCTGAGCATTGCTTCCCCTCCGCTCATTCCATGGGGGGCTCAAAACGTTCCAAGAAAGGTTCCATGAAGATCTCGGATCTCACCCGTAGCCCAAACCGCCCATCCTCCTCCAATAATTCCCCCCAGCAAAACAGCCCGTTCGAATCCATCCCGGAGGAACTAATCCGCTCCAACAATCACCGGCTTGTCTCCTCCACCAAAAGTTGCATGTCCTCCCCTCCACCTCCCATCTCTTTGGAGATTGCTTTTCCTCCACTCTCTCAATCTCCCGCAAAAGAACCCACTGCTGCAACCCCTTCATCAACTGCCCCTTGTACAAACCCACCTGTTCCACTTCCATCCATCCTCACAGCCTTGGAGGAAGCTGATCCGACTCCTCCCCTGCCTCCCTTCTCAGTCCCACAAACGGCTGACTCTTCGGGTACCCTCCCTACCCAAGAACCCAATCAATGCTCTGAGGCGGTTGACCTCCCTAAAAGAACCTATAAAGACATACTTTCCAAAACATCCTCATTGGGACCATGTGCCTTTAACCTTTTCCCCAAGCCTTGAAAACGGTATTATTCACTTCTCTAGTGATGATGTGTCTGAAAATATATCCAAATGGTCGAAGACTCTCATTGGGTTCCCGATGGGTGGCCCCCTAGGCTTCCACCGCATGGCTAACTTTGCTTCAACCCATTGGAATCATGTTAGCAAGCCAAGGATACTACGAAATGAGCATGGTGTCTATGTATTTCTTTTCGCTTCAGATGATGATGTTAACTCCATTCTGCTCGGAAGTCCTTGGATTGTCAATGGTGCTTCATCGCTCCTCCTAAAACGCTGGAGCCATGGCTTGAAACTGGATTACTCCAGCTTGTCCTCGATCCCAATTTGGGCCTCTCTTCACAACCTGGATTACCGCTTTTGGTCCGCTCACATGCTTGCAAAAATGGGTTCGGCCATCGGATTTCCCGTGTTAACGGATAACTGCTCTGCTAATCATGGACGGCTCGGATTCGCTAGGATTCTTGTGGAGGTACAAGCCTCAAAGCCCCTCCTTAGGGAACTCACGTTCAAAGGTCCAAATGACGAGGTTATTATCCAGAAGATCTCCTACGATTGGCTGCCGGAGCACTGCCCCTCCTGCCTTGTATTTGGACACAGATGCAATAAGCCAAAGGGCTTGGATGGTACCACTAAAGCTAGTCGAAACCACCACGCCCCTTCCAAAAACAAAGAATGCATTCTATCAACCCCTGATGAATCCCAACGTATCAACAATACCCCCCGCCTCCCCACTCAAGAACCTCAAACCACTCTCAACCCCTCTATCGGAACTCTTGTTACCTCTCCAGGATCTTCCTCAAATACAAATCCCAAACCTTCTCCCAGTCTACCACCACTACCCCCCGCTCATCCAAACCCATCTAGATTCATTCCAAACTGCTCATACTATCTTTTCTTCACCCCCTACCTCTATTCAAGTAGTCACCACAAACACTATACCTCTCAAACCCCCCACTGAACCAACCCTGGAATGCATCAAGGATGCTACCTCCTCCCCAAAAATGTCCCATGTCAATGTCGATTAAGATTGGCGCTTGGAATGTTCGTGGCCTAAACCACCCCAACAAGCAAAAGGCCATTCGAGACTTGATAAAACGACACAACCTTGACCTCATCGCTATCTTAGAGACTAAGTTAGCTGATGATATCATGACTAGGCTTTCATCACTTGTTCCAAGTTGGAACCAAACCTCAAACAAAACCCCTGGTAATAAATGCCGTATTTGGATCTGGTGGGATCCAAAGTCCATCCTCGTCTCCCCTATTCTCTCCAATGACCAAGTCATTCACTGTAAAATTACCCTTCCCCCTCCGCAAACCCAACCTGGATTCGAATGCTCGTTCATTTACGTGCACAACAGTCCGGAGAAACACATCACTCTTTGGGACAGTATTGCCACCATTTCTCTCCTCAATCAAAGATCTCCTTGGGCTCTTCTTGGAGATTTCAACACTACACTTTGCCTTGATGAGAAACTTTCCTTCGGGCATGCTACCCTTACAATGCCTTCAACCGAACTCTCCGACTGCTTCTCAAGAAATCACCTCTTTGACCATGCTTACTCCGGGCACAAACTGACATGGAATAACAAGCAAAAGACCGCCAGGATATGGTGCAAATTGGACAGGATTGTGATTAACGATCACTGGGGCTCTCACTTTCCGATCTCTTCGGCCTTCTTCGACAATCCGTCCATCTCCGACCACTCCCCGGCTATCCTTACCTTAAACCCTAAAGACCCAGTGCCCAAAAAGCAGTTCCGCTTCAACAATAACTGGATCTCCCACGATGACTTTCATAGCACGGTTGCTACTGTTTGGTCTTGCAACATATCCAGGGCTGGCGGTTTGGTGAGCATCTTTGAGAAGCTAAATCTTCTTAAACGGTCGCTCAAAAAGTTCCCGAGCACGTCTATGGAGAACCTTCACACCATCATTGAGGGCCTCAAAGCAAGATTAAACGACACGCAGACCTCCCTCCAAACAAACCCTAGTGATGCGATCCTTTTGGAGACGGAGTCTGAGATCCTTAAACTTCTCAACTCTTCACAAGATAGCCTCCGCACTACCCTTGCTCAAATCTCGAAGATCTCCTGGATCAAACACGGCGATCAATGTAACGGATTTTTCTTCAAGAGTATCTCTTCGCGTAGGGCAACAAACGCTATAAAGAGCATGATAAATCCCGATAATCCAGGAAATGGCCCCACGCTTAATTTGGAGGAGATCTTTGGCATCCTTATTAAGCATTTTTCAATGATCCTAAATCCAATCAGCCCTAACAACCCTCATAATCTTTTCCATGATTACCCGCTTCCTTCCCTTTCCTTGGATGATGCAAATCGGCTTTGTGATCATGTTTCTTTCGATGACATTAAGTCTTCTTTATTCAGTATTGGAGACTCCAAAGCTCCTGGTCCGGAAGGGTTCAATTCACTCTTCTTCAAGTCGACTTGGGCTACCACTGGTAAGGACTTCTCCGACGTTATCCTGGCTTTCTTTAACACGGGCAGGCTCTTCAGCAGTGTGAACCACACGGCTATTTCCTTGATTGCAAAAAAAACAACCCGAACCTCCCCTCAGACTATAGACCTATCTCTTGTTGTAACACCATGTACAAAGTAATAGCCAAATTCCTTGTTGCTAGACTCAACTCTATCCTTCCGACACTGATTGGGAACTACCAAGGAGCCTTTGTTAAGGGTAGAACCATTAAGCATAACATCCTTCTATGCCAGGAGATCTTCAAAAGATATAACCAGCGCCATATTTCCCCAAGATGTGCTATGAAGATTGATATTTCAAAGGCTTTTGACATGATCGATCATCAGTTTATTCAGAATTGCCTTGCCTGGATGGGTTTCCCTCACAAATTCATCCATCTTATTGAAGCCTGCATCACTTCTGCCTTCTTCTCCATCAACATAAATGGTTCATTAAAAGGATTCTTCAAAAGTTCAAGAGGTTTGAGATAAGGCTGCCCCTCTCCCCCCCTCTTTTTGTCATCGCTATGGAGGTTCTCTCCTCGATGCTCAAGACAAACACCACAATCCCTGACTTTAACATGCACCCCAAATGTACCTTCCCTAGAATTACTCATCTGTGCTTTGCTGATGACTTGATAGAGGTGACTCAACCTCCATCTACATTTTGAGAAGGATGCTTGAGTTCTTTGGGCTTTACTCAGGGGTCCATATCAACTCAACTAAATCTCCTGTCTTCTTCGGTGGTCTCTCTGCCCAAGATCAAGACTCACTTGTTGCTGCTGTAAACCTGCCCCTTGGCACCTTACCTTTCATCTACCTTGGCATTCCTGTGGGTAGTAAAAGACTACGCCCTTCCGAATACAAACCTCTTATTGCCAAGATCACCGAAAAAATCAACTCGTGGAGCATGAGAAACATCTCCTACGCAGGAAGAAAGCAAATAATCTCATCGATCCTTATGTCCCTGTACTACTACTGGTGCACGACTCTACTCATCCCCACTTCAATCTTGCACAAGATCAGAAGTCTACTTCGAGCATTTCTTTGGGCTGGTTCGGACTCTAGCTCTCGTTCCCTGGTTTCCTAGAATACGGTCTGCCTCTCCAAAGAGGAAGGAGGTCTTGGATTTAAAGAAGTTCTCTCCTGGAATAAAGCCTGTCTTGCAAAGCTTCTTATCGAACTGGACTCTCCCAACCACCAGAGTCTCTGGGCTGACTGGATTAAAGCTCACATCCTTAAGGGACAGTCCATATGGTCTATCACTGCTAACTTCAATTATAGCTTCACGTGGAACCAAATTCTTAAGGTCAGGGATGATATTATTACAACAATGAGTGGCCCTTCCTTCAGCATTAACACCATTAACTCACATGGTAAATTCTCAACATCTGCTGCTTATGAGAGCTGCTGGAAGCCCCACCCACCTAGCACTCCCTACCGACTTGGTTCGATCTGGAACCGTCATTGTATCCCAAAATGCAGCTTCATCGCTTGGAACTTGAGCCATAATCGGCTCCCAACGCTCACTAAGCTCTACGAGTGGAGTATCATTAGTGACAGCACCTGCCATCTCTGCATGGGAAGTGCTGAAGATGAAGACCATCTGCTCAATCGCTGCGGCTTTTCGTCACTAGTGTTGGACCTCGTCTCGAGCTGGCTCCGGCTTCCCCGCCCCTATCCGTATATCAATAATCTTTGGAATTGGATTGCAAATGTCTCCCCCAGGAAAGCCGATCTAATCTCCCATGTTCGACACTCCACCATCATCAGCTACATTTACTTCATTTGGAAGGCTAGGAATGAACTCATCTATAGCCAAAAGACCACTCACGCCACTACATGCGCCCACAACATCATCAATGCCACTAAACAACACTTCAATTACCACTGGAAGGAAAGATCTCAAGAGTCCATAGCTTGGGCCAAAATTCTTGACATTCACTTCTCTTAATGCCTACTCTATTGTTGCTTACTCTCTTCTTGTCCTATTCCTTGCTCTTTCGATCTAGTTTTTCTGAACTGGGCTAGTTGCCTCCCTTTGTAAATGTCTTCATGTTACTAATACAATTTTTCAAAAAAAAAAAAGAAAAACTTGCAAGTGGGAGTTTAGTGACATTTGTTATGTTTTGCCATTATTTCTCTTTTTTATTCTAGTTGTTAGCGGTCAATAGGTATCCATTCTATTTTTTTTTTAATAAAAAGGTTGTTGTCATCCATTATTTTATTTTGTTGAAAAATCTTCGTATATTGAAAGGGGGATGTACATGTAGGTGAACTCGACCCATAATACGTCTCAACAACATGAGTTACATAAAATTTAGGAGATAAACACATAAACCAAAGAGAAGAAGGCTAAATAAGTTGGATGCCGGGCAAGTTAGCCCACTTGAGAGAGTTAGGCGATATGTCCTTCCAGTGGTGGCTAGCAAAGTTTTGATGGCAAGGATGATGTTGTTTGCGCACCTAATAGCACAAGTGTAATTGTCTTTGAAAATGATCTCATTCCTAGCCTTCCAGATGAAATAGATTAGACAGTGATCAAGAATGTTTTAATATTGGATATGAGTGAGTGTTTAGGAGTTTTTTGGGTGTTGAGTCAGGTTCAGAGGTTGGGGGAGTAGGGGTAGGGCGTTCTGGTCCAGCGGGAGATAATATCGAGCACAAGGGTGGTGTAGCTGCAATTTCTCCATAGATGGTTCTCATCCTCAGGGTGACTTCCACAAAGCTTGCAAGAGTTGTCATCAACGATGTTCCAGTTGATAAGTTTGGTTAGCGTAGGGAGTCTTAGGTGGTTGGCAATCCAAGCAATGAAACTACATTTAGGAATACGGAGATCCCGTTAGATAGGGATGGCCAGGAATGGTCTTGGAGAGAGTGAAGAAGCTCTGAAGAATGGGTAAGTTTTAATCTAATGGAAGGGTTACGTTATAATCTCCATCTTCATCCAAACACTTACATCAAATTAACTCCTAAGTTTTAATCTAAATTAACCTCCTTCAATCCCCAAACAAACACGACCTTAATCGCACAAAAATGCTTACTTATAAATTAGTTTGTAAAAGCTACCCATTAAATAACACTTTGCTCAAACTGATCGCTGATTTGAAATTTTCATAGATAATGTGCCTTTTTTTTACCCGAGCAATGCACAGTTTGTGACGATGGAAGGAGAATGAGTAATAAGCTATTGATTCGAAAATTTTAACCGTAAAAAGTATATAAATTACTTTAGATTATGTTCCTAAAATAACCAACAATATAATCCAAATTATGAAACGGCATGCTAAATATAGAAAGTACAAAACAAAACAATCTCACATTTACTTAATTTTAAGTACCTCTTATCATAATGACTATCTATGTTGAACTGAAATCTTTAATTGTCTTCGTAATTCTTTAAAAAATTGGACATAAAAACATATAAGGTAAAACTACTAAATAATGGATGACAATAAAAAAATTTTGTTCATGATAACAAAAATGGATACTTATAGACCAATAACAAATTCTTAGTAAGAATGAGAAGTTGTTTGTCACTAAACTTCCGCTTACAAGTTCTCCATACTTGTTGTAATTTCAACCGCTGTATTGTTCTAACCTACAAAAGCAATATATTAGAGAACTCTATTCGTTTTGTTTTTTTAATAGTGTAATGCCTTGTCTATGTTCTATTAACATAATATATTTTTCTGTTACCATTTTCTTCATCTTTGTATTAATCTTAATACTTTAACCTATTCATATTCACATTTACTTTTATCTATATTATGGCACTTCTTCATGGATTAATCTTCCCACTTAATCGCATGACATGTGCATGCCTTTAGTTAGGCACAATTTGAAATAAATGTTTTTATGTTCTAACTCCCCCTCTCATCATTTTAATTTACTCAAAATTAAATAATTAAGATAAAATAATGCTAAATAACACTAACTTTAGAATGATATCTATTTTTAGGTCAACAAATCATGCCTCCGATGAAAGCGTATACATTTAAAAAAAATGAGATGGAAAAAGAGTTCTCAATTGTATTGCTTTTTACAATACATTGATGGAAATTAAAAATAATAATGAAAAACTTGTAAGTGGTCAATAAGTATTCATTCTGTTTTTTTGAACAAAAAGGTTGTTGCCATCTATTATTCAATGATAATGAACACTAAGTATCTAATTTTTAAAAAAAGTTATTAATTGTAGCGAAAATAAAAAAATAGAATTTATCATAGGGCAAATTATAAGAGTGGTCTTCCTGTTTTCAAAGATTTTGAGACTGCCGTTTTTCCATTATCCGTGCTACAAAGGTATTTTGACAAAAA
>BSUD01000005.1:142581291-142676903 GCA_033239045.1 Fagopyrum esculentum
GGAGAGGAGATATATTTCAAGGATTGGGAGAATTTCAGACAGGATGATTGAGATATTTGGAACATCGGCTGCCATGTAGGTTGTGATGTAGGAAATAGCCCATCCTTGATATTTATAGGAAGATTTGCGGCAATGTAGGGTTTCATCTAGGGTTCCAGAGAATGTAGTGGGCCTGTGGATAAAATATGGCCCAATTTTCAAAATGAAAGGGAGAACTGATGAGGACGATGACTAGGATTTTCATTTTGAGTTAATCGCACAAAAGTACTACTTATAAACTGATTTGTAAAATTTATCCATTAAAATTACACTTTGATCAAACCAATCGCTATTTTGAAATTTGTAGGTAATTTGTTTTTTTTTTCTTTTTACCGGGAGGCAATGCACAGTTTGTGAAGATTGAAGGAAGATGAGTTGTAAACGATTGATCCGAAAATTTTCAACCGTAAAAAAGTACATAATTTATTCCAAAAACTGATCCAAAAATAACAAATAAATTGTTCCAAATTACAACACGCTGCTAAATGTAGAAAGTAAAATACAAAACATTCTCACAATTACCGAACTTTAATTACATCTTATCGTAATGAGAAACGACAATCCATATTTGACCGGAAACTTTAACTGGGTTCAAACTCTTTCCTAAATTGGACATAACTACATAAGGTAAAACAACAAAATAATATATATCAGTAACTTTTTTGTTCACAAAAAAAAATAGATACTTATAGACTACTAACAACTGGAGTAAAAAAGACGTATTGGAAAAGCATAAGTATCAAGCAATCCTGGAACATCACTGGTTCAGCATTCACTGAGGCGATCACCACATTCTTCAAAACTAGCGTACTCCCCACAAACTACAACCACACTTCTATCTCCCTCATCGCCAAAAATCCAAAACCAGGTACGCCATCCGACTACAAGCCGATTTCTTGCTGTAATACCCCATACAAGGTGATTGCTAAGATTCTTGCGGCCAAGCTGAATGCCACACTACCCTCGATGATTGGGAACTACCAAGGTGCCTTCGTTAAGGGCAGATCGATCAAGCACAACATTCTGATTGCCCAAGAACTTTTTAAGAAATATAATTAGAAGCATGTATCCCCTAGATTTGCTATTAAAGTGGATCTCTCCAAGGCCTTCGACATGATAGATCATCGTTTCATTATCAATTGCTTGGGTCGAATGGGATACCCTATTGGCTTCATCAAGCTCATAGATGCCTGCATTGCGAGCCCTACATACTCCATCAATGTCAACGGGACGCTTAGGGGCTATTTCAAAGGCTCCAGAGGCCTCCGTCAGGGCTGCCCACTCTCACCATCCCTTTTCACCATTGCCCTCGAAGTATTATCATCCATGCTCCAAACCAACACTGCCAACCCAAGCTTCAACTCACACCCAAAATGCTCCTCATCCCCACATAACCCATCTATGCTTTGCTGACGATATTCTTTTGTTTTGCAGGGGTGACATCGAATCAATCAATATTCTAAAGAACACACTCAATCACTTTAGCTTCTACTCTGGACTGCACATCAATGTCAACAAATCTTCTATTTTTCTAGGTGGAATTGATTCACATGACCAGGAACTTATTGAAACGTCCACTGGAATTCCTATCGGCTCACTTCCATTCACTTATCTGGGCATCCCCATTGGTTGTAAAAGACTCCGAAATGCTGATTATTCTCCTCTCATCAACAAAATCACTCACAAAATTAATGCTTGGAGTGCCCGGAACCTTTCATATGCTGGAAGGAAACAACTCATATCCTCCATTCTGATTCCGCTCCAGTACTTCTGGTGCTCCTTGCTTCCCATTCCCCACAAAATCATCATGAAGATCAACGGACTTCTCCGATCATTTCTATGGTCGGGCAAAGAAACCAGTCGTAGATCCTTGGTTGCTTGGTCCACTGTCTGCTCCCCTACGGCCGACGGTGGACTGGGCTTCAAGGAGCTCCTTGCCTGGAACAAAGCTTGTGCCTCCAAACTGTTTTTCGAACTCAACAACCATCAGCCTGTGCTCAACATGTGGTCCTCCTGGGTCACCAACAACGTGCTCAAACAATGCTCCATCTGGAACTGCGAAGCTAACTACAAATTCAGCTTCTCTTGGAACTCCCTTCTGAAGGTCCGGGACCTGATCCTTCACATCCAGGGATCCGCTACCAGACCTGACTTCATCTCAAACACTGTCAAGCCTAATGGCAACTTCTCCACCTCACTTGCTTACAATTTTTTCAAACAGCTTCCACCTCCAACCAACCCAACCCTATATAACAATATTTGGAGGAGGACTAATATGCCTAAGGGCAGCTTCATCGCCTGGATCGCTGCTCATCAGAAACTCCCCACACTTACAAAACTTCGTACATGGAATCTCACTCAACGTGACACATGCTACCTCTGCGAGCGCTGCACTGAGGATGAATCCCATATTTTCCACGCCTGCAGCTTCGCTTCAATCACACTTGATCTCGTCTCTCTCTGGATGCACATCCCTCCTCCCTACCCTTACTCGGATAACATCTGGCTTTGGCTCGGTTCCTTCAATCCGCACAAACACTGCCTCATCTCCACAGTCAGGATTGCTTCAATAATCAACTTCATTTATTTCATCTCGAGGGCTAGAAATGACATTGCTTTCAACAACAAGGCCACAAGTGAAGTTACGTGTGCGCACAACATCATACAAGCAACCAGGAATCACTTCTCCCACCATTGGAAGGATAGATCCAATCTCTCTATAACTTGGGCCACCACTCTAAGAATTCAGCTGCTGTAACGTGGCGTTCTACTTTCCTCTTACTGTCAAATGCACTGTGTCCCTCCCTTTCTAATTCGAGCTTAATGCCCTTGTAGCCAAGATGGCACCCATGTACATTCTTCCTCTGAGTTAATACATAAATTTTCAAAAAAAAAAAAAAGCATAAGAAGTATATCACTAAACTTCCACCTACAAGTTTGCCATCCTTGTTGTAATTTCAATATATTATTGTATTGTCTTAACCTGCAAAAAACAATTGATTTGATAACTCTTTTTTCATTAGTTTTTTTAATTGCTAATGCTTATCCATCGGATATTTCTTGTTATAAAGCGGCAACTACAAAATAGGAAGTTGCCGCATCAATTGGATAGGTTTACCGCTTAAGAGGAAAAAATCCAATAAGAATATACGATCGGCGGGAAGGTTAGAACATAATGACATTAGATTTTTTTTTGTCGGAAGGAGAGGCAGGGGTCTCCGGCGCATCTAGACACGCTTTTATTAATTGAATATAAGATAGTAGTTATCACACGGGGATAGCCCGACCCCTTACATCATCAAGTAAAAGATCAACTATACCCTCCGTCGGGTCATATAACAGATTCAATCCAATAGAAAAGTTAATAGAAATACTAGTTAAAAAGTCCACTACATTATTCGCCTCGCAGCAGGCGTGTCGAAACTGGATATCCCAATCTCTTTTCAGATAGTCTTGATACTTACGTGTCAGACTGACAAGAGGGCGGGATTTCTTGAGGAGTTGGGTGGCCAACTGAGAATCAGTTTCAATGATCACAAGATCCCAAGCAAATCTAAGTCCTTGTGCCAAGCCCCAAAGCTCAGCCATGGAAACGGAACGTATCCCTAGATTAACTTCAAAGCCTCTCAACTACTTTCCTAAGCTATTTCTAACCACACCCGCCGCACTTGTAAAAGCATCTTTATTCTTGGCTCCATCCGTGTTCACCTTTATGAAGCCCGAAGGGGGAAGTTCCCATATGACATTGATGACTCTCCTAGTTTTCTCTCCATGTTTATTATTCCTTCTGCTCGAGACTTGAACGTATTGCTTAGCTCTAACTTGAATGTGGTTGCTTCGATTTCCCTTGTTGTGTCGGTTATTGAAAGTTGCATCGTTTCTCCACTTCCAAGTTTCCCATAGACCTACTACAAAGATTTCACTCCACATACACACAAGTTATTAAAATGAATATTAGAGGTAACGATTTCACTCCACATACACACAAGTTATTAAAATGAATATTAGAGACGATGTTACCTCGTATCCATGCAAGCCGTGAAATGCCTGGTAAAGAAGTCTCCTATGAACCAGCTTGCATGTAGGCTACGCCATAATTGCTTTGTACGAGGGTAGTCTCTAAAAAGATGTATGAGAGACTTCGGGCCTGCTTTGCAACACGAACAGGTGTCCACAAGGCTGATGTGTCAGTATTTCCTCTCTTCATTGCAAAATAATCCTAGCTCCACTCAACTTCCAGATAAAATATTTAACTCTTTCTTGTATGCGAAGCTTCCAAATGGTCCTAAACACGTCACCCTTGCTCAGCTGCATATAATTCGAATCAGTGATGAATCTGTAGGAGATCGACAAGGAGTAATTCCCTTCTTGAGAGGCGCTCGAACTCAGTTCATCTTTGACAATGTCGTCATGTTCCTGGAGCTGAAAACGGAACTCGCCACTAAACGGTTTAGAGGGCTAGTTTGAGGAGTAGCTCCATGGGAGTTTCCCCCCTAGCTAGGGATTGCTAATAATGTAGGGTTATTTTAAGCAAATTAGGGTTTCAGGGTGAGGTAAAATTTTGGTTATTTTGTAATTAATTTTTTTTTGAAAGGTGAACTCGAATAAGTTTTTTCCATACATGCCGTCAGGAGAATTCGAACTCGAATCAGACTAACCACTTAATGAGTCTAGCATCACATCCCACTAGACCAACTGAGTATTGGTATAATTATTTATTATTATCAGGTATAACGTCATTACTCCGTAATTTTAATATGAAATCAGAGGGATGTTTTGTATAAGTAATACGAAAAGTTATTTTTCAAGCTTGTATAGATAATAGTATCCCTTCGGTTATATATTTGTATACGTACTTTTGTATAACCATGAGACATTACAAATTCCATAAACATTTTCTATATGCAAAACATTGGATATTTGAATGTTGTTACAATTTTCTTGAGTAATAACATAAAGGGAAAGAAGAAGTGCTTCTAATATATCGGAATTACCATACATCATGGGATTCAATATCTTCTCATTATTAATTCAACATACCTCTACATTGTGCATATTATGACCAACATTCACTAAGTTGCTCGCTTGCAAAGATGACTGCCTAATTAGGATACAATAGTTCCACTAGAATGTCATAATTTAGGTCAAAGAGAGACATCCCTAGCATAAAACCTACATGCCCAATTACCCTTTATACGTCAACATCGAATTCACGAAAAACTTGCAAAGAAGGCTCAACTCTTGGTCATATCCATTTTTGCCTTAAGATGAAAACACGAAAAATTATCATGAAAAGATGATTAATTCCGACTCCATAGTGAAGCAACAACCTTACCGATCATTAAGGAGAAATCGGGATAAAGAAAGAGAAGAAGTCCTTGTGTTATTATGAGCGGAATTACATATCAACATTCATACCAAAATTGGAACTTCTAAATTGTACAATTAGGGAAAAAAAATCAAGCATATCATAGAATATAATCTACTGTTAAGGAGAAGAAGTCCTTGTGTTATTATGAAAAGATGATTGTTTAGCCATTCGAGTCTCTTCAAGAATGAGTTGTGACCTTGCCTTTTGAAACGTCGGTACAGGATCCGATTGTTGAATATAACTGGCGGCAGCATTGTACTCAGCAAGCAACCCAGATAGGAGTTGAAGAACTAACCTGTTTTCCGTAATTGGAGACTCAACACCTTTGAGTTGATCCGATAACGCCTTCATGTGTTGACAGTAGGCCGACATAGAAGCAAAAGCCGCTAATTTGCAGTTGGAGAATTCATGTTCTAGATAAACTGCACGTGTGTGCTTACTATCTTGAAATATGTCTTGAATTCGACCACATGCCTTAAGAGCATTGTCGTCAGGATCAAGAATTTGAAGAAGAATGTCTTTGGACAAGGTACTGTAGATCCATTGGAGAACCGTTGCGTCGACTTGATTCCAAAGAGCGTCATCAATGTCAACCGGACGAGGGATTTTAGCGTCAATGTGATTCAAGACGTTATGTGCCTTGGCGGTGACGCGAAAAAGGGTAACCCAGGAAGCATATGGCGTGTCATGATTGAGAACAAGAGCGATGTTGTTCTTGATGTTGGAGATGCCAAGGGCGGAATGAAACGTTTGCTTCTTCTCCGTAGTTATAGTACGTGGTGGAGGAAGGGGAAAGAAAGCAACGGCGGTAGATGATGGCGCCGGCGAAAGAAGAAGATTGCGGCGAAAGAAGAAGATTGCGGAAGCGGAAAAAAAATTAGGGAGCGTAACGCTCTGATACCATGTGAGATTCTGAATAATTTCCCTTAGGGTTTCCGTCAACAGATGGCTCATATTAATAATAAACAACTTTACATAATTACAATAGGCGGCCCTCTATTTATCTCTAATTACATATTCTATCGATGAGAAGCCATGAAATACAACATTTAATCTAAAATGAAAAATACCACATAAGATAATACTCTCACCCTGAATCCTTTAACAAGCCCTCTATTTTTCATATAAAATGAAAAATACCACATAAGATAAACAACTTTACATAACCTAAAGAAGATTGTGTATATATTATATACTATATGATTCAGATAATTTTATCATTAAATAAAATATAAACAAATAGTTTTTGGTACTAATCCCATCAAATGAATATTTTTCACAAAGTGATATAAACAATGTTTTCAAATCTCTTTTTTTAATATTTAATTTAGCTTTCTGTAGTCAGACTTTGTCTGCAGATATTTATCGTGTTCACAGAAAACGTGGAGTCGCGTCAATTTCGTAATTTAAGTGAAGCTATATTCAGGTCAGAATAGACCGGCGAGGGGAACCACCGACGAGTACAAACATGAATAGTCATCAACATTACACAATCTGCACAGAGATGAAGCTCAATATATCAACTGAACATTATTACACAGTTGAGATAAACAATAATATCTGCAACAGAGAAGAAACCAGAGAATAGTTTAAGTGAAGCTATATTCAGGTCAGAATAAACAAAACAGAGGCTCAAATTCGGAAACATCATCTTCAAAACCAAATCCAAATTATGCAGTCAAAGTTAAGCAAGATCCGGTGCTGCAATCAAGTACCCAACTAAATCATTGTTTGAACAATGTAGTTGCTGCTTAATTTCTTAAATCGTGACAAAGACGATTCATGATCAGCAGCAACTAGATTGTTCAAAACAATGATGAAGTCGGGAAATATACTTCAACGAATTGGGGGCATTTCAGACAGGATAATTGGGATGTTTGGAAGATCAGCGCCGATCTAGGGTTGTTGTGGTCTAAAACGAGGCCATACCTGATATTTATAGGAATATTGGCTCACTAGGGTTACAGAGAAATGGAGTGGGCCTGTGGATAAAATATGGCCCAGTTTTGAAATGAGAGGGACGACCGATGACAACAGTGATTAGGAATTGATTTTTTAGTTAATTGCACAAAAGTGCTACTTATAAACTAATTTGTAAAAACTACCCATTAAATAACACTTTGCTCAAACTAATCGCTAATTAGGAATTTCCATAGGTATTGTGCTTTTTCTTTTACCGAGCAATGTACAGTTTGTGACGATGGAAGGAAGATGAATAATGAACGGTTGATCCAAAAAGTCCAACCGTAAAAAGTACATAAATTCTTTCGCAATCTTATTCGAAAAGGACCGACAAACTATTCCAAGTAACAAAACGATATGCTAAATGTAGAAGTATAAAGCAAAAAAATTATCACAATTACTCAGTTCTAAATACATCTTATCATCCCACCAAAAAAAAAATACATCTTATCATAATGACTATTCATTTTGGAACGAAATCTTTAACCGTCTTCAAAACTCTTTCGGAACTTGGTTATAACTACATATAAGGTAACGCAACTAAATAATATAGGGCAATAAAATTTTTGTTCACAAAAAACAAGAATGAATACTTATAGAACATTAGCAATTGGTGTAAGAATGAGAAGTTGTTTATCGGCGGAAGGGTGGAGGGTAAGTTTTTTGATGGCCGCATGTTGTTTGTCTTGATAAGGTCTTAAGGGACAGACTCGAAAGGGCTAGTGGATGGGGAAGACGGGGAGCTAGTGGCGCCGGACACGGAAGTTGAGGACGGAGCCAAGTCGTAGATCTTGATGGACAACTTTTTGGCTCGCCGGGATCCACCCATGATGGCAGGCGGCGGGGGAGGGAGGCAGAGTGGGGGGACATGTAGGCGCATTGGGGGGGGGCGTATTCTAGGGCACGAAGGGTTTTTTTATATCTTTACTTATGATAAAAAGGGATTTTCTTGTTATCTATTATTGATTGTTTTTACCTTTTATATTTATGTCCAATTTACGATAGAGTTACGATGGCAGTTAAAGATTCCGGTCCAGCATGAACAATTATTACTCAACAATTATTACTCGTTACGAGAAGGTCTACTTATAATTGGGTAACTATGAGAATGTTTTGTTTTTTACCTTCTACATTTAACATATCATTTATAATTTGGAATAATTTATTTGTTATGTTATCCAATTCCGAAATAACTCAAGTATTTTTTGTGTTGAATTTTTCGAATCAATCCTTTACGTCTCTTCTTTCTTGCATCATCACAAACCACGTGTGGCTCGCATGTAGAAGCAAAAAACACATTACCTAAGCAAGTTCCAAATTAGCGATTGATTGAGCAAAGTGTTATTTTAGCGGGTAGTTTTTATAAATCAGTTTATAAGTGGCATTTTTGTGCGATTAACTCAAAACTCATAGATTGCTGCCGCAGATCTTCCAGTATTCTCAACTATGCTGTCTGAAATGCTCCCAGTCCTTTGAAGTGTATCTCCCGACTTCATCATCGTTTTGAACAATCTAGTTGCTGCTTATCACTAATCTTCTTTCTCACGATTTAGCAAATTAAGCAGCAACTATATTGTTCAAACAATGATTTGGTTGGGTACTTGATTGAAAAAAAAAAAGAAACCCATCTTCTTCCCTGATTGTTCCTTCATCTTCAACAACGTTCGCAGTTGAATCTCCATCCACAGAAGGCCGGTGTCATAGTGTTCTCTTTGTCGACCAATAATCGAAATCGTCGTCTAGTTTTGTAAACTTCGAACTCATTCTCTCTCCTCCAAATTTTTAAACTTCGAAGCCTAATCTGTTTCAAGTTTATGTTTGTCTAACTATTTTAGATTTCAGATTTCTGTTTCTGCCCATGGCCGTTTGTCAACCATCGTGTGTTTCCTCTTGATCATCTTGCTGTTTTTTATTATTCACGCCATTTACAAAGGATTCATTTGGCCGACAACTTATTGGGTCCCACTGCAAGCAAGTGAAGGCGTTCTGGAGGAGAAGAGAGACTAGCCCACAAGTGTATTGAATCTTGGTTGAATATAATGTACTATTCATGACAATCATGAAATATAACATCTTACTCAAAATTAAAGTACAAGTACTCTCCATTCGACCAAAAGTCCCAATAAATAAGCCAACATTATACCTTTAGTGACTGAATGCTAACAACCGAGAAGTATAAAATTAGATATAATTGAAGCTTTCCCATAATCCCATGTACAAGAAGGATCCTGCATCTTGAGAATGTCATGCAAATTACAAGCTTAGTTGAATCTTAAGATAAAGGTCACGTAATGCAATATCATAGTCGAACAAGATTTTACTCTCTTGGTTGATCCAAGTAATTTATCATCTCTCGTTCTACTTCTGTCTGTAACGACCGCAGATACATGAAGAAATTTAAGATTTTGAGAAGTTGAGCGAAGAAGATGATATGTGTTCAGATTTAGGGTTATTTTAAATCAGATAATTTTCTCATTAAACAAGATATAAACAAATAGTTTTCGGTCCTAATCCCATCAAATCAATATTTTTCAGTCCTGATTCCGAACAAAAAGTGACATCGACAACTAAAGTTTCAATTCATTTGTATTGTAATCATTGTATGATCAGAATTGGTCTTCAGATATTTATCGTGGTCCCATACAGATAGATAACCAGTATAATAATGAACAGTCATCAACATTACACAGCTTGCACAGAGATGAAGCTCAATACGTAAGCTTAACTTGTAAAGATAAACAGCAACATCTGCAACAGAGAAGAAACCAGAGAATAAATATAAGTATATAACTGAAGCTATATTCAGGTCAGACCAATTGAGCAAACAAAACAGAGACTCAAATTCGGAAACATAATCTTCAAAACAAAACACAATTATGCGTTCAAGTAAAGCAAGATCCGGTGCTGCGATCAAGTACCTGACTAAATCATTGTTTGAACAATGTAGTTGCTGCTTAATTTGCTAAATCGACAGAAAGAGGATTAGTTATGAGCAGCAACTAGATTGTTCAAAACGATGATGAAGTCGGGAGATACACTTCAAATGACAGGGTGCATTTTAGACACCATAGTTGAGAAAACTGGAAGATTGGCGGCAATTTAGACTGTGCTGTAGGAAAGTGGCCATACCTGATATTTATAGGAAGATCTCATATCTGCGGCTATCTAGGGTTTTCAGAAAACGAAGTGGGCCTGTGGAATGTGGATATGGCCCAGTTTTGAAAATGAAAGGGACAAGTTAGAATTTTGGTTTTTGAGTTAATTGCACAAAAGTGCTACTTAAAAACTAATTTGTAAAAACTACCCATTAAATAACACTTTGCTCAAACTAATCGCTCATTTGGAATTTCCATAGTTAAAGTTCCTTATCTTTTACCCGAGCAATGCACGGTTTGTGACGAAGGAAGGAAGATGAATAATAAACGGTTGATCCGAAAATTAAACCCTAAAAAATACGTAAATTATTTCGGAATCCGGTCCAAAAATAACCAACAAATAATTTCAAATTTAAAAAACGGCATGCTAAATGTAGAAAGTATAAAACAAACCATTCTCACAATTACTCAATTTTAAATACATCTTATCGTAAGACTATCCATGTTGAAACGGAATCTTTAACCGTATTCGTAACTCTTTCGGAACTTGGACATAACTACATTATAAGGTAACACAATTAAATAATAGATTGCGATAAATTTTTTGTTCACAAAAAATAAAAATGAATACTTATAGAACATTTAACAACTGGAGTAAGAATGAGAAATTGATTATCACTAAACTTCCACTTGCAAATTCTCCATACTTGTTGTAATTTCAATCACTATATTGCTTTAATCTACAAAAGCAATAGATTTGAAAACTCTATAGTATTTATAAATTGTGTAATGCCTTGTCTATTTTCTATTAACATCATATATATTTTTTTTGTTACCATTTCCATACTCTTTTCTACTAATCTTAATGCTTTAACCTATTCATATTCACATTTACTATTACCTATATTATGAGACTTCTTCATGGATCACACTTCTTCAATCGATTATACACTTCATTAATCTCCCCACGTGATCGCATGATAGCTCTCTCAAAACTTCTCGTCCCAGACTCTAATATTTTTCTTTTATGTAACTTTTTAGGTTATCTAATTTCATTATGTTCTAACTCCCCCTCTCATCATTTTAATTTATTTTAATGTTAAGTAACACTAACTTTAGCCGTGATATCTATTTTTAGGGTTTAACATTTTATGCCTCCAATAAAAGTATATACACTTTAAAAAACGGAAGTCGTAAACGCACGGCGATGGAATTCACAAACGCACGACGATTACGGAACCCGTGACCGTCACGGTTCCGGGTTCCGAATCCGTGACAAAATTATCACGGTTACGGAACCCGTAACCGTGATGATTTTCTTTGTGAATTCTAACCAAAAAAAAAGTGAAGAAAATCATCACGATTACGAGTTCCAGATCCGTGATAATTTTCTATGTGAATTCTAACCCAAAAAAAATTTGACTCCATCACGGTTATGGTTTCCGTAACGGTGATGTCAGGAAAATAAAAATAAAAAAACGGTTACGGAACCCGTGATCGTGGCGGTCACAGATTCTGTAACCGTCGTGCGTTTACGAAATCCATCGTCGTGCCGTAATACCCCTCTAAAAAATGATATAGAAAAAGAGTTCTCAAATGTATTACTTTTTGCATGTTGAAACATTACATTGATTGAAATTACAAGCAATGATGAAAAACTTGCAAGTGGGAGTTTAGTGACATTTGTTATGTTTTGCCGTTATTTCTCTTTTTTATTCTAGTTGTTAGCGGTCAATAGGTATCCATTCTATTTTTTTTAACAAAAAGGTTGTTGTCATCCATTATTTTATTTTGTTGAAAAATCTTCGTATATTGAAAGGGTGATGTACATGTAGGTGAACTCGACCCATAATACGTCTCAATAGCATGAGTTACATAAAATTTAGGAAATAAACACAAACCAAAGAGAAGAAGGCTAAATAAGGTGGATGCCGAGCAAGTTAGCCCACTTCAGAGAGTTAGGCGATCGGTCCTTCCAGTGGTGGCTAGCAAAGTTTTGATGGCAAGGATGATGTTGTTTGCGCACCTAATAGCACAAGTATAATTGTCTTTGAAAATGATCTCATTTCTAGCCTTCTAGATGAAATAGTTTAGATAGTGATCAAGAATGTTTTAATATTGGAGATGAGTGAGCGTTTAGGAGTTGTTTGGGTGTTGAGCCAGGTTCAGAGGTTAGGGGAGTAGGGGTAGGGCGTTCTGGTCCAGCGGGAGATAATATCGAGCACAAGGGTGGTGTAGTTGCAATTTCTGCATAGATGGTTCTCATCTCAGGGTGACTTCCACAAAGCTTGCAAGAGTTGTCATCAACGATGTTCCAGTTGATAAGTTTGGTTAGCGTAGGGAGTCTTAGGTGGTTGGCAATCCGAGCAATGAAACTACATTTAGGGATACAGAGATCCCGTTGGATAGGGATGGTCGGGAAAGGGCTTGGAGAGAGTGAAGAAGCTCTGAAGAATTAGTAAGTTGTCGAGGTGGAAAAGGAACCATTGGAACGGGAGATAAGGCTTAGATGGTTGGTTCCTGGCCCGGATGAAATGATGAAGTCACAAACCTTAATAATGGAGTTCCAATTAAATCCGTTTTAACACGAGATATTTGTAAGTCTTAGGTGGTTGGTTTCTTAAAGTGGGAGATATTTGTAACAGTCAAAAATCGAAGATGACCTAATCGAGTATTTTAGGAAATTAAATCCGTTTTAACACGAGATACCTCTCGAGGTAACCAGCTCCTAGATGATATTACACCCCGGTGTTGTTTGGAGCATTTGGGAGCTTCAATTAATAAAAATGCAGTTGAGAGAAATGATGAGGACATCGGACATATCCTAGATATGAAAAAACATGAAAAGGCAAAACGGCTAAAAGAGTCGCTATTTCGTTTCTTAGCGGCTAAGAAAGACAGCTTAGGAATACGCGTTTTTCGAAACAATTGCGGAATAATTATCCATACAATATTCCAGATTTATTATTCCAATTTCGAGAAGTTTGGAGAAGGGGGCTTAAACCGCTTTCGGATCGGTAAAAGGATAATTATCGAGTCCGTTAAAGGATAATTATCGTCTTCGCTATAAATAGCTGAAATATCGTTTATTAATTCATTTCCTTTCACGTTTTCTCGTAAAAGCTCTGATTTCTCTCAATCTTCAAACTCAGATCTACTCTTCGTTTCTAATCCGATTTCAAATCCGTTTGAGTTTTTGGATTCCTCTCTTCATTCTCTTCATTTTGGTACCGAGTTTCTGCATTTCCGAGCAAGGGAAGGTCTGGTCGAGCATATATGATACTAGGGAGGTTCCGTCGCTCAGATTCCGATGAATTTGATGGTGTCCGAGCGTAGCCTGCGTCGTTGTGATTCCGAATCTTCTTTCGGATCGTCAATCGGGTTAGTAACGAATAAGTTATGAATTTATTCGTTTTCCGTATTGCGATTTAGCCTAAATTGACCTTAGGCTTGCCAAAATGGATAATTGGAAATTCCATTATGCTCGTTACATTATTCTGGTGATTATGGGCTGTTTGTTTGATAAGATTTGATGACAGGTGGGTTCAGAAATTGCCTGCGGGCAAAACGTTGTTCTGGCGAAATTTAATTAATTAATTAAATTGGGAATTCTAGAAAATGCTATAAGCTAATTAAATTCAAAGGAATGAATTTAACTGGTGTTTGAAGCGAGAAATTTAATACAAGGAATATGATATTCTCAACAGGTGTTGTTGAAGGTTTTGGTTAACTATAGCTTAGTCTTTGTGAGCGAATCCAAGCACGATAAAGGAGGATAGTCCGAGTAGGAAACGGACTCAATAGTTGGTTTGTGAGGTTTTATTGTTCTTACCTGCGAGGTAAGTGTATATGAATTACACTTGCTTAATATATGTTATGTATTTAATATGCTATGATTTTATGCATGCTTGAGTGTATATATATGTTTGTTATGATTGTATGCATGCTTATATGTATATGAGTGAGACGATGATGATGACTTGATATTCCTTATGAAAGCATGCATGATGTACATGAGATGATAGTGGAAAGAATGTGATGAAAGAATATGATGAAAGCATGAAATTGAGTTATGATATGAAAGTGATAATATAGGATGGTAATTGATTAATTAGCCCAACTGGGTCCCGCACGGATTTCCGGGGGACGAGGTCGCTACCTGATCTACAGGGGGCCTCAGAGGTCGCTACCTGATCTACAGGGGGCCTCAAGATAAGAAAAACAGCCAGGGGTCGCTACCTGATCTACAAGGGGCCTCAAGATAAGAAAAATAGTCCAAGATCGCTACCTGATCTACAGGGGGTCTTAGGACAAGATGGCCGAGGTCGCTACCTGATCTACAGGGGGCCTATGACGCTATCGGGTTGGCCAACCGAAAGAAAAAAAAAAGAAAGAAAGAAAAGAAATACGAAAGCAAATGAGAAAATATATTGTACGATCAGTTGGAGCTAGTTAGTTAATTATCACCTATGCATCGATGCGATCGAGTCTAGCATGCTATATGTTATGTTATGATTATTTTATATGTGTTGAGATGATATGAGATGTTTATATGAGATGATATGTTTATATGTGATGTGTGATAACATGCTTGAATGTTTATGTGAAATGTGATGTGAATGGTTGTGGAATTATATGTGAATGTGGATATGTATGCATTGATCGACTTTGGAATGTGAGAAAGGGTATGGAGTGTCCTTTGGGGACGGGATATTAGATACTTATATATATTGGGAGAGTGCGATTTGTATACCCTTACTGAGCGTGTGGCTCATTGTTGTTATATCCACATATTTTTCAGCTACTCAGACTCGGCCTGATCAAGGCAAGGACGTTGGACCCAACACCTGGATTTGAGATCATATCAGGTGGGCTGTTATGGGATGCTACCGCCTAGGATGTTTTGCATGGTTTTAAAACAGTTGTGTTTTGGTTAAACGGAGTTTATGACGTATGTTAGTATGTATATATGTTGTGAATATGGTTGTAAGATAAAGTTTTAAAAATTTACGTTTTCCGCTTTTCCGCTTATTGTTTTAAACAGGGTTAATTAATTGGTAATCAACTAGAAATGAAATAGGTGTGTCACATTTGGTTGGTATCAGAGCAGGGATATGATTCCTTGGCTTGGGTTGTGGGATGTTTTCTGAAAAGCTTTTGAAAGTTTCTTTTTCTTTTAGATGGCGGAGCACAGCCAAAGGGTCGACTGAGTTTGTACATGCTTATGGTAGAAATGATCAGGAGCACCCTAAGGTGCCAATTTAGCCCGTATCACTACCACCATCGGATATGGCTGGTATATCTGATTTAGTGATATATTTGAGAGAAGTTATACCACCATAGAGACAACAATGTCTCAAGCGGGTATTATTCTAGTAAAGATGGACAGGAATTTTGAGAAGATTTGCCGCCAAGGAGATAAGCCGTTTGAGGGGACCACTGATCCATTAGTAGTGGATGAGTGATTGAGGAACACAGAGTTGATTCTAGATGGAGTTATCTGCGCTACTGAGTGATGGGTACAATATGATATATCCTTGCTTGAGGAAGCAACTAGAAATTGACCGGACATGGTCCCTAATGGCCGTAGTATACCACTTGTGCTGACATTGGATGATTTCTTGAGAGAGTTTGATGTGATGTTAGTAATGGGTTTGTTATCCACTCATATAACTTTGATTAATTGTCATAGAAAGGAAGTCACCACGGAGATAGATGGGTTAAGAGAGGTGATTTTCACCGGTGAGAGGAATGATATTCCTACTTGCCTTATATCTGCAGTAACAACTTTTAGATTACTTCGGGAAGGGTGTCAGGCTTATTTGGCTAGCGTGTCAGATTCTGCTATTGTTAGCCCCGAAGTATTTGAGGTGGATGTTGTCAGAGAATTTCCTGAAGTTTTCCTTGATGATTTACCTGGTTTACCTCCGAGTAGAGAGGTAGACTTTGAGATTGAGACATTACCCGGTGCAACACCGATATCAATTGCTCCTTACAGGATGGCTCCGCTAGAGCTAAAGGAGTTGAAGAAACAGCTAGAAGACTTGCTCGAGAAGGGTTTTATACGCCCAAGTATTTCTCCTTGGGGTGCACCAGTGCTTTTTGTGAAGAAGAAAGATGGTAGTTTACGATAGTGCATAGACTACCGTTAGCTGAACAAAATCACAATCAAGAACAAGTATCCCTTACCGACGATATAGGACTTGCTTGATCAGTTAAGGGGTGCTATAGTATTTTCAAAGATTGACCTTCGATCGGGATACTGGCAGTTGAGGATAGCAGAGAATTCAATACCGAAGACAGCTTTTCGTACTCGGTATGGACACTATGAGTTTACAGTTATGCCTTTTGGGTTGACGAATGCACCTGCAGCATTCATGGCGCTGATGAACTCGATCTTCCAACCTTATCTAGATCAGTTTGTCGTGGTCTTCATTGATGATATCTTGATATATTCCCAAGACGCGGATGCTCATAGAGAGCATTTGAGACGTATGTTGGGGATTCTGAGGGAGAGACAGTTGTACGCAAAGTTAGCAAGTGTGAGTTTTGGACATATCATATTGTCTTTCTAGGGCATGTGATATCACGAGATGGTATACAACCTGATCCATCCAAGATCAAGGATATTATAGAATGGGAAATTCCGAAGAGCATTACAGAGATTCGCAACTTCTTAGGACTTGCGGGTTATTACACGCGGTTTGTAAAGAACTTCTCGATTATCGCGCGCCCATTGACTAACTTGCTAAAGAAGAATCAGCAGTTTATATGGGATAACAGTTGTCAAGAGAGCTTTGAAGAACTTAAGAAAAGATTGACTACGTTACCTAGTCTGGTTGTACCCTCAGATAAGGGTAACTTTGTGGTTTACACCGACGCATCTGGGAGTGGCTTAGGAGGAGTTCTAATGCGGGAAGGGAAGGTAATAGCATATACATCTAGACAGTTGAAACCTCATGAGCAGAACTACCCTACACACGACCTAGAGCTTGCTGTTATAGTTCATGCTCTTAAGACCTGGAGGCACTGCCTTTATGGTGATACATTTCCGGTGTTTACCGACCATAAAAGCCTGAAGTATATTCCCACTCAGAGGGATCTGAATCTGAGGCAGAGAAGATGGATGGAGTTACTCAAGGATTATGATTGCACTATAGAGTACCATCCAGGAAAGGCGAATGTGGTAGCTGACGCTCTCAGCAGAAAGAGCAGTGACCAAGGCGGTAAGGTCAACTACAAAGTTGAGCATCTATTAGCTCTCAGAGTTATGAGAGTAGAGATGGATGTAAGAGGATCCGAGTTGATAGCGAACATTCAGGTTAGACCGTTGATTCTTGATGAGATTTCAACTAGACAAGATGAGGATGCTACACTGAAGAAGTTGAAAGCTAAAGTGGGAGATGCTACCACTATACACTTTCAGTTGTCTGATCAGGGAGTGTTATACAGAGGTGCACGGATATGCGTGCCAAACATTGAGGAGTTAAAGAAGAAGCTACTTGAAGAGGCACATTCCTCGAGGTATTCCATGCATCCTGGGAGTACGAAGATGTTTAATGACATGAGGAAGATCTATTGGTGGCCCAGGATGAGACGAGAGGTAGTTGATTTTGTGGCTCGATGTCTAGTGTGTCAGCAAGTGAAGGCTGAACACCAAGCACCAGCAGGAAAGTTACAATCTTTATCAGTTCCTGAGTGGAAGTGGGAGAGGATTACAATGGATTTTGTGGTTGGACTTCCTAGGACTTTCAGAAAGAATGACACGGTATAGGTGATTGTAGACAGATTGACGAAATCTGCCCACTTCTTACCGATGAGACAAGATAACTCCTTGGATGAGCTGGCAGAGTTGTATGTGAGAGAGATTGTTCGACTACACGGAGTCCCTGTATCGATTGTATCCGATAGAGATCCGAGGTTTACCTCGCATTTCTGGGGAAGTCTGCAAACTGCCTTAGGTACAAGATTGCATTTCAGTACGGCATTTCATCCTCAGACAGACGGACAATCAGAGAGAACGATTCAGACCTTGGAGGAGATGTTGAGATCTTGTGTTTTGGAGCTTAAAGGTAACTGGGATTCTAACCTTCCATTGCTCGAATTTGCGTATAATAACAGTTTTCATTCAAGTATTGGTATGGCCCCTTACGAGGCCTTGTATGGAAGGAAGTGTCGCACACTTGTATGTTGGGATTTTGAGGGCATGCGACAGATAGAAGGTCCCGAACTTGTACAACAGACAATAGAGAAAGTACAAGTAGTAAAGCACTGCTTGAAGGCAGCACAAGATCGTCAAAAGAGCTACTTTGATCGCCATAGACGAGAGATGACATATGAGATAGGCGATAGAGTGTTTTTGAAGGTATCTCCTTGGAGGGGAGTTATGAGATTTGGTAGGCATGGAAAGTTAGCACCGAGATACATTGGTCCATATGAGATCTTAGAGAAGATCGGACCACTTGCGTATAGATTGGCGTTACCACCAGAGTTATTAAGATTGCATGACGTCTTCCACGTATCGGTGCTACGGAGGTATAGGTCAGATCCTAGTCATATCATTCCCGAACCTGAGATAGAAGTATCTGAGAACTTGTCCTACCCAGAAGAACCAGTTGAGGTTTTAGGCAGACAAGTTCGAAGATTGAGAAACAAGGAGATTCCGATGGTGAAGGTCAGATGGGGACATCATTCAGCTCGAGAGGCTACATGGGAGACCAAGCGAGATATGAGAGCGAAATACCCCTATCTTTTTGAGTAAGAACCTCGAGAAATTATGATCCGGTTGTACATCCTTTTGATATATCTACGAGTTTGGTTCTACGTCCTTTCTTAAATTTCGGGACGAAATTTCTTAAAGTGGGAGATATTTGTAACAGTCAAAAATTGAAGATGACCTAATCGAGTATTTTAGGAAATTAAATCCGTTTTAACACGAGATACCTCTCGAGGTAACCAGCTCCTAGATGATATTACACCCCGGTGTTATTTGGAGCATTTGGGAGCTTCAATTAATAAAAATGCAGTTGAGAGAAATGATCAAGACATCGGACATATCCTAGATATGAAAAAACATGAAAAGGCAAAACGGCTAAAAGAGTCGCTATTTCGTTTCTTAGCGGCTAAGAAAGACAGCTTAGGAATACGCGTTTTTCGAAACAATTGCGGAATAATTATCCATACAATATTCCAGATTTATTATTCCAATTTCGAGAAGTTTGGAGAAGGGGGCTTAAACCGCTTTCGGATCGGTAAAAGGATAATTATCGACTCCGTTAGAGGATAATTATCGTCTTCGCTATAAATAGCTGAAATATCGTTTATTAATTCATTTCCTTTCACGTTTTCTCGTAAAAGCTCTGATTTCTCTCAATCTTCAAACTCAGATCTACTCTTCGTTTCTAATCCGATTTCAAATCCGTTTGAGTTTTTGGATTCCTCTCTTCATTCTCTTCATTTTGGTACCGAGTTTCTGCATTTCCGAGCAAGGGAAGGTCTGGTCGAGCATATATGATACTAGGGAGGTTCCGTCGCTCAGATTCCGGTGAATTTGATGGTGTCCGAGCGTAGCCTGCGTCGTTGTGATTCCGAATCTTCTTTCGGATCGTCAATCGGGTTATAACGAATAAGTTATGAATTTATTCGTTTTCCGTATTGCGATTTAGCCTAAATTGACCTTAGGCTTGCCAAAATGGATAATTGGAAATTCCATTATGCTCGTTACATTATTCTGGTGATTATGGGCTGTTTGTTTGATAAGATTTGATGACAGGTGGGTTCAGAAATTGCCTGCGGGCAAAACGTTGTTCTGGCGAAATTTAATTAATTAATTAAATTGGGAATTCTAGAAAATGCTATAAGCTAATTAAATTCAAAGGAATGAATTTAACTGGTGTTTGAAGCGAGAAATTTAATACAAGGAATATGATATTCTCAACAGGTGTTGTTGAAGGTTTTGGTTAACTATAGCTTAGTCTTTGTGAGCGAATCCAAGCACGATAAAGGAGGATAGTCCGAGTGGGAAACGGACTCAATAGTTGGTTTGTGAGGTTTTATTGTTCTTACCTGCGAGGTAAGTGTATATGAATTACACTTGCTTAATATATGTTATGTATTTAATATGCTATGATTTTATGCATGCTTGAGTGTATATATATGTTTGTTATGATTGTATGCATGCTTATATGTATATGAGTGAGACGATGATGATGACTTGATATTCCTTATGAAAGCATGCATGATGTACATGAGATGATAGTGGAAAGAATGTGATGAAAGAATATGATGAAAGCATAAAATTGAGTTATGATATGAAAGTGATAATATAGGATGGTAATTGATTAATTAGCCCAACTGGGTCCCGCACGGGTTTCCGGGGGACGAGGTCGCTACCTGATCTACAGGGGGCCTCAGAGGTCGCTACCTGATCTACAGGGGGCCTCAAGATAAGAAAAACAGCCAGGGGTCGCTACCTGATCTACAAGGGGCCTCAAGATAAGAAAAATAGTCCAAGATCACTACCTGATCTACAGGGGGTCTTAGGACAAGATGGCCGAGGTCGCTACCTGATCTACAGGGGGCCTATGACGCTATCGGGTTGGCCAACCGAAAGAAAAAAAAAAGAAAGAAAGAAAAGAAATACGAAAGCAAATGAGAAAATATATCGTACGATCAGTTGGAGCTAGTTAGTTAATTATCACCTATGCATCGATGCGATCGAGTCTAGCATGCTATATGTTATGTTATGATTATTTTATATGTGTTGAGATGATATGAGATGTTTATATGAGATGATATGTTTATATGTGATGTGTGATAACATGCTTGAATGTTTATGTGAAATGTGATGTGAATGGTTGTGGAATTATATGTGAATGTGGATATGTATGCATTGATCGACTTTGGAATGTGAGAAAGGGTATGGAGTGTCCTTTGGGGACGGGATATTAGATACTTATATATATTGGGAGAGTGCGATTTGTATACCCTTACTGAGCGTGTGGCTCATTGTTGTTATATCCACATATTTTTCAGCTACTCAGACTCGGCCTGATCAAGGCAAGGACGTTGGACCCAACACCTGGATTTGAGATCATATCAGGTGGGCTGTTATGGGATGCTACCGCCTAGGATGTTTTGCATGGTTTTAAAACAGTTGTGTTTTGGTTAAACGGAGTTTATGACGTATGTTAGTATGCATATATGTTGTGAATATGGTTGTAAGATAAAGTTTTAAAAATTTACGTTTTCCGCTTTTCCGCTTATTGTTTTAAACAGGGTTAATTAATTGGTAATCAACTAGAAATGAAATAGGTGTGTCACAAAGATGGTCGAGAAGTGCTTGATAAGAGTAGTAGAGATATCGACAAGATCATGGATAAAGTTATTTGTGGAGTTGATGAGCATCTTGATGGTGTTTGTACCTCTTCTGGCTCTAATGCTCTTGAAGAAGAAACAATCACATTGGTCACCATGTTTGATCCATCTAGCTTTAGAGAGTTGTTCCAAGTAGGTCCGAAGGGTATCAAGCACAGAGTTCACATTAATGATAGTGTTCTTCTCCGTCTCTAGAAGGTTGGTGCCTTGTGGGGATGTTTGGGGGTTATTTGGGGTAGAGGAGAGGAAATCTTTCAATTCTTGGATGGTAGAGTGGATATCCTCAAGCTTTTGGTTTGGAAACTTTTTTAGCTTCGGTTTGAGATGCTTGAGTTTATGGATGAGATGGTACATAGGATGGTATTGGATGGCCGGTTCCAAGAGGTTTCGATGGTAACGAGAAAGTCTTCATGCATAGTCCTTGCATTATTAAACCTGAACTGGGATTTGAATGTTGGTTAGAATTGTCCAAGGAAAGGATGGTATGTGAGTGATCAAATCACTACAACAAAATTGGGCTTAAAATTGGGCTTTTATAGCATTGATTGATAGCGTTTATATTGTATATGCTATAAATTACATGGTCTAATATTTTTTACAGTGTTCATATTCACAAAAACGCCATTAAAAAAGTAAGCGATTTTTTTTTTGCTTTAGCGCGTGTAAGATATAAAAATTTACATGCCCGCGCCAATGAGTAAACGCTATGAATGATTCAGGGAAGGAAATTAGATTTTTTTTTTCCCTCTTCCCTTCTACAGCAGCGTCACTCTTCGTGTGAATAGCAGTTCCCCTTTACTCTTCGTACCGGCGGAAAACAAAACTAGGGTTCGTCTTCGTTATCTCCCCTTCAACTGAAGATATGCACAATAGCTGTAGAGTATATTGCAAATATATCATATATAAGGGTTTATTATGTAAATAAAGCAATATGCTAACAACCCTTAACAGATATCTGTAACCGTGTATAAATACCTGGATTCAAGAGTAATAGATGTATGTTTTCAGTTTCATCTTTCATTGGTTTACATGGTATCAGAGCGCAGCTCTCGTTTTCTTCCATTCCTACCACAAATTACCACATACAATCTCCATTGATTGATTAATTACATATTTTTTCGTTTTTCTGGTTCAATCTATGGCAACCAGAAAAGAAATTGCATCTGATAGCTCGAATAATGATTCGAATCTAGAGAGAGTCACTTCGAACAACATCAATGATCCTTTATACCTATCTAACTCGGATAATCCGGGAATGCAGCTGGTTTCGGTTCTATTCAATGGATCGAACTTCGTTTCCTGGAGGAGGAGTATCCGGATGGCACTTGGAGCCAAGCAAAAATTAGGTCTGGTTGATGGCACATGCTCAAAGCCAGACATTGGAGATGAAGAGAAGCTTAACAGGTGGATAAGAGCCGATTATATGGTGAGATGCTGGATATTACACTCCATGAAAACTGATATTGCAGAATTATTCACTTATGTTGAATCTGCAAAGCAACTCTGGGATGATATTGTTGAACGTTTTGAAATATCCAATGCTCCATTAGTTTATCAGATCCATAAGGATCTTACATCTTTGAGGCAAGATAATGCCACTGTTGCAGTCTACTATGGGAAATTTAAAAAACTATGTGATGAACTGTCATCAGTTGATGCCATTCCATCCTGCTTTTGTAAAGGAATTACTCATTGTAGTTGTCAAATTCTTAAGAAGATATCTGACAGGGAGAATAAGATACAGATCATGCAGTTCCTTATGGGCCTAAATGATCAATTTGAACATACTCGAAGCAGTATTCTCTCCATGGAAGTTTTACCTACTCTGAATCGTGTTTTCCATATTATTCTTCAAGTGGAGAAACAGAAAGAAATCACTTGTCACAGCTTACCTGTTCATGATGCTCTTGCTGTCTCTAGATCTACTCCTTATAGACAGGCTGGTGGAAGTAGAAAGGATTTCAAGAAAGAAAAATTGGACAGGTTATGTTCTTATTGCAAGGAAAAAGGACATCTAAGAGACTCTTGTTTCAAGCTTACTGGTGTTCCAGACTGGTACAAAGAATTTAAAGCAAAAGATGACAGATCTTCTGGTTCAGCTCCTATACCTTCTCGATTTGCACATAATCTCACAGCTGATGATAATCCCTTGGAGCTGCCTATCACTTCTTCCTCTTCAGCTTCCATGGATCCTGCATTGATTAATGCTGTATATCAGGAAGTTCTTAAGCTGATGATGGACAAACAACCTTCTACCTCAATTAATTTTGCAGGTATAATTACTCATCTTGTGCATAATACTGTCAACCAGTGCACTTGGATACTCGATTCAGGGGCAACTGATCATATTACACATTGCAAGGATTTCTTTGCTTCTTTGCATCTACTTGATAAGCCTATTCAGGTTGGACTTCCTGATGGCTCTACGAAAGAAGTACAGTACAGAGGCACTGTGGTTTTGTCTCCTCTCATTACATTGCATAATGTGCTATTCTTACCTACTTTCAAGCACAACTTGCTGTCTATATCCAGATTACTTCAAGATTTATCTCTTAAGGCCACATTTACTCATCATTCCTGTTTATTTCAGGACCTTATCAATGATTCTGTCTTGGCTACTGGCTGTTTGGAGGGAGGTCTTTACAAGCTTATGTTTCCCATTCCCCAGTCCTTGGCATGTGTTTCTACATCTGTTAATAAGAAAATTGATGTACATTTACTACATTCTCGACTAGGACATATGTCATTATCCAAACTACATCACACTGATGTTTGTTCTGACTTTAAGCTGAATTCACTGGATTGTCACACTTGCATTTTAGCAAAACAACATCGGTTGCCTTTCTTTCCTAGTCAATCTCATGCTAAGGCTGCATTTGCTTTAATTCATGTGGATATTTGGGGGCCGTATCATACACTTGCCTTGTGTGGTGCTCGTTATTTTCTTACTATAGTTGATGACTATACACGATGTACTTGGACATTTTTGATGTCCAATAAACAACAGGTTCACAAGCTTATTCAGCACTTTCTGGCTTATGTGCATAACCAATTCAAAACTACAGTCCAGGTTTTCAGGTCTGATAATGGGGCTGAGTTTTTTCAGCATCAACTTCAAGAGTTATTTCTTCATTCAGGGATTATCCACCAGCGCTCTACTCCATACGTTCCTCAACAGAATGCTCGAGTTGAGCGCAAGCACCGGCATTTGATTGAAACAGCTCGTGCTTTACGGCTTCATGCAAATCTCCCTATTCAGTTCTGGGGTGAATGTGTACTTACGGCTACCTATCTCATTAATTTAATGCCTTCACCTATTCTTGACTGGAAGTCGCCTTTTGAGCGCCTGCATCACATCAAGCCACAATATTCTCATCTCCGGGTCATTGGATGTCTGTGTTACAGCCTTCTTCCCCGGAAAGATAAACTTGAAGCTGTCTCCACCCCTTGTGTGTTACTTGGTTATCCACCAGGACAAAAGTCTTACAAACTTTTTAACCTTGCCACACATAAAATCATCACTAGTCGTCATGTTACTTTTTGTGAAACCACATTCCCTTTCAAAGGTTCTTCTTTGTCCACTTCTTCCTTATCCGATTCTCCTCCCTTACCCCTTGTCTCTCCTGCTCCAGATATAGACCCACCTTTGTCTTCATCTTCACCTCCCTTACATCCACCACCACCTATTCCTTCTTCTCCAGTTACTTTTATTCATCCTATACCTGTCCCTTTTGCTTCACCATCCCCTACACCATCTCCTTTACCTTCTCCTACACCATCTCCTTCCACTAATTTATTACCTTCCCGTCCCACTCGGACTATTCATCGTCCATCTTATCTCCAAGACTATGAATGTAATTCTCTTACTTTGCTTGATCCCTTTGACTTGTCCTCCCATGATCCAGATTTTATTCATGCCTTCTGTAACATGATCATCTCGTTTGAACCACATACTTATGCTCAAGCTAAGACTTCTCCTCTTTGGGTTGATGCCATGACCAAAGAGCTCCATGCTCTTGAGCTTAACCACACTTGGGATGTTGTTCCCTTGCCTCCTGGTAAGGTCCCTATTGGCTCTAAATGGGTCTACAAACTCAAACATCGTCCTGATGGCACAATTGAACGCCATAAAGCTCGTCTTGTTGCTAAAGGCTATAATCAAATTAAGAACAAAGATTACAAGCACACGTTCTCTCCAGTAGCTAAGTTCTCCACTATTCGAGTTGTCTTGGCACTTGCAGCTGCCAACAACTGGCCTCTTCATCAGATTGACATAAATAATGCATTTTTACATGGTTTTCTGGATGAAGAAGTCTTCATGACACCTCCTCTTGGTTTCACTAAAGCACCTCCCGGCCATGTTTGTCGTCTCAAACGCTCTTTGTATGGCCTTAAGCAAGCCAGCCGGCAGTGGAACCTTGAATTGACTAAACTTCTTCTTGGCCTCCAATTTGTTCAATCCAGGCAAGATTATTCTCTTTTCATCAAATCTTCTTCTTCTGGAGTCACAGTGGTGTTAGTTTATGTTGATGATGTGCTTATTACTGGCAATATTCCATCTGAGATTGCTGATCTTAAACATCATCTTGATGTTGCTTTTACAATTAAAGACCTTGGGCTTGCAAGGTTTTTTTTGGGCATGGAAATTGCACGAGATAAGTCTGGTATTCGCATTAACCAGAGGAAATACATTCGTGATATTCTTGTTGATTCTCAACTACTGGATTGCAAACCCACTACTTTCCCTATGCAACGCAATCTTCACCTTACTCCAGACTCTGGTGATCCCATTTCAGATTCTGAATCTTATAGAAGACTCATTGGTCGTCTCTTATACCTCTCGCTTACTCGTCCTGACATTGCTTATGCTGTTCAGCAGTTAAGCCAGTTTCTTGCTTCTCCTAGAACACTTCATTGGCAAGCTGCTATGTACCTGCTTCGATATCTTAAGGGTACCATTGATCATACATTGTTTTATCCTCTTCAACCTAATTTATCTCTCATTGCCTATAGTGATGCTGACTGGGGCGCCTGCAGTTACTCTTGTCGATCTATTACTGGTTATTGCATTTTTTTGGGTAAGTCTCTTGTCTCCTGGAAGACCAAGAAACAGAAAACTGTTAGTAAATCTTCAGCTGAAAGTGAATATCGTGCTCTATCCATGACCACTAGTGAGATCATTTGGTTGGATGGTCTTTTATCTGATCTTCATGTCACAATTCCCAGGCCTTTTCCATTGCATTGTGACAATAAGGCCGCTCAACATCTCGCTGCCAATCCTGTGTTCCATGAACGCACAAAACATCTCCGGATCGATTGTCACTTCGTTCGTGATGAAGTGCAGAGGGGTCTCATCTCTACTGTCCACATTCCTTCTTCTCTTCAGTTGGCTGATGTCTTCACTAAAGCTTTGGGCGAGAACCAGCATTCATTCTTCACTCGCAAGCTTGGCCTATTGAGCTCTAGTCCAGCTTGAAGGGGGGGTGTAGAGTATATTGCAAATATATCATATATAAGGGTTTATTATGTAAATAAAGCAATATGCTAACAACCCTTAACAGATATCTGTAACCGTGTATAAATACCTGGATTCAAGAGTAATAGATGTATGTTTTCAGTTTCATCTTTCATTGGTTTACAATAGCAGGTCTCCCCTTCACGAAGAGATATGAAGTAGAAGCAGTGAGTGATATAACTAGGGCTTGAATCAGCGGAAAACAAGTTTCCCCTCTCCCCTTCAACCGAAGTTATATACAACAGCAGTACTGATTGATACGGATAGGGTTTGAACCAACGGAAAACAGGTTTCCCCTCCTTTTCATGCGTTTTTATCTTCCCTAAATTCTCAATTTTTTTTATGTTGGTTTTGATTTGCTGTAAATTATGTATTGCCGAAGGGCAAAGTAGCTTGCCAGCCACTTTATATGCCTCGATCTAATGGGTAAGGAAGTTTTTTGAACTTAACGAGGTGGATGTTGTGTCAAGCATGTTCATATCGATGTTTTTGCAAATCAATGTTGGTATTTCTTTAATCTAAAAACAATCGTTTCCTTTTTTGTTGTAGTTGCTACATATTACTACTATTGAAAGCTATTAATACTAGGAGCCTTGTCTCTTGATTGCAAGATTATGCAGTTGATAGTTGTTTAAGATAGAATTAATGCATACCAGTACTTGTATTCTTTGTTGTTTCCTTCATATGTGCTAATTACCATAACTAACACATAAACATGATGCAATATGTTCATCATTTATCCAGGTAGTTACTCTAACCCAGTAAACAGTAAACACAAATGTACTTGATCAAGTTGATTATAGTAGTTTGGAGGAAGATTACATTAGTCAAACAAACTAGTTTCAATAGATGAAGTACAAAAATGTTTTTTTTAAGGGAAATTAATGTTCTCTTCCCCTCTCTTGGAGAAAGCTATGGGTTTATAAAAGATAAATCGCTTTGGTATCAACCATTTTCTTAGTGCTTTTTAACAAGACAGAAACTCATGTTCTTGTGTTGTGTCATTAGTATATTGATAGCTGTGCTGAAGTTATTGATTATGTTACAAACATTCAATATCTCACACTACTAGAAAAGCGGGTCTGAAGCGACGCTTTTAATAGCATTTTGCGACACCTTAAGATGTCGCAAATATGATAAGCGACACATTTAAAGGGTGTCATAATTTCCAGCGTCACAATTAGTAGATATGCCAATTGCGACACCTTAACATGTCACAGTAAATTGAGACACCTTAAGATGTCACACTAGTTAATAATTTTACGACAGGTATATCTGTCATGTTTTGAGACATTTGCGACACTGTACCGCGACTCTCTTCAGCACTTGTTTGGCTTTTATAACGCAACTATTTCTGACACCTCAAGGTGTCGCAATTAACAATTAATTTATAAAAAAAAAATATAGAATAATATAAGCATGTCATATATGATTACATACGTGTGTGTAGAGACATACCAATACAACAGTAAAAATATAGAATAATAGATTTGAAGGAGTGGGTGTCCAGGAGTTGATTTGCAAGGAGTGGGTGCCATTCACTGATTCCAGCTCAAATCTCAAACCATCAGTTGCTCCCGCTGTATAGAACGCTCTTTCTCCATCTCATCTATCTTGTGTGTGAGTTGTGAAACTTCAGCTCTCAAGCTGGAGGATTTCTCACTTAATGTCTTTACCTCTGTTGCTTTACTTTAAAAATGCTCTTCGACCTCTCTTTTCTGGTTATTCACTGGGTCGAGCTCAAATTTCAATCCATTCAGCGACTCCTCCAGTGATGTTATCTGAGCTAAGGCTTTGCTTCAGTGCGCATTGTGCATTTCCCGCACATTAGAGTTCTCTTTCTCCATCCCGTCTAATTTTTCTAGTCGGTTGTAAAATTTGAGATTTCAAGCTTGAGGCCTCCTCACTCGATGCCTTAGTTTCTGTTGCTTTACTATCCAGCTGCTCTTCAATCTCTCTTTTCTGGTTGTTCACAGAGATGTGCTAAAGTCTAAGACCATTCACCTGCTCCTCTAGTGAATTTATTTGAAACGAGGCATTGCTTGTGTGTGCATCATGTATTTCCCATAGAGTGGAGTGATCTTTTTCCCTCTCGTCTAACTTCTCCAATAGCCACGAAACTGGAGCTCTCAAGCTCAAGGCCTCCTCACCAAATCCTTGTGCCTCCGTGGCTTTACTCTCCAGCTGTTCTTCCAATTCTCTTTTCTAATTGTTTATTGACTCCACTTCCAGCAACGTTGAGTGACCTTTCTCTTTACTGTCCAACTTTTCTCAAGGTCTCTCCCAGCTGCAAACTGTACCTGCACACCCATCATGAAAACTACTATAAATATTATGGGTTATGTGATATAGCAGCCATACAAAAGGACACCGGGAGGAGGAGAATACAAAACATAGAGACAAAAGATTCATTGTTAACACCTCATTGGACCTATACAATTGATCCAGCTTTCCTCTAACAATGCCCTGCAAAACCACAGAAAGAGTACAAAATCTCAATTGCCACTTTGTGAGAGATCATGGTACTACCACTTGCTCCACTTAGTTACTTGAACCTAACTCAATCAAATTCTCGTGGTTTGGTTTTAAGTTTTACAAGTTTTAACAAGACTCGAGAGCTGAATATGGAAGCAGATGCTGAAATCATGCTATAATGTGATCACAATGCTCTCTTTCTAATATTTCAATGAACAGTTGCTGAACATTAAAACATATAGAAGTTTTGTTGAAAATGGCTTACCAGCAGTAACTGATCCTCCAGGAGAATTAATATACATGCAATATCCTATTTAAAACAACTGAGAGTCACAACTTGCAAAATAGAATTAATATATGGAAAATTCTTGAACTACATGAACCGAAAAGATGAAGCTAAAAAAGTATGACTTGTGAAGTTGACTTAGAAAAATAAAACAAAATGTGATTACAATGTGACACATCAGGGCAATAATCCTCTGAACTTATTAAGAGAAACAAGGAAGCATGATATTGAAAAACAGAAGTTTACAGAGTAGACAATTTGTTGACTATCTTAAGATCAAGTACCTCTTTCTATTGGCCTGGATGAATTACAAATGGTCTTAACAAAAATGAACGATACAAATATAACATAGTGCTACCCGAGCATATAACTAGCATGCCTCAAATAGGTAATTGCAAGCACAAAAAAGAACAAAATTTTGATAAGGAAACAATGAGTGACCAGAAATTAACCTTTTTGGGATCAACAACATCCAGATAGAGAAGCTGACCAACAATAATGTCAGCCATGTCATCATCAACGGCTCCTCCACAGCGAATAATTCTCTTCATTTAGGAACAAGAGTACAAGTCAAGCTCTTTCCAGTTCACTGTAAAGAGTAATCTAGGGAGTAACCAATTCTAAAGCCACGCTTACATATTGAAAAAGCTGGCTAATCACACTCTGAAACCTCTCTTGCACCATGGGGGGAGGGCCAGACGGGCCTCGTGCATACACAGGGAAATAAGGAGAAGACGGCACCGTCAAATCATCTCTACAAGATAGTTTCCCCCAAAATCAATCAAATTTAATGGAAGTTCCGGAAAAATAGCAAATAGAATGCGCAACAAACAACGGCGAAAATTGAAAATCTCAAACAAAAACCCTACCTGATTGACCAAACACCTCTTTGCTCCCCCGTCCCCGGAGTTCCAAAATCATCAGAATAAACGGCCTTCAAAGTCGAGCTTCTCCGACTGTTTTCACATAAATTCAATCTCGAAACCCTCGAGAAAGTAACAAACAGAAAATAAAGTCGATTGCAATCAAATTCATTCTTATCCAGGCATTGGTTCTATCTGAGAGGAAATGGAAAGATGAGAAGGTGGAGAAGTACCTGGAAGACGAAGAAGATAGAGAAAAAGAAAGAAAGAGTTCTGGAGGAAAGGGCGAAAGAGTAAAATTTGATTCCAAAGATGGAGACGAAATCACATAGTTATAGTCACGTATTTGGCTCTCAAAATGGAGTGAAAAATGACGAAATTTTGCGTGTGGCGAAGACAATAAGAAACAGCGTAGCTTAATATTCAGTTTTAAGAATTTTGAAATTTAATATTGCGACGTTTTCTAGTGTCGCTAAAATAAAAAAAAAAAAATGCGATATTCACAGGTGTCGCTATATGTGTCATTTGCGACACAAATGAGGTGTCTCTATTTTGTGTCATTTGAGACACAAATGAGGTGTTTCTATTTTGTGTCATTGCGACACCTACATGTGTCCGAAATTTGAGACTCATTAAGGTCTCTGATATTGCCATTTGCGACACATATATGTGCCAGCAAATTGCGACACCTTAAGGTGTCGCAATTTAGCGAGGGTTTTCCGGATGCAAATTTTTTTGCGACACGTTGGCATAGTGTCGGAAGAAATGCGTCGCATATACCCCGCGTTTCTAGTAGTGTCAGTTTGTTTATGGAGTCTCCTATATTGCAACTGTAACTACAAATGCTAGATAAGTTCATGAATCCTCCTATTTAAATTGGACTAAACCACTTCTTATGCATCAGGGTTGAACTTGTAATAAAGGCTAATGGGAAAACAGAGCTAATGGATTCGGGTTTACTTAATCCTTTCCTTACACACTTGAACTCAGCTCAGCAACAGATTGAAAAAGGGGGTTATTCAATCGTTCTTGAACCACATCATGTCAGTGATTTACCATGGTTTACAAAGAGAACAATAGAAAGATACCTTTTATTTTTTCCACATCATGTCAAGAATTAACCATGGTTTACAAAGGGGACTATTCAATCTTTCATCTTCCAGTATATATGGCCCATAGCCACAGACGTACCAACCATTATCTTAGTGCTTTGAACCGTTTGTTCTTAACATCCCAAGGAAGGGTTTCAAGATTGATAATACTCTCAAGTTTGCTTACTTAAACACGAAAGAGTCTCACTTGAAGAGCTTACTTGTAGCTGAAAAAGGCTAAAGTATTCTAACTACTGTAGGTTTGTTCGATTTGTGAGTACTCTTGAAATCCTTGAGCGAGTGTGCACTATAGAATCTAAAATGTCTCAGATACTGGAGGCAATTGCCTTTTAGAATAAATATGGCGTGGAATTGCATAGAGTGAGTGAAAAATGGTGAAGTTCTATATTTCACAAAGTCATATTGTCACTCGAATCCGAATGAAGCCTTTTTATATTTTACTTTTGTAACAGGTACAAGATCATCAAATACATAAGGAAAGCAGTGAAGCCGCGTCAAGAAAACAATATAATCATAATGCTTCCAAATCAGGTTTGTTTTCTGTAGTGTAGAATATATGATCTCTTTCCAGCTATATTATAGTCCGTGATGATTATTACTTTTTGTCTGTTCTGCCTTAAATTTTACTTCATTCATCTTCATAAGATCATTATCTCATGTTCTACTTGGAAGAAGAGTGTATTTGCATATCCGGCAAAAACTATCCACCTGTTCAATAGAGTATATTGATGATTTTACTTGTTCTCATAATTTCACTAATTTAGGTTCAGTCAGAAAGAAATTCCAATCCCATGCCATGTTTGTGTCAGTAGGTCTTCTTCTGTACCACTAGGATAAACAGTGTGTTTCTAATAACCTCCACAAATCTTGTATGCTTACAAATGACCAATATTTGTCCCGAATCTGTTGCCTCAATTGTTTAGCCATTCATGGAAATTAAATCTAAACAAGCTAATTTGAAGGTTGAATTCCACAAAAATCCATCATATGATCTTGCAATCAAACTGTTTATGACTAATGCCACTTAGTTAGGTTCTACCTGAGATGATTCCACATGCTCAAATTGATGTCTTGATTAATGTATGTATTGTGTTTGTTTGAATCAACTCACTTTTCACTGCTTTGACAGTTTTACCCATAGTTTTGCGATGAAAAACAGCTTATAATTTGTAAATACCGATCTCAGGTTTTGAGAAAATTCAAAAGGTGGAAATGCAACTTTGCCTTTGGGTTCCCTTGATGGCCAAAACACCTGAGCTTAGAAAATAAATTAAAGATAAGTGACAATCCTACTACATTCCTGATTTCTCATTACTTCTCTTTATTAACTGATCTCTAGTGTGATGATACATTGATGTTTCAGGAGGAGACTTGTTTGGACCAACTCATGCTTGCGCAAAACTCGCTACTCCTAACACAAACTCAGGTACCTTTTCCTTATTACTTTGATAATAAAAACATTGTGAGTTGTAAGTTTTCTTGTTCAGTAGCTATGATGAAAATATAGAAAAGGATCCCAACCCATTTGATGAACCGAGATACTTGAATGATCATGCAATTTTGTCACTAGACTCACTACTGAAAATGTTTAGTCTTATACAGACTTTACAATACTACATAAGCACTGTTCTGTCTCAAATTGGTTCACAAGTATACATGATGCTGCCTTTGAGCATATTGCTGTTGGTCGGGTAGATTTAGTTTGGCGCAAGCAGTGTTGGTCTTGTCTAAGAAAAACATGTTATATTGACTAAAACCAATATATCCAAATTAAGCTAGCTAACCGTCTTTATCCCTAATATGTTACCTCGACTTATAAGTAGTGTATAGTGTATGTGTATCACTTATCTGCATAAATTGGACAAGATAATACTTTACCCACGCATCATTGATGCGCCATGCCATTCTTGTCATATTTCATAATTATCTGACTATTCCGTAGTTATAAATGTGACATCTCCTTAACTATAAGATGCCATCCCTTGTGCTTTCAACTGATAAACCAAAATAAATCAACGAAGTCGGAAAATACTACTGTCAGAGCTGAACTTTTCTACACCAGAACTAACATCAATTGTTTAGCCATTCATGGAAATTAAATCTAAACAAGCTAATTTGAAGGTTGAATTCCACAAAAATCCATTATATGATCTTGCAATCAAATTGTTTATGACTAACGTGACTTAGTTAGGTTCTACCTGAGCTGATTCCACATGCTCAAATTGATGTCTTGATTAATGTATGTGTTGTGTTTGTTTGGAAACAAGCTTTAATTTTGACTTCCTACAAAATATTTGGTATTGTGTTGTGCTGCTCCATTGATGTTAGTGTAGTGATAAGCATTTGTAGGTTTTAGGATACTAATTCATATTGTGGCATTGATCTTATACTTACGGCTCAAATATAGTTTGATGTAGGATATAATTGCTTGTTGACTATCCAAGAGAAGTGTCTTCATTTTCTTATAAAATTTAGTCCAAAATCAGCGTGTGCACTAAAAAAAGAGCAAATGGGATAATAAGTTACTAATAAAATCAGCAATTTAGCGTAGTGATTGTCTTCTACCTTCTCTGTATATTATCACGTCTTAGGTGAAAGCTTCAAAATCCTCACAAGCGTGTAATCCTCCATTTGCAAAGTGTCTCCAATGGTGTTTTCAACTACGTCAACATCGTCATTATCAGTAACACCTTCGTCTTTGTAGAGTCACCCACATCTTTCATATATCATGTTTTAGTGGATTTTCAAGCCTTTGTGAGGTAAATCTTGGACTAGTAGTTGTTCTATAAACAAGTATATGATTCCCTGTTTGTTTTAGAATAAAGACAATAATAGTAGGCGCAATACACCTGGTCTGATATGGCTTCATAGTACAAGTTCATAGTCTTGATTCTTGAATAGTAATTTATCAATGTCAAATATAATTGCACGTGTGTGAAATCCTTCAAGCTTATTACCTTCTATATGTAGTTTCTCACTCGATTATGTGAGTTTTCTAATAGTAGATTGTACTTTGCATTTTTCTTGAAGAATTCTAGGGTTTTGTCAGATTAGTAGGAAATTGCTTAATATTTAATGGGTTTTCTTATGCTATGAATGATGCTTTTTCTTTATTGTTTCATGTAGATGAAGCCATGCCTACTTTGGGTAAACTTATTTCTTTGGCCAAACTCATTTTATCCTCACGAGTTAATCCATTATGCTTCATATATGTTTGGTTCTTGGTTTGATAATAATGTAGTGGAACCTTACCATGAACGTTGCTTTTGTTGCATTTTCAGGAAATTGATATGTATGGACTAGGTAACTGGACTGAAGTTGCAGAGCATGTCCCGAAACAATGATGTTGGTACAACAATTGCATGGCCAGTAGACAAAGTTGTTATAATATGAAAAGACATTAGATGGTTATCCATTTTAGATTTGTATTGACAATTTATGTTCTCTTGGTAAACAATTGTTTTATACAACTCATGTTTTGTATCATTTTGAATCTTTAAAATGAAACAATGTGGTTTTTGTTTGATGTCGTTATTGAGTTTCTCCATATGTCTAAAACGATATTGTTAGGTTTTATAGGTTTATCAAAAACGCTATTATTTGGTTCTATAGCGTTTATAAAATACTATAAATGATATTATTTCCATAGCATTTGAGGAAACGCTATTAATAGGTCCACTTTTCCATAGCATTTCCTTAAGCGCTATAATAGGTTCACGTACAAACGCTATAATATGTCCACATTTTCATAGCGTTTATCAAACGCTATAATATGTCCACTTTTTCATAGCGTTTACACAAATGCTATAATAGGTCCACTTTTTCATAGCGTTTATACAAACGCTATTATTGGTTACTTTTTCATAGCGTTTCTGCAAACGCTATAATAGGTCCACTTTTTCATAGCGTTTGGACAAACGCTATAAAAAGCTGTGACCCTACTATAGCGGGCTCTGTCATAGCGTTTATAAAAACGCTATTAATGTATATCATAGCGTTTTTCAAACGCTATAAATGCTTCTAAATGTTGTAGTGAATCCGATTTGCACTAGGTTCTAGCGTCAGAGTGCGTGTTATTCCAAGTGAATTTACATCCAAAGTATATGTGGTGAGAAAGGTTGTTAAGGTTAAAGCATGAAGCAAGTTTGTTTGATATTTGTGAGATGGTAGGGCTCCCGTCCGAGGATTTTTCATCACGTGTAAGAGTGAATTTAAAGTCACCAATGAGAACCCGAGGGGAAGAGGAGTTTAGGTGGTTGATTGTAGTAATGGAATCCCAAAGGATATAATGGTACGTCAAGAGGACGGTTATGGGCGTAGATGAAAGAACATTCAAAGAGAGGTAAAGGAGGAGGAGAGGTGATGTGGTTGTGGGAGGGGAGAATTGGTCATGGATAATCTATTCATTTATGACGATAGATGTAAGGTGAAGGTTGGAGGGATTCCACCAAATTCAGATACGGTATAGGCCCGTGCTACGCACCAGCACCATGGAGTATCCCCATTTGCTACCAACGGGGATACTCCATGGTGCTGAGGCGTTTTACTATTCACTGGGAAAGATTGGTATTCTCATGGCATCTCTTGACATTAGAGGAGGAGGGTAGAGAGGGTGTTTCAGATGAGGGTGAATGTGAGTAGGGGGACCATGATTAGATGGTGGAAGATTCGAAGATTCAGAGGGGATGAGTGGAGCAAGGGGTTGTGTGTGTTGAGGTCTCCCTATCTAGCATGGGAGGAGGATGGTTAGCACTTGACATGGTAAAGGGGGAACCTGAAGTGGAAGATTGGTGGGTGGGGAGAGATGCCAAAGGATTCATTAGAGGTGGGTAAATGAGGTTGGTGTTTGGCATTGGGTGGAGCGCGTGAGCTCTTGCGGAACTTTTGGGCATGCTTAGGCGCAATAGTGGGTCGACATCTATGCCCGAACACCTAGCAACGTGACCAATGGTCGGGGAGCCATTCATAAGAGATTTTTTGAGAGATTGTTTCACCATCAGGCCCAATGAGGGTGTTCTCTCTCGAAGAGGCTTGGATGTCCACCACGATTCTAGCAAACCCAAGGCAATCTTGGTTAGCTAAGCAGGAGTCAGTGAGGATGGGAATACCAATGGCAACCAATCCTAGCAAGCATATGTTGGGACTAGAAGCGGTAGTCGAAGTCGTTAAGGGAGGCTCAAATCGGAATGGAGGTGAGGCTGAAATAGTCAAGATTTATCCTATGAACCCACCGTTTCAGGAGTAGAGTCGACGATCCATTCATGAATTAGGGACTGCTAAGGAGGGTAGCATTAAGGTCTTCCTTAAATTCAAAATGGAAGATGAATATGCCCTTATATCATTGCGAAGAACCTTGGGGGTCTTGATGGAGTTCCAAGAACAAGAGGAGAATGAAGCAATCTTTCAGAAGCTGATGGGGCTACCCATGGGAAACCCAATCAGGGAAAGCCTCCATTTGGAAGTAATGTCAGCAACATCCTCCTCAAAGAAAGGGATTTTTCCTTTCTAGAGCCCTGGGGTAGAAAAGAAAGGGGTATGAGGTTCCAAGATGCGGTTTTCGAGACGATGTCTCTGTACGAGTTTGGGAGGGGGAAGGAAGGTCGCTTGGACTGGTCATAGGAGACTGGCCAGGAGGGGAAGGTGGAGGGGCATAAGAGGTTTAGATAGTTGTGTTAGTAACAAGGCCATCAACATGAGGATAAACAGAGGCAGGTAGGGGGTTGGTGGCAACAACAACAGTCACTAACAAGGCCATCAACATGAGGATAAACACAGGTAGGCAAGGGGTTGGTGGCAACAACAACAGTCAACTGGAGAAAGGGGGGTAGGGGGCGACACAGAGAGAGGTTAGAGGGGGCCAGAGGTTGGGGAGGGGTGGGGAAGGAAAAGCTCGTCAGTAGTGATTGGCGAAGGGGTGGAGGGTAAGCTTTTTTATAGCCGCATGTTGTTTGTCTTGATAAGGTCTTTAGGGTCAGGCTCGAAAAGGTTGGTGGTTGGAGAAGACGGGGAGCTAGTGACGCCGGACGAGGAAGCTGAGGATGGAGCCAAGTTGGATATCTTGATGGTCAACTGTTTGGCTCGCCGGGATCCACCCATGATGGAAGGCGGCGGGTGAAGGAGGCAGGGTGGGGGAAGGGTAGGCACGTGGGGGCACGTACTCTTGGGCACGAGTTTTTTTTTTTATCGTTACTTATGATAAAAAAAAAAAAAGGATGTTGTTGTCAACTATTATTAAATTATTTTTACCTTTTAATTTATATATATGTCTAATTTACGAAAGAGTTACAAAGACGGGATAAAGATTCTGGTCCAACATTAACAATAATTACTCAACAATTATTACTAGTTACGATAAGGTGTACTTAGAATTGGGTAACTATGATAATGTTTTGGTTTTTACCTTCTACATTTAGCCTATCATGTTATAATTTGGAGTAATTTTTTTGTTATGTTATTTGGTTTTTACCTTTTAATTTATATCTATGTCTAATTTGGAGTAATTTTCTTGTATCATCATGCACTAACCACGTGTGGCTCGCAGGTAGATGAAAAAGAGCACATTACCTAAGCAAGTTCCAAATTAGTGATTGATTGAGCAAAGTGATTTTTAATGGATAGATTATACAATTCAGCTTTTATGTTGCCCTTTTGTGCGATTTACTCAAAAACCAAAGTTCTAACTCCTCCTCGTCTACTCGTCCCTTTCATTTTCAAAACTGGGCCACATCCACATTCCACGGGCCCACTTCATCTTCTGAAACCCTAGATTGCCGCAAATCTTCCTATAAATATCAGTTAGGTATGGCCAATTTCCTACATCACAACCTAAATTGCCGCAGATCTTCCAGTTTTCTCAACTCTGCTGTCTCAAATCCTCCCAGTCCGTTGAAGTATATCTCCCGACTTCATCATCGTTTTGAACAATCTAGTTGCTGCTCATCACTAATCCTCTTTCTCACGATTTAGCAGCAACTACATTGTTCAAATAATGATTTAATTGGGTACTTGGTTGAAAAACAAAAAAAAAAAAACCCTCGCAATCTACTCTCCATCCGCAGAAGGACAGTGTCCCAGTGTTCTCTTTGTCCACCAATAACCCAAATCAGCGTCTAGGTTTATAAACTTCGAACTCATCGTGTGTTTCAAGTTTTTGTTTGTCGAACTATTTTAGATTTCAGATTTCTGTTTCTGCGCATGGTATTTGAATTAAAAGTGACAAATTTCTGCTTGTCGACCATCGTGTGCATCGTGTGTTTCCTCTGTGTCGATCGATCTTCTTGCTGTTTTTTATTAATCACACCAGAAGAGTAATATTTCTGAATGAATTTTGTTAAAGATTCTGGTTGTATAACTCATTTACAAAGGATTCATTTGGCTGACAACTTAGTGGGTCCGGTCCACTGCAAGCAGGACATGTTTGATGTTATGAGAATATAATGTACTATTATCATGACAATCATGAAATATAACATCTTACTCAAAATTAAACTACGTTTGGTTAGCGGTTTTTAGCACATGAAATTAATCTCATCATTTCTATTTCCTTTCCTAACCCTTATCCGATTCCATTCCGTTTTCATTCCACCGATCCAACCAAACGGGCACTACAAGTATAAAATTAGATATAATTGTTAAGTCGATGTGGGAATGTAATGATTAAATTAAAGAGATGCTGCATCTTGAGAATGTCATGCAAATTACAAGCTGAGTTGAATCTTAAGATCAAGGTCACACAATGCTTATGACTCCTCGCTTTTCCTAGTCTACCGTCCTCGCTCTCAACTCTCAATTTTTCATACTCATCGACAATCACTCACAATCTCGTAGCATGGGCATAGCAACAACGTCTTTACTTTTTATGAGAACATTTTATGATGTCGTGGGTTCAGATTTAGGGTTATTTTAATTCTGTCTGTAAGAATTTAGAGAAGTTGAGGGAAGAAGATGATATGGGTTCAGATTTAGGGTTATTTTAAATCAGATAATTTTCTCATTAAACAAGATATAAACAAATAGATTTTGGTCCTAATCCCATCAATGCATTTTTTTCATCCCTGATCCCGAACAAAAGTGATATCGATCCAATCAATGATTTCAGTGTTTTTCATATCCCGACAAAAGTAATATTTTTTTATTAATTGCAAATCTTTTATTCATATTTACTTTGGCTTTCTATGGTCAGTCAAGACTTGGTCTGCAGATATTTATCGTGTTCAGAGAAAACGCGGAGTCCAGTCAGACTCTACTCCTGATGGTCGCCGTGGTCCCATACAACTAGATAGACAGTATAATAATAAACAATCAGCAACATTACACAATTTGAACATAGATGAAGCTCTATGCATCAGCTTAACTTGTCAAGATAAACCATAACATTCTGCAACAGAGAATAAATCAGAGAATAATTGAAGTGAAGCAATATTCAGGTGAGAACAAATAAAACAAAGCCTCAAATTCGGAAACAACAGCTTCAAAACCAAATACAAACTATGCATTCAAAATTAAGCAAGAGCCGGTGGTGCAACCAAGTACCTAACTAAATCATCGTTTGAACAACGTAGTTGCTGCTTAATTTGCTAAATCGTCGAAAAGACGATTTGCGATCGGCACTCGGCAGCAACTAGATTGTTCAAAACGATGATGAAGTCGAGAAATATACTTCAAGTTAAGCAGGAGCCGGTGGTGCAACCAAGTACCCAACTAAATCATCGTTTGAACAATGTAGTTGCTGCTTAATTTGCTAGATCGTGAGAAAGACGATTTGTGATGAGCAGCAACTAGATTGTTCAAAACGATGATGAAGTCGGGAGATATATTTCAAGGATTGGGAGAATTTCGGACAGGATGATTGAGATATTTGGAACATCGGCTGCCATGTAGGGTTGTGATGTAGGAAATAGCCCATCCTTGATATTTATAGGAAGATCTGCGGCAATCTAGGGTTCCAGAGAATGTAGTGGGCCTGTGGATAAAATATGGCCCAGTTTTCAAAATGAAAGGGAGAACCGATGAGGATGATGACTAGGATTTTCATTTTGAGTTAATCGCACAAAAGTACTACTTATAAACTGATTTGTAAAATTTATCCATTAAAATTACACTTTGATCAAACCAATCGCTATTTTGAAATTTGTAGGTAATTTGTTTTTTTTTTCTTTTTATCGGAAGGCAATGCACAGTTTGTGAAGATGGAAGGAAGATGAGTCGTAAACGATTGATCCGAAAATTTTCAACGGTAAAAAAGTACATAATTTATTCCAAAAACTGATCCAAAAATAACAAAAAAATTATTCCAAATTACAACACGCTGCTAAATGTAGAAAGTAAAATACAAAACATTCTCACAATTACCGAACTTTAATTACATCTTATCGTAATGAGAAACGACAATCCATATTTGACCGAAAACTTTAACTGGGTTCAAACTCTTTCCTAAATTGGACATAACTACATAAGGTAAAACAACAAAATAATATATATATCAGTAACTTTTTTGTTTACAAAAAAAAATAAAAATAGATACTTATAGACTACTAACAACTGGAGTAAAAAAGACGTATTGGAAAAGTATAAGAAGTATATCACTAAACTTCCACCTACAAGTTTGCCATCCTTGTTGTAATTTCAATATATTATTGTATTGTCTTAACCTGCAAAAAAACAATTGATTTGATAACTCTTTTTTCATTCGTTTTTTTAATTGCTAATGCTTATCCATCGGATATTTCTTGTTATAGAGCGGCAACTACAAAATAGGAAGCTGCATCAATTGGATAGGTTTACCGCTTAAGAGGAAAATATCCAATAAGAATATACGATCGGCGGGAAGGTTAGAACATAATGACATTAGATTTTTTTTTTTTGTCGGAAGGAGAGGCAGTGATCTCTGGCGCATCTAGACACGCTTTTATTAATTGAAAATAAGATAGTAGTTATCACACGGGGATAGCCCGACCCCTTACATCATCAAGTAAAAGATCAACTATACCCTCCGTCGGGTCATACAACACATTCAATCCAATAGGAAAGTTACTAGAAATACTAGTTAAAAAGTCCACTACATTATTCGCCTCGCAACAGGCGTGTCGAAACTGGATATCCCAATCTCTTTTCAAATAGTCTTGAAACTTACGTGTCAGACTGACAAGAGGGCGGTGAGGAGTTAGGGATTTCTTGAGGAGTTGGGTGGCCAACTGAGAATCCGTTTCAATGATCACAGATCGGTACCCAAGATCCCAAGCAAATCTAAGTCCTTGTGCCAAGCCCCAAAGCTCAGCCATGAAGACGGAACATATCCCTAGATTAACCCCAAAGCCTCTCAACTACTTTCCTAAGCTATTTCTAACCACACCCGCCGCACTTGTAAAAGCATCTTTACTCTTGGCTCCATCCGTGTTCAAAATTAGCCAACAAATTATTTTGGAATCTGATATCCCTAGGTTAACCCCATATCCCTAGGTTAATTCGAAAAATTCAACTGTAAAAACTACATAAACTATTTTGGAATCTGATTCAAAATTAGCCAACAAATTATTCCAAATTTACAAAATAGTGTGTTAAATATAGAAAGTATATACCAAACCATTCTCGCAATTACTCAATTTAAATACATCTTATGGTAGTGGCCATGTTGGAACGAAATCTTTAGCCGTCTTCGTAACTCTTTCGGAACTTGGGCATAACTACATTATAAGGTAACACATTTAAATAATAGATGGCGATAATTTTTTTGTTCAAAAAAAACAATAATGAATACTTATAAAACATTAACAATTGGGGTAAGAATGAGAAGTTGTTTATCACTAAACTTCCACTTACAAGTTCTCCATACTTGTTGTAATTTCAATCACTATATTGTTTTAATCTACAAAAAGAAATAGATTTGGGAACTCTATTTCCATCTCGTTATTCTAAGTTGTGTAATGTCTTGTGTATTATTTTCTATTAACATAATATATTTTTTTGTTACCATTTCCTTGTCCATTTCTACTAGTCTTAATACTTTAACCTATTCATATTCACATTTACTCTTACTTATATTATGAGACTTCTTCATTGATCACACTTCTTCACTAGAGTACACTTCATTAATCTCCCAACTAGATCACATAACATGTATATGTCTTTAGTTAGGCGCAATTTAAAATATCGCTGGTTTCTTGTTTCTTTCTCTATTTCATTAAGCTCTCTTTCCGTCTCCGCCTCTAATATTTTTCCTTTTATGTTACTTTTTAGGTAATATAACGTCGTTATGTTCTAACTCCCGATGTCATCTTTCAAATTATTCTCATTATATAATAATTAAGATAAATTAATGCTAAATAAAACTAGGGTGATATCTATTATTAGGATTCAACATTTCATGCCTCCAATGAAAGCATGTACATTTTAAATAATGTGATGGAAAAAGAGTTCTCAATTGTATTGCCTTTTGCACGTTGAAACAATACATTGATGGAAATTACAAATAATGATGAAAAACTTGTTAGTGGGAATTTAGTGACACTTTTTGTGTTTTTGCCATTATTTCTCATTTTTACTTTAATTGTTAGTGGTCAATAAGTATCCATTATGTTTTCTTGAATAAAAAGGTTGTTGCCATCTATTATTTAATTGTTTTTTTTTTTGTATTTATGTCCAATTTATGAAAGTGTTACGACGACAATTAAAGTTTTCGATCCAACATGAACAATCGTTACTTGTTACTCGTTATATAAGATATACCTAAAATTAGGTAACTATGAGAATTTTTTGTTTTTTTGCATTCTACATTTAGCATATCATGTTATAATTTGAAATAATTTATTATCAAATCTAATTATGGACTTTTTATGGTTAAATTTTTTTGGATCAACCGTTTATTACTCATTTTCCTTCCATAGTCACAAAAACGTTCATTGCTCGGGTAAAAGAAAAGGCACATTACCTAGGGAAATCCCATATTAGCAATTAGTTTGAGCAAAGTGTTATTTTAATGGGTAGTTTTTACTAATTAGTTTATAAGTGGCACTTTTGTGCGATTAATACAAAAGCCAAAATTCTAAGTTTCTAACACGTTCGTCGTCGTCAGTCGTCTCTTTCATTTTAAAAACTGGGCCATATCCACATTCCCAGGCCCACTTCATTTTTTAAAACCCTAGATTGCAGCAGATCTTCCTATAAATATCAGGTATGGCCACTTTCCTACAGCACAACCTAAATTGCCGCCGATCTTCCAGTTTTCTCAACAATGCTGTCTCAGATGCTCCCATTCTTCTGAAGTATTATCTCCCGATTTCATCATCGTTTTGAACAATCTAGTTGCTGCTAATCACTAATCGTCTTTCTCACGATTTAGCAAATTTAGCAGCAACTATATTGTTCAAACAACGATTTAGTTGGGTGCTTGGTTGGAAAAAGAAAGAAACCCATCTTCTTCCCCGACTGTTTCCTCATCTTCAACGACGATTGCAATCGACTCTCCACTAACCCTAATTGTTATCTAGGTTTATAAACTTCGAACTCATTCTATCTCTTTCTCCAGATTTATAAACTTCGAAATCTAATCTGTTTTAAGTTTATGTTTTTCGAACAATTTTAGATTTTCGGATTTCTGTTTCTGCGCATGGAATTGGAATTACAGGTGACAAATTCTGTTTGTAACCATCGTGTGCTTCCTCTGTGTCGATCGATTATCTTGCTGTTTTTTCTTATTCATGCCACAAGAGTAATATTTCTGAATTAATTTTATTAAAGATTCTGGTTGAATAACTCATTTACAAAGTATTCATTTGGCCAACAACTTAGTTGATCCCACTGCAAGCAAGTCTAGGCGGTCCGGAGGAGAATAGGAATTTGCCAACAAATGTGCTCATTCTTGATTGATGTAATGAGAATGCTTGAAAGCTTCAGGCTTCATCCTAATACTAGTGAAAGTTTTTGTTAATTAGATTCTTGTGTTGATTTTGAGCAACTTTAATTACACTATAAAGGGCAAGTTTCAATTCTAAGTTGCTTTATGACTATACTGATGCAAAATCTGAACTAATATGTTGATGGTCGACATTTCGAAATCATTAAGCAGACAAAATGATTTGCAATCTTATGAATGCAACCAGGTGGAAAAAAAAAATATTAGTAATTGGGTTGTTAGCCTTAATCATATCAAACATCACCTGCAATCAGAGACAATTTATTGTTCCGTAAAAGTTTGTTTGGCGGATCATTTATTGAAATTAGTGGATGAACAAAGATCTTTATGTTTAAATTTAGAGATTATCTCCAATTTAAACTGGTTCATGTCACTTTTTCATTCGCATAACCGGAAAATCCGAAATACTGGTAAGTATAAAATCTGGAAAAGCCCCCAGCTATTTAAAAAACTTACTTGATATTTATAGGGAGATCGGCTTAACTTGTTAAGATATACAGTACATCTCCAACAGAGAAGAAATCAGAGAATAATTAATGGAAGATATACAGTAACATCTCCCAATTATTTAAAAAATATACTTCTGATGGTCGTCATGGTCCCATCATTTCAGACAAGATCATTGAGATGTTTGGAATATGGGCAGCAATCTAGAGAAATTGATTGAGCTTGTGGATAAAATATGGCCCATGACTAGGGCTGCACAACTTTGGACCGGACCGGACCGGAAATTACGGTCCGGTCTGGTCCAGGACCGTAATTGGAAATTTCCGGTCCGGTCCGGTCCGGTCTAAAAATATTACGGTCCTGTCCGGTCCCGGGCCGTAATGTTCCGTCCGGTCCGGACCGTTAATTGTCGTTTTAATTATTTTTCAATAAGAAGAGTATCCGGTCCGGTCCGGTCCGGTTTGGACCGGACCGGACCGGATTAAATGCATACAAAAAAAAAATTTTAATTTTTTTTTTTAAAAATTAATAAAACGGTCCGGACCGGACCGTTTTGGACCGGACCGTATCGGTCCGGTCCGGTCCATAATCCGTTTCACTACTAGTGTGAAACGGTCCGGTCCGGTCCGGACCGTTCGAACAGCCTTACCCATGACAACAGTGATTAGGAATTGGTTTTGAGTTAATCGCACAAAAGTGCTACTTATAAACTGATTTGTAAAAACTACCCATTACCCATTAAAATAACACTTTGCTCAAACTAATCCCTAATTTGGAATTTCTATACTAGACCTGTACAAAATCGGGCCGGCCCGTCCAGCCCGTCCGGAGAAAAACATGGTATGGGCAACAAGTTTCGCCTGTTCGGGTCTGGCCCGACCCGGCCCGCATTTTGATAGGACGGGTACGGGTAAACATTTTGGCCCGCGGGCTAACCCGGCCCGTATATAGTTTTATACATATAATATTATATATATATATATATATATGTATATAATTTATATTGTTTTGAGTGTTACATATTTTGATTGTTCATTTAGTTTGTTTGGAGTATTTTGACGAATTATATTCGTTTGTAACGCGAGATTGTATAACTAATTTTACTGTAATGATACTTATTGTTTTTTAGTTATTTGGACTTGTTTATTTTTGTGTGTTGATTGTTATTGAACATGTTGGTAGTGCACTATGCAAGTATAATTGGATTGAAAGTGTGCATTAAATTCCTTATATTATTTTTTTTGAACGATAAGTTTCGGAAAAAAAACGCACAAGCAAAGTACACACAGGCCATCCGGGCCGGCCTGGTAGCCCGACCGATTTTTACATGGGTGGACATGGGTAGCGTGTGTGGCCCGGCCCGCATCTTATGGGTAGAATTTTTAGGTTTGGCCCGACCCGAACCCAGCCCGAGCCCGGATTTGTACAAGTCTATTCTATAGGTAAGGTAATGTGTTTTCTCTTTTGCCCGAGCAATGCACGGTTTGTGATGATGGAAGGAAGATGAATAATAAACGGTTGATGCGAAAAATTCAACCGTAAAAATTACGTAAATTATTTCGGAATCTGATCAAAAGATAACCAACAACTTATTCCAAATTATAAAACGGCATGCTAAACGTAGAAAGTATAAAACAAAACATTCTCACAATTTCTCAATTCGAAGTAGCTCTTATCATAATGACAATTCATGTGGACTGGAATCTTTAACCATCTCTGTAACTCTTTTGAAACTTGGACATAACTACATGTAAGGTAACACAACTAAAATAATAGATGACGATAAATTTTTTGTTCACCAAAAAAAAAATGAATACTTATAGAACATTAACAAATGGAGTAAGAATGAGAAGTTGATTATCACTAAACTTCCACTTACAATTTCTAAATACTTGTTGTAATTCAATCACTATTTTGTTTTAACCTACAAAAACCATTATTTGAAAACTCTAATAATCTTAATACATAAACCTATTCATATGCACATTTACTATTAGCTATATTATGAGATTTCTTCATGGATCACTTATTTCACTCTAATACACTTTATTTATCTCCCCGACTTGATCGCCATAACATGCACATGTATTTCGTTAGGTGCAATTTTAAATATGGCCGGTTTCTTTTTTCTTTCTCTATTTCCTTAAGCTATCGTGACTTTCCTTTCCCGGCTCTAATATATCTCCTTTTATGTTGCTTTTTAGGTCATCTAATATCGTTATGTTCTAACTCCCCCTCTTATCATTTCAATTTATTCTCAAGATATAATAATTAAGATAAAATAATGTTAAATAACACTAATTTTAGGGGATATTAATTTTTAGGGTTCAACATTTCGTGTCTCCAATTAAAACATATGCATTTTAAAGAATGAGATGGAAAAAGATTTCTCAACAATATTTCTTTTTGCATGATGAAACAATACATTGATTGAAATTACAAACAAGGATGAAAAACTTTTAAGTGGAAGTTTAGTGTATATTTGGCCATTATTTTTCATTTTTACTCTAATTGTTAGTATTCAATAAGTATCCATTCCGCTTTTTTAGAAAAAAAAGGTTGTTATCATTTATTATTTTACTGTTTTTATTTTTGCATGTATGTCCAATTTACCGAAGAGTTACAACGGCAGTTACAACTTTCAGTCAACATGAACAACCGTTACTCGTTACGATAAGATATACTTAAAATTGGTAACTGTGAGAATGTTTTTTTACCTTCTACATTTAGTATATCATATTATGATTTGGAATAATTTGTTATCGGATTCCGGAATTATTTATGTACTTTTTACGGGTGAATTTTTCAGATCAACCGTTTGTAACTCATCTTCTTTCCATCGTAAAAAACCGTTCATTGCTCGGGTAAAAGAAAAGGCACATTACCTAGGGACATTCAAAATTAGAGATTAACAATTGGAGTAAGAATGAGAAGTTGTTTATCAGCGGAGGGTAGAGGGTAAGTTTTTTGATAGCCGCGTGTTGTTTGTCTTGATAAGTTCTTAAGGAACAGGCTCGAAAGGGCCGGTGGATGGAGAAGACGGGGAGCTAGTGGCGCCAGACAAGGAAGTTAAGGACGGAGGCAAGTCGGAGATTTTGATGGACAACTGTTTGGCTAGCCAGGATCCACCCATGATGGCCGGCGGCGGGGAGGGAGGCAGGGTAGGGGGACGGGTAGGCGCCTGGGGCGCGTACTCTAGGACATGAAAGTTTTTTTTAGTCGTTACTTATGATAAAAGGGGATTTTGTTGCCTTCTATTATTGAATTGTTTTTACCTTTTATATTTATGTCTAATTTACGAAAGAGTTACAACTGCATTTAAAGATTCCGGTCCAACACGAACAATTATTACTCATCTATTATTGAATTGTTTTGTTTTCAACCTGCTACATATATCATATCATTTATAATTTGGAATAATTTATTTGTTATGTTATCTGACTCGAAAATAACTTACGTATTTCTTAGGTTGAATTTTTGAATCAATCGTTTATGTCTCTTCTTTCTTGCATCATTATAAACCATGTGTGGCTCGCAGGTAGAAGCAAAAAACACATTACCTAAGCAAGTTCCAAATTAGCGATTGATTGAGCAAAGTGTTATTTTAATGGGTAGTTTTTATAAATCAGTTTATAAGTAGCACTTTTGTGCGATTAATTCAAAAACCAAAATTCTAACTCTTTCGTCGTCGACAGTCGTCCCTTTCATCTTAAAACCTGGGCCACATCCACATTCCACAGGCCCACTTCATTTTCTAAAACCCTAGATTGCCGCTGATCTTCTATAAATACCAGGTATGGCCACTTTCTTACGGCACAACCTAAATTGCCGCCGATCTTCCAGTTTTCTCAACTATGCTGTCTGAATTGATGTTTCTCCCGACTTCATCATCGTTTTGAACAATCTAGTTGCTGCTCATCCCTAATCGTCTTTCTCACGATTTAGCAAATTAAGCAGCAACTATATTGTTCAAACAATGATTTAGTTGGGTACTTGGTTGAAAAAGAAGCCCATCTTCTTCCCCGATTGTTTCTTCATCTGCAACGACGTCTGCAATCGACTCTCCATCCGCAGAGGTCCTGTGTCCTAGTCTTCTCTTTGTCGACCAATAACTCAAATTGGCGTCTAGGTTTATAAACTTCGAAATCATTCTCTCTCCTTCATATATATAAACTTCGATACCTAATCTATTTCAAGCTTATGCCTGTTGAAATATTTTAGATATCGGATTTCTGTTTGTGCGCATGGAATTGGAATTAAAAGTGACGAATTTCTGTTTGTCGACCGGCTTGTGTTTCTTCTTTGTCGATCATCTTGCTGTTTTTTTTTTTTTTTACGCCACAAGAGTAGTGTTTCTGAATGAATTTTATTAATTATTCTAGTTAATTTCGCTCATTATGTAGCTGGCTTTTAGGTCCTTAAAAATTGCGGTATCATTTGTCATCAGGATCTCATTCACCAGATCGGGTCCCTACTTCAAGCATAATGGAGAAGAAGACCCTGAAGACTGTCTGGAGAAGAAGAGAACCAAGACGAAAAACCGAAGACTGAAATTTTCATGTGTTTTGTTATAAATCTTACTTTCCCTGTTATGAGAATGCTTGAAAACTTTAGGCTTCATCATAAGGTTTTATGAGTTGATTTAGAACCACTTTCATGACACTATAAAGGGTAAAGTTAGTGACAACTGTTTCAAATCTATTTAAACATTAAAGTTGCTTGATGACAATACGATGCAAGATCTGAACCAATTAGTTGTTGGTTTAGATAGAAAATCATTAAGCAAAAGAAATTTTATATAATCTTATGAATTCAACTAGCATATTAACAAAGTTCACAATGTTCAAACTAAGCATATACCATAGGTTGAAATGAGTCACATGACCATAAGAAGAAAATGTTTAGAGAAGCAATTCTTATCAAGCACCTACAGTTCTTAAAATTTGGACATTTTCCGCACTTTAAACTGGTTTATTCCTTTTTTCCATTATTCAAAGTTGAGGATTGTCTGGTAATGTTAACGGCTTTGGACAAAATCCTGAATACTGTAAAGTTTAAGTTTACCAATTGGATTGTAAAAAACTATTGTATAAATCCGGAAAAAAGTCATCAATTCCCAAAATTTAAATAATGTGTTTGATGCAAATAAAATAATTTTAGGTATGAGCACCAGACACTATAATTCCCCTTAAAAGCAAATAACTATGTTGGGAAATATTCTTCTGATGGTCGTCATGCCGGCCATGGTCCCTGTCCCATACAGCTAGATCGACGAGTATAATAATTAAAAGTCATCAACATTACACAATTTGCACAGAGATGAAGCTCAATAAGTCAGCTTAACTTTGTTCAGATAAACAATAATATCTGCAACAGATAAGAAATCAGTGAATAATTTAAGTGAAGCTATATACAGGTCAGAACAAAGAAAACAGAGCCTCAAACATCATCTTCAAAACCAAAAACAAATTATGCTTTCAACGTTAAGCAAGATCCGGTGGTGCAATTACCCAACTAAATCATTGTTTGAACAATATAGTTGCTGCTTGATTTGCTAAATTGTAAGAAATACAATAAGTGATCAGCAGCAACTAGATTGTTCAAAACGATGATGAAGTCGGGAATAGGCGCATTTCAGACAGGATCATTGAGATGTTTGGAATATCGGCGGCAATCTAGGTTGTGATGTAGGAATGTGGCCATACTTATATTTATAGGAAGATTGGGGGTAATCTAGGGCTTCAGAAAATGAAGTGGGCCTGTGGAATTGGATATGGCCCAGTTTGAAAATGAAAGAAACGACTGACAACAACGATGATTAGGATTTTGGCCCAGCGAAAAAGACTAATTTTCATCCACCGAGATCCCCACCACGACGTGGCTCTAATTACCGGAATCGTCGGAAACAACCTCATCGGAATTCTTAAATAAGTGTTTTTGTTTCCAAATTCGAAACAAAAATCAATTCACAATCAAATGGGGGAAGAATCGGAAAACCTAGGGTTTTATTTGATGTGTTGATGTGGAAACGAAGATGCAAATCTTGGCATCCTTAAGGTACCCCTGTCCGTTGAAGAAATTGGGTTGATCTTCATTCTTTTCAGTCCCTTAATTCTCTTTGATCCCAATTACCGAACATCGAATCGAGGGTTGAAGTTGATGATTCAACTTCAACTTCATCCGCTCGGTGCATAAACCACGTAAACCCATCCATAATTCCAATAATCTATTAAAGCAGTTAATTACACAGACACACAAAATGATACACAAGACTTGAGAGGTTTGTGTTAGCATTCGTTGAGATTCTTATGCGTAAGCAGAGCTAATAATTGGTATGGGCTTGCAAACGGCTTCCAATGGCTTAGCTTTGGGCATGGTTAGTCCATCTCCTTCACTCATATCAACCTCTTCAACACCACACCTTTCCCACTCAAAGCAATGAATCAATGAACCCAAAGCCAAACCAACCACATTATTAGCCAAACCAGCTCCAGGACAAGCCCTTCTCCCAAACCCGAATGGCATAAACCGGTACCCACTAAACTCCTTGCCCTCGAATCTCTCGGGTTTGAAACTTAAAGGGTCATCCCAGACGCTGGGATCTCGGTGAATAGCCCAAGCATTAACGAACACTATTGTGTTGCGCGGTATTTTGTATCCGGAAACTGTGCAGTCTTGGGAGGAGTAGTGTGGTAGGAGAAGTGGGACTGAAGGGTATAATCTTAGTGTCTCCGAGATTATGTTTTGAAGATAAGTTAGATTTCGCAGATCGGTTTGGTTTACTGACCGGTTTTCGCCAACTTGAAGGTTGATCTCGTTTTTGGCTTTGGACAAGATGGATGGATGGTTAAGCAAGAGTGACATTGCCCATTCTATGTTTGCTGAAGTTGTATCTGTCCCTGCGCTTAAGATGTCCTGCAAGTGGAAATGAAGATTTCAACAAAATTGACAAATCATCTCATGTTCAACCAATTTTGCTACAACATTCAGCAATCCTAATAGTACATTACTATATGATGCATATTTTTCTTAGATTATTATGAATACACATGTTCATATAATCATATCTGAAATCGAATCTGGTTTGAGTAGGGCTTTATACCATTTTTTTACCTTTTTCTCGAATCGGGCCCGGTTGTCGGGCTTGGACACCCGTCCAAGCCCACCCAACAAACCAGATCGGATTCCCATTTTAAATGGTTCAAAAAACATTTATAATTTTTTTATACTTCAAAATATAATATATTGAAATATATGTTATGCAATATATATTAAATTTATTGTAATTATGTTAATTATTTTATAATTATACATAACATTATAACATATTTGATAATATATATTAGTTAATATATAATATTTATTTTATTGATTTGGGTCAGACAAGTTGCCCACACGGGCTTTATTGCTTGAATGGATCTAGCTGGTAGACGGGTTGGATAGCAACAAGTGTCGAGGGTGAGATAGAAAGCCGAAAGGTTTAGAAAAGTTTGAGGAAGATAACGACAAATGTTTTTAGGGTTTACCTTATTTATTTAAATTTCTAATTTTGTATTTAAGTTACTCTTTCCGATAACTTTAAAATAATATATATTATTTATCTTTTATCGCCGTGTCCATTTTCATGCCCGTTTTTACATCCGTTTGTATTTGTGCATCATAGTTCTATACTTGCCCGTTATTCATGACGGGTTTTTATATCCGTTTGTATTTGTGCATCATAGTTCTATACCTGTTCGTTATTCCTGACGGGTTATCCAACGTCATAACTCCAATTATGAGTTAATATAATCATGAAAAATTCCCCATAAATTTTGATAAACTAAATTGCATAACCCATTCACTCCTATTCATCTATTCTTTCATTACTTCCCATACAATCATTTATGATAATTGTTAATATTTTAAAACTAAGCCTAAAATAATTATAAATATTAAAATACCATGTTTTTAATAATGATTTCCAAACAAAAATCTTGTGAATAAAAAAATTACAAACATTTTGACGTCCATCGAATCATTTATATAAATCATCAGGGAAGAATGGATGGAAAAAATAAAAGTAAATGGGTTATGGTTATGGAGTTTAGTTTATTAAAATCTTATAAATATCACAAAAATTTATATATAAACAAAAAACTACCAAACAAAAATCACCACATTTTTCCAATTGATTAATTGGACCAGCACAAATTTCGAATTCAATTATATTCAATACCTTTTTTTAATAATGACGTCCAAAAACTTTTACTCTTTTTCTGTACTTTCCAATAAACAAATATTGGACATTTTCTGATTTTCCCAATTGAATCAGTCCAAAAAAACCAACAAGCTCTGCATTTATGTACAACAAAAAAAATAATTGTCAGAGAGAAAGGGAAATGCATACCAGTAGAAGACCTTTGATCGTTTCATCATCATAAAAATCATGGCCGGAGTGTTGCAATTCGAGCAAATTGTCAATCAGGTTATCTCCTCTCCCTCCGTTTTGGGTACTCCTCCTCTCATCCAAAATCATCTGCAACTTTCCATCCACTTTCGCGAAAATCCTCCTCAGCCGCTTTTGATACCCTCCGAGATCGATATATTGCAGCAATGGCACGAAATCTGCCGGATTTGAAGTCTGAGAATGCTTCAAAACATCGTTAATCATTTCCATTAGAACCTCCAATTCACCTCTCTCTCCCGATAAAATCGTCATCAGAATCTCAAACATCATCTCCGTCACCAACGGCCTCAGCACCACAACCTTGGAATTCGAATTCTGCTCCATTATTTTACGAATTAGGTTTTGCACCGCATCAGTACATACTCGCGACAAGGAATTAAGCCGAAGGGGAGTGAAGATCTGAGCAGTGCACGTCTTCCGGAGAGAGCGCCACCTGGATCCGTACGGGGAGACTACGAGATTCGAGAAGTTGTAGGCGACGATTTCGCCGGCGAGGAGACGAGGTCGATTCGCGAGGACGACGTCGTTTTGGGTGAAGCATTGTTCAGCGGCGGAAGCTGAGGATACGACGACTACAAGGCGGGAACCGAACCAGAGGGAGAAGATTGGACCGAGGGAGAGGGAAAGGCGGTGGAGAGAGCATCGGACCGGATTTGAGAGGAGGTGGAGGTGGCCGATTAACGGCAGGGAGAACGATGGTGATGGCGGGATGTTTCGATTTCGGTTGAGAGTAGATAGGAGGAAAAGGAAAGTGAGGAAGGCGATAACAAGCAGCAGCATAGCCATATGTTCAGGAAGAGGAAGCTCTGAGTTTGACTTTGCGGAGTTTTACATATCACGGAAAATTGGACGGATCCCGCGGATTTTTCAAGACAAGAAAAAATAAAAATAAAAAAAGACAAGAGAAATTATGAGTCCGTTGAAGCGTATCTTTAATGGACTAACCGGATAACGAAACTTGATATAAATATGAATATACAAACGTCAATGTAAATGATAAATAATATACTCTAAATAGATTTGTTAACGTTCTTCCCGGTCGAAGTCGGAAAAGAGTGAAGACACAAACTGAATCGAAAATCCCTGAAGAGTGGAGTGGCGAGTCTCTTCGTAAATGTATTAACATATTGATGGGTTGACGGTACGAGATGTAGGAGGATGTGACCCATGTTGACTTTATCACGAACAAAATGGAAGTCGAGTTCTACATGCTTCCTCCGTTGATGTTGGACAAGCATGGATGATAGGCAAACAGATGACACATTATCACAGTAAGCCAGTGAGCCGTTTTAAGGGGTATTCCGAGCTCAAGAAGCAAGTTATGGATCCAGCAGGTTTTGGCTACGGCATTAGCAACCTCACGGTATTCGACATCATCACTGGATCGAGAAATGGTGGCATGACGTTTGGAAGGCCCGAAGATGATGTTGTCTCATAAATAAGCACAATAGTCGAAGGTGGATTTTCTTGTGTATGGATAACCGACCCAATGAAGAATAGGTTGTCAAGGATGTAAGAGGAAACTTACGAATAGTGAGACGAAGGTTGATTTATATACCATAGAATGTGCTTTAAAGCCTGTAGGTGATTTTCTTGGGGATCATGCGTAAAGTGGCATGCTTGTTGTATACATAAGTAATGTATGGGTGAATGAATGTTAAATACTACAAGGCGCCTGCAAGGCTCCCGTAAGAAGTGGGATCCTTAACCAGGGAGGCAGTTGTGGCATCTGGTTTTGCTTTGCTGTCAAGATTTTTATGGCGTATTTTCATTGATGAATAAATTGAATGGATGAATTCCGGATTGCGAAGACGCCTAAGAAATAATGGAGATCCCTAAGTCTGTCATGAGGAATTCTGACTATAGGGAGCCCATTATAGAGTGTAACAGGGTTGGAGACGAAGTTGTTATCACCACGTCATCAACGTACATGAGCAGATTAGTCGTACTTGAAAGTACGGAGTAGACACATAATGACTGACAAACTTTCACCCCCCCAAAAGTGCAGGTGGTGCAAGTAAGATACAAACCGCTAGTACCATGCTTTAGGCGCATGCCTGAGGCCATAGAGAGAATGACAAAGTAGGCAAACATCATCAAGGCGAGTTGAGTCTTTGAAGCCAGGTATTTGATGCATATAAATTGTTTCCTTGAGTGTACCGTGGGAGGAAAGAATTTTTGACATCCAGTTGATGAATATTCCAACCTTTTGATATAACAATAGTCAAAATCGTGCGGATGGCTGAGGGCTTAACCACAAGACTACAAGTTTCGTCACAATCGATTCTCACTTGTTGACTTTTTCCGTTGACCACCAGACGTGCTTTGTGACGTTCTAGGAAGCCATCAGACATGTATTTATGCTTAAACAACCACATGCATCATATGATGTATTAGAATCACAAGGTCGCGGGACAAGTTTACATGTTCCATTTTTTAATAACCGTCCTAAATTCATCAATCATTGCATAATGACAGTTCGGATCCTACATAACTGTAACACCCCAAATCCATAGGACTAGGAGTGCTATGGGTTAGGACCTCACAATGGGTCTTGACCCTAGCCTGACAAAAAGTTCACGGATCTTACAACAAAGAACAAATAAATATAAAACAAACCTTTATAAAACTGAAATATCATATATCGTAATACATACAAAACATACAAACGAGTATCAAAACATTATCATCGTATACATATATACATCCAAAAGCTCGTAACCATCTAGATGTACGAAAACCCTCGGCTGATCACTCCATCACATCACTCTGCAGTCCTCCTATCCTGCAAGACGTCTACAACACGGTATAAACCGTTAGCTAACAATTCATATATAATAAACACCAAGCATGCTATCACTCATTTCCCGTTTAATTATCTTTATAAAGTCAAACACTCATAATCCTTTTAAAAGGTGTGACACGAGAAGTAAGTCATTCTCGCCTCTATGACCCTCAACATCTGGAGTGGTTAAGAGCACCCTGCCGTATACCATAAGGAGTGGCTAAGTACCTTCACCGTATATTAGCACTGGCATAGTCCCAGAGATCCATCCAACATCCCTCGAGAATACTGGACAAGTAATCACTACCCATCATCAATGGGTCAATACATTGTCGATAATAATCAATATATCGCATGCTATAAAGCATATAACAAACACCACTCATGCATACATCCAATACAAGAATGCATGATCATAACATTGTAATCAACCTCCAATAATCTTTCAAAACCTCAAAGCCTCTTCAAGGCATACACTACAATAATATCATCATCAACCTTAACATACAACTAGCCTAATATGTTTTTAACACAATGCCCAACGGACAAGAGGAAAGATGAACCAAAGAACCTGGTAAGTTCTAAAGAAGGCGTGGGCAAGAAGAGGTGCGGGCGCAGTGACAGGGTTCCAACGCCACAACTGCGGTTGAATGCATGTGCAGGGGTGGCGACACGCCTGAAGACGTGGGAGCGGCTAAGGCAAGGCGCGGGGGCGGTTCCTCAACAGAGCACATCTCTTATGTGCTTTTCGATAGATCTCTCAAACAATCCACTTTGTTCCACAACGGGAGTCCATCAAGGCAATCTTGCCATCATCATAAACATACATAACACATCCAAATGTTCACAAGCATACCACAAAAAGATCAATCTTGTTGGATTTCCAAATAAGGAGGAGGAGGAGGAAGAAGAAGAAGAAGAAGAAGAAGAAGAAGAAGAAGAAGAAGAAGAAGAAGAAGAAGAAGAAGAAGAAGAGGAAAGGAAAGGGAAAGAAGAGGCTCAACACTCTATTATGGTTTGCAGGAGGAAGGACCACAAGATGAAGCTACTCTGGCCATCTATCCACAAGACCACTCAACAACATCAACACTCTTCACTTGAAGAAAGAAGATCCAAAGAAGATCAAAGGAAGAGTTGTTGAAGGATCACCGGATCCATCGCCGGAAGAGTTGTTGTTGGTGACAAAGTGATCGGCGAGATCAGGGGTGACTTCCTCCCCGGTCGACATTCCATGCAGAAGGGTAAAGAAAACGGAAGATGGATCGAGTTCTCAAAAGACTAGCATTTTGAGAGAAAACGTGATTTCATGTTAGAGCGAATGTTAATGATAGAAAATGTTCCCTTTAAGAGATCTCGCCTCAATTAATAATATATATATATATATATATATATATATATATATATATATATATATATATATATATATATATATGAGATAGGGTTGAACCCTAATATTACAAATGTTAATGTACATAATAAATAATATACTCTAAATATATCTGCTGACAAATACAATAGACGGTTATGACAAATACAATAGACGGTTAAAGCTCAATATTTTCCGTGAAATATCATTTTAAGGGTACAATTTCTTTTATTTGCATATGGAAGAATTATTTTTGGGTTTTGTTTATCAATAGAAGTGCTAATTATCAAAAAAAATTGTCTAATGAAAGGAGTACAAGACATCGGACAATCCGAACGGCTTAAGGTTGTCAAAGGAGCTAGCGAATCAACCATCAAGATGACAAACCAACAACCAAAATAATAAAAACGAAACAGCGAACCCATCAAAAGAACAACTCAAAGTATAATGTGACTCTATCTCTTACGAAGTGAAAGACAAAACTCCAAGTATGCGCCTCCCGTCAAACAAAGCTATAAAAACACACGACCTCAATCACGTACACAACTCAAACTATACCCACAAAACCATCAAAAGAACCGTGAATACACCAAAGCACAATAATAAGAAAAATTCAAAATGTTGACGTTGAAAACAATATTTATCATAGCATGAAAGTCAATCAAAAGTTCCTTTTATATGTCTATTCAATGTTCCTTGATCACCTAGTCTAAAAAAATATTTTTTTGAAAAGACTTTGAGAAATTATTAAAGGTTTTTTTTAATTGTCATGTCAAACAACGCCGTTTAGAGAAATTACACTAAGAACATGAACTTAAATAGCAAGATTATATAGTTTATTGTAAATTTTATTTCGCATACAAAAAATAAAGATAATTTCATCGATCTAATTCACAACAAATTAATATCTCCCCCTCCTTTTTAAATTCCTGAAATTGATAAGGACTACCAATAAGTATATTGGATGAGAAATGTTTAATTGAGAAAATGATAGGTAACTTATCTAATTAATTAACACGTTTATTTGCCTTTGCTTTTAGTATGTGTACACAAACGTGAGTAATTTTCACATGCAACCATCTTCTCATTTGCAAAAAGTGTGTGACCATGTGGGAGAACATGTATTTGTTAGAAATAGGGCAATGTCATCATTCATTAGAAGTTGAGTATCACATAATCTCTTTTTTACGTAAGAATAAAGCATTTCGATACACTACATGCACCTAGTAGTTAGATCAAGAGACTATAAAATCACCAATACTCAGTTGGTCTAGTGGGATGTGGTGCTAGAGACTCCTTGAGGGATTATTTATAGGGTTATGCCTTTGGTTTGGATTAGTATAGTGGAATTCATTATCGTTAATCTTCACATTCATCCTCATCTATGATAATCTCGTTTTACTAAAGAACCCTTTGAGTGAATCACCTCCCCTAACTAAGATACTATTATTAGGACATCCCAATAGCGTGTTCAAGAATTTCTTTATCAATAAAAATAGAATAAAGATTAATTTGATTAGAGAACTCTTTCATTCACGTAATAATCATTTATTCTTCTACCTAATCGACAATCCGGTAAAATATGCATGAACGACTGATGGATTTTCATGTGAAGTCTTTAGAGTTGGATTTGCTTGACTACTACCATTTTTTTATTTATTGTCGGTTTTATTAATTTTTGTGTCTCAAAGTCTGATATAGACGAATCATAGAGCGGGGTTGTATGTATACAAGGACACATGCACATTAGGCCTAAACCCAACACATAAAACCAACAGATTCCATACTAAAACCAAATGACAATATGAGGAGTAGCCCATCAACCTTATATACTAGACTAGGCTTGAAATGTCACCAACTTTCGATGTGAGAATTTATTATCTCTAATAGTGTCCATTTTGATTGATTATATTAGTTGGAGTATTGCACGTCGGTTTTTTTTAATTAAAAATAAGGAAAGTAAATAGAAAAAAGAAGAAGAAAATAATAGGATTCCTAAAGATAGTTTTGATAAACTCGTATCTTTAGATCATAACTATCCATAATTGCTTACTATTTAATATCAAAAATAAAATAAAATAGGATTATACCTAGCTTCTCTTCTTCTTGCGACAGTAACAAACCGAGTAAGGATCTTTCGTTGCCTTTCCTACCGCTTTCCCTATCATATCATTTTTGGTCTATATGGAACTACATATTTGGTTTAATTTACTTAAATTATTTTGGGAAGGAATTTGTAGATAAAAGTAGGATAAATGAACGGGTGAATTTTCGGATTTAGCAAGTCAAATTAATTAGATTCTAGAGCGTGATGTGAACCAATAGAAAAATGTAACGTAAATAGCAATAAGAAAGACAATGAAGGATCCTTAATGCATATGAAGTCTATGGGTTTGATTGGGAAAAACACTAGGGATGACAAATCCCACATCATTCCATTTCATTTTCATAATTCAACACTGTAAGGATAAAATTTTGGGTTAAACTCCACCACTTATCAACCTCATAATTCACTTCAACCTCATACATCTCTTGTCCCTGAACGAACCCTATAGTTTACTTTAATCAATGAATTGGAGAATGACAATAACTATGGTGAGGATTTGTTCTTGTTCAACTCTTCACTCAACACAAAAGACCAACAACTTTATCTTTCTTTTGCTACGACCGCTCCACTTCTTTAAACAAAACAAATCACTTTTTCTTATGGGTGACAATGAGTCGGGTGGTGGGCGGATAACCTTGATCGCCATCCGAGTCACCTTGCATTCTCAGTCTGTTCTTGTGATTCACTATTGTTGTTGCATTCTTTGTTTTTTTGGGACCTCACATATTTTTTCCTTGAAGTTTGGAATCTTCTTACTATTTTCGTATTTAGAATACTCTTGACAATATTAATGTGTTTTGTTTGGTTGAATAAAGATGTTTTTATAGGCATTTTTTTGGAATTTTGGTTCTTGGGGGACATAATTTAGTCGTATTGGACAAACAAAAGTATGTAGATACAAATAAGGGGTTATATCAATCAGTTTTTTAGCTGGAGAAGCATCATGATGTTGTTCATATGCAGTTTACTCCCTTATATTTCATTGTTCCTTTGTTGCTGGTTTGATTTGAGTTCGGATTGATAGGTATTTCATATTTGCAGGGGTAGGTGGGTATGAGATTTTCCTACCGGCCGTTTGCCGAAGCGCTCAAGCAATTTCTCTTAACAACTTTTGTTGATTCCCCTTTTCTTCGAAACTCTGAATAAAAAAACAATCTATATCCTCCATCTTGTCGTCTCCTCCGTAGCCGAAGATCTCCCCACGGACAAGATTTCCCAAAACATCTTGATTTTGTTCCCCTTCTTCCTTGATTTTCCTTAGTCTTCTTGCCTAAAAAAGGAAAGAGGTCCTCTATATAAGCTTCTCCCGTTGAATTATTACTTTGTCCACGAGATTTACTTTTCTTTCTTCACCAATTTACTTTGTGGGAGATAGACCAGAAAAACTTTGAGCGAGTTGTATGGCGATTTGGTTTCAGAAGTAAGAGAAGGCTAGAAATTTCTTATTTGGAATTTGAGGATTTTCATAGGCGCGTGGGACGCGTTCGTGCGGGTGCTTGTATTTTCTCCGCTAAAATTTTGATAGTTTAGATTTGGAACTACACTTTATTTAGGTTAATTAATGGTTTATGCTTATCACCCATATTCTTAAATTTTTGGGTTTTATTTTATTAAAAAAATTAGGCGAAAAACAATTATTTCTTTTAAAAATGCTAAGAGTTTTAGCTACTCTATAAAAAAAAAAATATGATGCAGTTTTGTACAAAAGTCTGGATAAATAATTGCTTCATACAAACGATTGATAAGAAAATGTGTCATTGGCCTTTTTAGATTGCGGTTGTTGTGGTTGAATGGAATAATTGTGAATTTGTAATCGACTCCTAAAAACAGTCCATAGTTGTTCCTCAAGAGGTTTCTTGTTCGTAGTCATGTGACTCTGATTTTCCCCTCCTTTCCCTTGGTGGTCTTCATGCTTCGGTGCATTTTTCAGGTTATTCGGTGTGTTCTTTTCGATGTTTGGTTTTCTTTCATCGTCCTATTCCCTAACGACTAGCCCGTTTGATGTTTTCTACACGATCTCTCGAACTACGGGGACTATATGGTGTCTCAAATCCTTTCCTTATACAAAATAAAGTTAGTAGGAAAGTGTGATTTTCTGCAAAACTCTTTTATAAAGAGAAATTTTATGCAAAGAAGTAAAATAAGGGATGGTTTTACGCAATTAACCAAAATAAAAGTTCAGAGAGCAAGAGAGAGGACAGTTGGACAAATATCCATATGACGACTTGACCATATAGAATAGAACACAGTTCTTCCAATAGCAGCCAAATACAGGAAAAAATAATTCTGAAGAGGAAAAATCTTTTATATGCATGATCAGGGGAGATTTCAATCGGAGACGATAATCTCTCAGGGCCGATAGAGTTGGACGCCGGCGTTTATAAATATCTCTGGCAAAAGCTTCCGTTGCGAGGGGAGAACTAGAGGGGGAATGTCGTTTCCGTTCTTCAAGGCAAGGCCTAAGAGCCCTCAAGAGGTATCAAAGGCGATCAAGGACAGCCTGTTAGCCCTCGATACCAAGACCACTGTTGAAGTCAAAGCCCTGGAGAAGGTTAATTTCACTTCCATCTCTCCTGCTGAATACTCGTTTCTAATCAACAACTTTTTTCGTTGCAAGTTCTATGCCAGTTTGGGGTTTCTGTAATTAGGCCCAAATTGAACATAAAATTTTGGGAATTGTGGCCGAATTGTATTGAATTGCTTATAATGTACTTCGAATTCCATGGGAATGTTTGGGCTTCTGATAATCTTGAATCGTGCTGGACTGCAGGTCGTCTAAAAAATCGCATTGTTGTTTATTAAATTGATCACCTTTTTGACAAAAATGAGTGAATCAGTAGTCTCAAGAGTAGGTTTTAGTACTCCTGATGGGTTATGTGCATTTTTGCCTTGAGCATTTACAGTCCATTTAAAAATGTTAGATCTTATTTTTTGGGATTATACAGGCATTGGAAGAAGTTGAGAGGAACTTCTCAACAATGAGATACTTGCTTTCTGGAGATACAGAATCTGAGCCAAACCCCGATCAGGTTTCACAGCTAGCATTTGAGCTGTGTAAAGATGACGTTTTAGCTCTCCTAGTCCATAAGTTACCTCTATTGGGATGGCAAGTAAGTCCTTGTGATTGTCAATGTTGTGATCTGCAGCTTAGAGTAGAGTGCTGAAAATCTTGCAACATTCTCTATGCAGGCTAGAAAGGATTTAGTCCAGTGTTGGACCATATTATTGAAGCAACAAGTGGATTCCAATTATTGCTGTTTGGATTACCTTGAGAATCATTTACAGTTGCTGGACTTCCTGGTTGTCTGGTAAGGATATTCGAATATTCTCTTTTGGAATTGTTATAACTAGTATGATGCAGTGAAGCTTGGTAGGTATACTAATTCTATTATGGCTTTGCCTGCCTTGTCTCACGTGCAGTCACTTTATAGATATTTACTCTACCATTTCCGGAGTGAATTTTGGCTATAAACATCTGCATATATCCTGATTCTCACATCAGTTGCATAAGTTGTAGGTAGTATATATTCAGGCTGCTAGCAACCAGATTATACTACCAGCAGATTATTCTTTACTCAGTAGTTTTCTCAAACCTCCTAACTATCTATTGATTTCTGCATTGTAATTCAAAAGTCATGAAATGTGAGTAATTTCAACTTTAAGAGGTTTGTGACTTAGAATACTACAGAATATGCTTTATAAGAGTTTCTCGAGTGCACTGGCTCCTTTTTGATTTTGATGTTCCTTGGTACTTGATTTTCTTCCATTAAATTTCCTTAACGTTATGCTTACATCCTTTTGTATAATGCAGCTATGATAACAAAGATGTTGCGTTGACTGGTGGTAGTATGCTGAGAGAATCCATCAAGTTCCCAAAATTGGCAAAGTAAGATATGTGTCATTTATGTTTTTTTTAAAAAATCTATTTTTAATGCAAATTACCACTTTTCTAGCTATTCTTGTTAAACCACCCTTTATAGAAAATATTCTTGTTTTTATCCTCAAGGTGGGAGGAATATGGATTATATGAGTGTATGACGAAAATATTCTTGTAGTTATAACAACTGAATGCGAAAATCTTGTGAAATAATCCACTATTCTATTTATGGTGCTTTTGTTGGCCTAAGAAAATTGGGCAAGAGCTAATCCCATTCTCTTCCCCTGTGAATTCCCCGATTTCATCTTCGGATTTGTAATAGTGGTTATGTCCTAATATCCCTAATCTAGGGATGCGCAAACAGTCAAGTTCATACTCTTTAAGTACCTCTTGTTTCCCACTTTCTGCTTACAACAAATTCTTATCCCTCACATATTATTGTATAGTATTCTTTCAGATATATACTGGAATCACCATGCTTTGAGCTTTTCTTCAAATATGTAGAGCTTCCTGTCTTTGATGTTGCTTCTGATGCATTCTCCACATTTAAGGTAAGAATATTGCATTTCAGATAGAATTATCGGTATATTGTGCTTCTGGAAAAGATTTGTAACAGAAGTTGATGCAGGATCTGCTTACCAGACATGGAAAAGAAGTTTCTGAATATTTGACTTCTCATTATGACGAGGTTTGCTTCCTCCCTTGACTTTTAATGCTTCTGTTTGTAGCACCTTAGAGTTTTAGCTATTTTGCTGATGCTTTAATCAAGTAATACTATTTCTGCACAATTTAGGCAATAATAGCTTCCACAGTGAACACAATTTTTTTTTGATAAACTTAAATGAAGGTTATATCCAATATCATTGCCACTTCTTCCTTATCTGATTAGTGATTATTCTTCCCAGTTCTTTGATTTGTACGAGAAGCTATTAACATCTCCTAACTATGTGACAAGAAGACAATCCCTTAAGGTTAGTGAGGGCTCTTAAGTTCTTGATCAGATTATGCTGTATTATTTTGATGCCACTTATTGAGAGTGTGCTCTTGATGTTAAGCTCCTTGCAGACTTCCTTTTGGAGTCACCAAATTCGCGAATCATGAAGTGGTTTATTTTAGAAATTCGGTATCTGAAGGTCATAATGATGTTACTAAAGGTATTTGTAAATATAGTCAGTGACGAAGTTAGTTTGTTAGTTTGCTAACTGTAATTTATTTTCCTTGTAACTCACATATATAATGGAAGTAATTTTTGTCTGTTTTATTTCTTTTTGGCATTTCCTCCGTTAGGGTGAATTATATCTTTTTAGAAAGATAGTTTACAAACTCACTTCTGATGTAAAAATAAATTCATAAATGATATAGCAAAATGTTAATAGTGATAAGCTTATGTTCTATCAGGTATAGCATTTTTAGTGTAAAAACTCAGAAGTATCCAAGTGTATCTATTTTTGTGAATGAAAGTGTCTCTTAAGAGGATATTTGGCTTCCATGCTTGTTAAATGGGCTTTATGTCTTCTGCACTCCTTATTGAATGTTTCTTTTTTTAGTTTATTAGTGTTCTGTTATTTGACTTGTTACATTGCTACTCCGTATTAGCTAGAAGTGTGTCATTAACTCTTGGGGTAACGTTTTACATGTGGGCTGTGGCTCTGGGGGTGTGTTTCAAAGCTATGTTTGCTTGCCTGGTTTGACCTTATCCTATCTGTAGTAGCAATACCGCCTACAAAGATCTTTAGAGCTTCAAAGGGAATTTAGAGTCCTCAACTCAGTCTTTTTTATACCAGCACAATTCCCAGCCTTTGTCAAAATGGGATTCCAGTCGTAATTTATCTCATAGGAAGCTTTTAGTTGGCGTTTTGACAAAAAAAAAGGCTTCAATTTGACAGTTGATGAATAGTGTGGCTACTTGGCATGAATAATGAAGTTTCTTAATGAACTTGAGGATGCACTTCAATGCAGCTCTTCTAATAAGTAATAACATTAGTTACGACCAAACTTTTTTCTAGTTAATGAGTTGTATTTTTGTGGGCCTATCCTTTCTTTACCTCATAACTCACTTCTGATGTTTATCAGAAAACTAATTTTGTGGCATATTTCGTTTCAAATGTATTTTGAGCAGGACTCGAGCAAAAATATTCAGCTCTCTGCGTTCCACATCTTCAAGGTAAGAATTTTCTTAGGAAGTCCAAGTCATCTGAAATATTAAAAGAACTATTTGCACCATAGTCAGTGTATAATTATATTTAAATTTACGGGAGAGGAATGACTTTTATGACCAGCTTATTCTCATAACAACGGAAGCTATTACTATAAGAATTTGCAGGGATATGCGTATTGATGCGCTGCATAGATGATTATATCTGATGACCATTATCTCTAAGGAAACTGTTGAATCCCACATTTAAATTGTTTTTGCTTTCTATATTCTTACACTTGGCCAAGTACTTCACATGATGAATCAATGACCAATTTTGAATAGGATAAGTTTGTATATGCATGAAATGCTCTTCAAGAATGGCTAATAAGAGCGATTCTGCTAGTAATCTAATTGGAACCATGCTTATGAGTTATAAACCTTATGTGTAAGTGAATTATTGTTGGTAGTGGGGGTGCGGTGGGAGTTGTACATACTGCATACATAAGAACTTCTAATAATAGTTTAAATATTTCAGGTGTTTGTTGCAAATCCTCAAAAGTCTCAGGAAATCAAACTAATTCTTGCAAAAAATCATGAGAAGTTGCTTGACCTTCTTCACACCCTCTCAGTTGGCAAAGGTTAGTTTCAAGTTTTCAACTCTTACCATTCTTGTAGTCAGATTGTTTGTCTTCAATGACAATTCAAGTCCATGTTCAAGGGAGTCTAGTCCTGACTGAGTTTATGCTGTAAACCAAATGCTCAGGTTCTGAAGATGAGCAATTTGACGAGGAAAAGGAGATGATTATCGAGGAGATTGAAAAGGTATACCGCGTTACCAATTCTTAATCAATGCTTGATTAAAATTCATTTTGCTTATGTATTTCCTTCATCCCTGTGTGTAACAAGACTGTCATGGCTGTTTGATATGTCGCAAAAAGAACAGTTTGCTGGGTGATATATAATGCAATGAAAATTGCCCGAGTGCAGTGTTAGCGGGCTATTCGAAGTGTGCATGTGTATGCCCTTGTAATGCTGTTGAGTTTGTCTATTGCAATATGACATATGTATGAGTATTTCATGTGTGAACTGGGTTTTGGAAAAGAATGAGAAGTTTGTTTATGTTCAAAGTTAAACGCTGATGCTACCTCTCTGTTTTTACTTCATAGCTCGCCGGTAGTGTCCGATTACAGATTCCGATCGAGTCTAAATTGATAAAGAAACGTGTTTGGGGTTGCCAAAATTTCCATATGGATATGAACAGAAGAAAACAGTATCAGTATGTCAAGTCATTTACCTCAATCTAGATCATGTCTTCATAAAGAATAATTCTGAAGTTGTCAACAATAATTTCAAAAAAAAGACATGAATAAATTTGGGGAAATAATTTTTAAATATGTTGAAATCAATCGATTCAATTTTAAAAAACATAAAACATCAAATGGTGATGTTTTCACTATGTTACAAAATACTTGGTAGGTAGAAATATGCATATCATATATTCATATCGGATCGCAATCTTACCATCAAGTTCGTTGAGGGGCACGAGTTACGACTGTGATATATATGCATTCACATCCCTAAATCCTAATCCTTCTCCATTTTCGGATTCATCGGCTACCATCCTCATCTTCCCCTAAATCCCCGACCCGCCATGAATTTCTTCAATTCAATCTTCTCCGACGATCCAGAACCCTCCAATTCATCAACATCTCCTTCCAACGATCCCTCCGACACTGCGTCAGAGAATCTTAATGCCGAAAACCCTAATCTTATCCCTGAGTCCCCATCCTCCACCATCAGTGAAAATTCAGATTCCGTCTGGAGCTTCGGCAGCCTGATCAAGAACATCACGACCCAATCCGAATCTGTAATCGGAAATTACCGGCGGGAATTCGAGGAATTCGGGTCAGGATTGCTCAAGGAGACCTCCTTGATCCGGGATGTCGCCAGTCGTGCAGTACAGGAGTTACCCGATTCGATTGATTCCGGCGCCGCTGTCGCTCAGGAGTCGCTGGAGACGGTGGGGCAGGCGATCGACAACTTAGGTTCGTCAGTTTGGCAAAATACAACCAAGATTCTTGCCCGTGGGAAAGAACTGCATTTATTCGATGATGACGACGACGTTGGTACCGATAATAGCGGTGATGCGAACAGTAGTCGATCGAATGAAAGGAATTTGAACGTGAAGAGATACAGCTGGTTTGATACGCGGATGCGTGAGATTCAGGGCGATCCGAGAACTTACACCGAGGAGCCGCATGATTTGGAGGATTACAAGAAATGGAGCCCTGAATTCAACTTGGATGAGAAATGCGAGGAGATTGAAAATTTGATACAGGAAGAGCGGATGGTGGAGAGGATTTATCTAGAGCTAGTTCCGGTCACCGTTGATAGGGAGAGCTTTTGGAGCAGGTACTTTTATAAGGTGGATAAACTTAAACAAGCTGAGGAGGCTAGGGCTAGGATTATGAAAAGAGCAATTTCCAGGGAGGAGGATGACGAAGACTTGAGCTGGGACGTGGATGATGATGATTTTGCTGCTGATAAGGTTCCCAGTGCAAATGTTTCTGTTGAATCTACTACAGAATTTAAGGATACGCAGGAAAGAAGTTTGAATCAGGAAGTTGAATGCAAGAATGTTGCTGAGATAACTGAGGTGAATGATGATGCACAGGAGGGAAGATGTAATGAAGGGAAGGTATCAGGCGAGAAGAATGACAGTTATGATTCGAGCAAAGATAGTGATTTTTCAATCATTTCGACACAACCGTCTTTGCCAGGAGAGGAAGAACTTGAATGGGATGAGATTGGAGATGTAGGAAGTGATGATGGAAATATGATCACTGCAAGTAGTAATTCGAAACTGTCTGATTTACGCAGGCGTTTGACTGGTGCAGATGAAGAAGAAGATCTGAGCTGGGATATTGAAGACGAAGAAGAACCTACGGAGTCATGATTTAGATGTCAATTCGTAGTGGTAACATATGAAAGTAAGCAAATGTTGAATCAAATAGCTGAAAAATGAAGATGAAGAGAGTTCCGGTTTTTCAAATCCGAAACTAAGAATGAATTGTTGTGCTTCCTTGTTCATAGGAAAGTAGCTCAGAATTGGCAGAACTCGTAATCCCCTTGAGTCTATTGTTGTGCTTCTTTGTGCAGTGTAAATGCAAAATAATTGAAATCTCTGGCTCTGAATCAGTCTTGACCATTAATGCAGATTCAAAGAGTATTACTTACGACTCTGCTTGCTAGATAGAGGTGATGTTCAACCTTAGGGTGACCTTAATTGGAATGTTCTTTTTTTCATTTGGGTGTCGGTTATCAATCCTCAGACTTGCTTGATGGATTGACATTGACGATTATACATGTGTTCTTTTTTCAATTTGAAGATCCGGGTCGGATAATACATCTCCGCCCTTTGACAAATGAAGTATGTTTCTCACAACATTCTGTTGGTTAGAGACAATTATCGAAGGTGAAAGAAACAAAATAGGATTTGTGGATGATTGAAAGAGTATTATTTGTGACTCGTTATTTGTTTACGAGATTCGGATGTCCTACGTCCCTGGGGTTCTTAAGAGATCCAATTGACTAACGTTTCAATAACAAAGAAAACAACAAGAAAACTAAGAACTAGTGTAAAAACCTTTGACAGTAAACAAGAACATAAACGTAAGAGTAAGAAACAGGTAGAAGAAAGCACAGAATCACACGAGGCTGGAGTACTCATTGCAGCACATGTGATACTTTGTGGGTGCTTCGAATGTATATTGTCCACAGAATATCCGAGTCTGATTGCACATTTACTGTCTTGTCTTTCACTAAGTTAGATGTGCTAATCAAACCACCAAACTTCATCTCTGTGTCACCTGAAATGTGATAGGAAAAGCAAACTATAATCTACAATCACCAATATCATGTTGGATTTTCGGTGTCCGATTTTAGACCAAAGGGTCGTAGTCTCACTTATGTGAGTAGACGGTTCTCCCAATTGCCAAACAAATTAATATAATTATCTTGAACTAAAAACTAGTTATTAACCAAGGGTTTGTAATCTCCACAAAGTAGTAGACAAAACCCAACCAAGAGTTTGTAATCTCCGCAAAGGAGTAGACAAAACCCAATCAAGAGTTTGTAGTCTCCAAAGGAGTAGACAAAAACTCAACTAAGAGTTTGTAATCTCCACAAAGGAGTAGACAAAACTCAATCAAGAGTTTGTAGTCTCCAAAGGAGTAGACAAAACTCAAGTAAGAGTTTGTAATCTCCAAAAAGGAGTAGACAAAACTCTAATACAAGTTAAGTTCAATTACACGTCTTATAAACCGGTTGTTATATGTTAAAACCATTGACTTGGATAATGTAATGAGTCATTCATAAATGAATTTTCCTTCTAAGTGTATTATTCCCTACACCGGGAATATCCAAATACCTTAGTGGGATAAAACGTTACACGTTACAAAGACTAAGTAAGAGACTTACTTGTCTTACTTTGTAGAAAGGGTATTCCTAGGTTTTGTCAATACAAAACCAAACTAAGATGGATGCCTATCCTTTGTCAATACAAAGGAACTATACTGGTCTTTCGAGTTTTGCAAACAAGCTTATAAGAAGGCCTATCCAATGTCAATACAATGGAACTAGAAGCTTTATTGTTGCAAAAACGAATGTCCAATCAAGTGCAAATGGCTCTCCCTTTTATAGGCATAGGGGGCCACGGTTTTGGAGAGTTAAAAGCGGTTAAAATCGGTTATGGAAGTTACTTGGAAGATGGGCCTTGAAGCCCTAGAAAGCCCGAGGCCCGAGGGCCACATAGGGAGCCCAAAACCGCTCCCCGGAGCTAGCTTAGAGCTAGCTTATTTTTCTTGGTCCAAACACTTCCAATGAGCTTCATTCACTTTAATATAGTTAGGATAAGCTCCAAGATCCTCAAATACTCAATATCTTAGCTCAAGCTAGTGTAGTTCCTTAAGAAGCTCACTAGCTGCTTCATTGACATTCACTAAGGATTTGAGCTTGGATTGCTCCCAACTTTTAACCACATATTCTTTAGCCAATATAAGGCTTAAGAACCAAAGGTGTGCCGATAAAATGTGGCTAAAAAGCCCCAAACGTCGGCTTTCTAAAAGCTAGCACAAGTTGACCTTGTCGTGAATCACCTTGCTTTGATTCGACTCCCCTTATAATACTAGTTGTTCTTAGTGCCGGTCACTTGGCTTGCCTCCCGCAACCCGGACCATAGTGACACACATGTGAACAACTCATTGCACCTTGTCTCAAGACAAGCTCAACGATTACAATGAAGACTTAGCCCAAATCTCCAACATATCATATTTGACAGTCATGGACTTACACAGATCCCATTCGAGCCCAGTAGTTGTAACACGGCTGCATGCCATGCCGACTGGTACAAGACCACAATGTGGACCAGCAATTGCAGGCTCAATATGAATCTCATGGCGATGTGTTCTAGGAAGAAGATGAATAAGGCAATCTCCGGATATTAGAACTATCCGCATGGTATTGAACTGATATAACAAGAATACACAGCTGCATTTACACATGCAAAAAAATTGCTCAGCCTACTGCAACAAATTTTATTTTGGTTACATATATAGATACAGACTTACATCGGATTGGTTTTGCTCGTGTAGAATCCCGTATATACGAGATGAAGAGGGTTCAGGTGAAACTGTTCTTATTACAGCAAGTCGATCAGCAACCATGTATTTGGATATTGATATCAAAGATGAATTTAAATGAGTTTAACATAACAAGCTAGCGTAGAATTGAACAACTTCGAGGCTAACAGAGTCCGTATCGCCTTTGATCACATCTGGTTTGTACCTGTACAAATCCAAGAGAGTGCAGTCAGATAGTTTATTTGATCACGTGGTGAAGAATGTAGGTGATACACAACAATAAAAGATTATAATATTTTATTATGATTATAGGTTGGTATCGATAATAACCTTTTATTATAAGTTGATATCATTTTAACATATAGATTTTTATAAATATGATTATATGTTGCTCATTAATAATAATTTTTTTATTTAAGTTGATTTCGTTTAAATAAAAAAAATGTTTATAATAATCTTTATTGAAAGTTTGTCTCATTTTAAGATATAAATTTTTATAAATATGATTATTTCTTTGTTTACAACTTATACATTTAAAAGTTGTTCTCAGTAGTTATATTTATTATAAGTTAAGATCATTTAGATAAACAAAGTTCATAATAATATTTTATTATAAGTTGATCTCATTTTAAGATATAGTTTTTATAAGTATGATTATAAGTTGGTCTCGATAATAATGTTTTATCATAAGTTGATCTCATTTTAAAAATGTTCATAATAATCTTTTACTAGTGTAATACTCGCACCTTGTGCGGGTTTTGAAAATTAAGGGTTAGATTTATTATCATGTTAGTATATATATATATATATATATATATATATATATATATATATATTGATAAGTAATTATTTGTCTCGTTTGATGACAAATTAGACAAAACTTTAGATAAAAAAGTGGAGGTATACCTTTGATTAACAAATATAAAGTTTAAAATATTTATACAAAAATTTAGAAATCAATATTTAAAATAATTTTTTGGGCTTCTAGAAACATGACCATGACACATGGTAATATTTAATGATTGGACCCTTTATACTAGTGTTAAACCTGTTTTCTTTTTAATTCTTCAGGTTATTTTAGGCCAAAGTAAAGAGGGTTCAATTCTAATATGATGTTCTTTAGCCATATAACACGTTATACGAGTTGACGTTTGGTGTAGTACATTTTACCTTTGAATTTGATAAAACATTGAACGTTATACATTTTCCCTTTTCTTCCTTGTGAAGAGTGAGTGAGTGAGTGGAGCGTCTTTGTTTATAGCTTGGATTGTTTTTTTTTTGTGTGTCAATTGACGATTATACGAGTTGGTGCTCTTAATTGTTCACAAGTCCCCTTATTGTGCTTCTTAGGCTTAGTTCCTTTGTTGTGTGTTCGAGATTAAAGTGGAAGGGTTTCTTGATCATTCTTAGTTTTGCCTTGATTTTAAAATGATCAAGGTTGCTCTAAGTTGTTTCTAGGGAGGGATTCAACCTCGATTTATCGAGCTACCAATCCGTATCACCAACATCCATCCATTTGGATTTACACCCGTCGCCGCTCATCATCCCTATCTAGATTTTGTTCGTTTTCTTTGGTGTTGAAGATCAGAAAAAACTACATCTATCCCCATATCAACGTCCTTGAGGAACATTACAATTAAGACGTCCAGACAAGACATCAAAACTCAAATTAGAGGGACGCAAATTAAACACAAGTGATCGAAGGCTTTCCGAGTTCTTTGTCATCATAACTCAAACTAGTGAAAATAATGATTAAACACAAGTTAAGTGATAAAAGACTTCCGGAGTTTTTTATGGAAAGGATGATTACCCTATACCCCATATCACACACCAACCTTATTCATGGAAGATCTTGAAGATCTATGGTAAAGTTTATCCGAGAAATATTGTTTGTTTATTTTAGTCTTGTTTTATTTATGGGTTTATCTTAGTTATATTAGGACATCACCTTATCAATTAGAGGCTATATAACTTGATTGACCTTAGTCTTAGGGTTGTCGATCGCTTAACAAAAATCCATATCTACCTACAATGAGGTGAAGTGATGATCAAACTAAGAAAGTGACGAGAGGATGTTCATAATAGCTTGGCAACAAGGAAGAGAGAAACTACAAGATTTCTAGGAGTTTGTTTAGGAGGGCTAGAGACCCCCGGTTTTACCGAGTTACGTTATCTTGGTTGAAAGGAGTGTAAAACTTGTCTTTTACATTGGTATTACTTATATTGCACATGATGTCTGATAAGATCGAGATCATGATCAAGATCGTGATCGTGATAATATCGTGATCGCAATAATATCGAGATCATGGTAATATTAAGATCGTGATAATATCTTTATTATTTAGTTTCCTATATATTATTAGTCATTATTCTCTTGTAAAGCCTATATAAAGGTTATTATAATAGCAACAAAATTGTGATTCTATTTCCACCATTCGTGGTTCCACCTCTACCATTCGTGTGTGGTCTTCTCCACCATAATCTATCACCGAAACAAACATCCCTTACATTATACTAATACACATGATCTAACAATTGATACTAGAGCCTCGTTACTCTAAATTGTGTTATTTACAGAATAAGTCTCAAGATTTTTGAAATACCATGTCATTATAATGCAGCAGACTCTCGGAATTGATGATTTGTCAAATGGCATAAACGATTAGGTTTACGATGACCACAAAAGGCGATTATTAAGAACGTCCTTGATCAATATAATGCAGCATAAGTTGCTTTTATTGAAGAAATGGGTAACACGCAAGAAAACCTGATCGAGTACAAATTAGGAAAGAAGTAAAACTAAGCTAGCCTTCTCAGTACGTCTCACCCAAGAACGCCAGTCAGTACATGTTCCCACCACTTATGGGATAGTGAATTCTGCAAAACAACATAGATTAACGTTATTTAAGTAATACATCTTGATTATGCACATTAATTGAGAATTTGAGATAGTAAGTTTCACTTACTTCCACACTTGGAATTAGCATGTCTAGCTTTAGGGCTGAAGTTGCAGCGCTTTGGGATGGAGGGAGATAGCAATTTTGGGGTCGATACGGAATTGCTGAGCAAGCTGGGAGGTGACTATAGCGCACAGGCAAGCCGGGGGTAGCGCGCTCACCCTATCGCAGCAGCCTCTCGGAACAGGAACGGAGGGATTCGAAATGGCACCTAAGCAAGGGCTGAGGCTGGTTCCTGCCACGTTCAACGGCGTCTGCCCGCATGGCGCTGCTGCTGTTGCTGCTACCACCAGCAGGGCGATGGTTGCGATCGAAATCCATGAGGTTGCTGCCACCTTGATTGAATGTAATTGTATGTGTGTAGGTTGTGAGAAATGATGGTGCATTTATAGGTCCTTATGGCCCGACACTTAGCTTGAAATACGTAGCAAAGCATGTGTGTTGAACATGAATGCACATGCTCATTATTTGGGGTCACTGGCAATTAAGCAGGTCTTCAGGGATTTTTAGGGTTTTTAATTACGTCTTAGCTAGATCTAATTAAGAACAAACGTACGTGTTAGCTAGATCTTGTTGAGATCTAGTAAGGTCGTATATGCACTGCTGTAGTAGTGTTTTTGCGTCGTGCATGGAAGAGATCCTGCGAGGAAAGCCCCAGAAGAGCCATACACTTCTTTCAAATAATTTATCAACGATAATTCTAATTTTCCTTCATCTCATAAACTTTAAAAAGTATAAATTAATGTTAATTCTCATAAATCACCATTTATAAAATATATATAGATATAAGATTATAAGTTGATCTCATTTTCCATAATTATTGGACACAATTCAAACCACGTATAAACTTTAGGAATATCATCTAAAATAAGAAAAAATCAAGGGACATTGAACGAAATTTCCCGCAAAAAACAACTCATGCCTACAAAATTTTATAGTCATACATAATTAGTCAATTCCATGTTTAAAGGTGAGGTTGATCGTGATGATTCAAATTATATTTCTAGGGTCTTATTCAGGTACGGTCTATAATTAGGGTAGGGTCATACGGCTGAACGTAGAGCTGATACGTGTCTCAATTTTTTATTTTTTTTTTATTATTTTTTTTGAGTGAAAGTAATAGTTCAAAACTTAGTTTATGAATTATAATAGAATAGTTCATAGTGTAAAATTTATAAAGGAGTGAAATTAATAGTTCACAACTTATTAAGGGATAGTTCATAACTTATAAAAAGATAGTTCATGAATTATAATATAATAGTTCATAGTGCAAAATTTATAAAGGATAATGCATATTTTATAAAATGATAGTTCATGAATTATAATTGAATAGTTCATAACATATAAACGATTAATTTATAAATAATTTGATATAATATATTAAAAAGTAATAGTTCATGAATATATGGGAATAGTTCAAAGTTTATAAAAGAATAGTGCAGAATTTATAACATGGTAGTTCAAAAAAACTTTCATTCGTTTCTGGAAAAAATTTTTTTTCAATCGTTTCTGAAAAAAAAAGGACACATGTCAGCTCTACGTTAAGCCCACGGCCCCTACCCGAAATTATAAACCGCACCTGAACATCTTATGCCTATAATTGCTTGATTGATAATAGAAATCGTTTTTATTCGCTTTAATAGCTCATCTTGTATATCTTCCACTCTTCCACAACCTTGACCATTTTATAGTCATCCATCGAGCAGTAGTGACTTTAATAGAAATTGTAAAATGATAGTTTATGCAAGAGTGTCTTATCTCTAATAGACGAACTAAAACCGAAAGTAAGAGAGAGTGTGACAGTAGTATGTCTCTTAAGGGTCCCTATCTATCGTAGAATCCCCAAGTTTTACTTAGATTTTACTTAAGAGAGTGTGACAATAGTATGTCTCTTGAGGGTCCGATAGAATCCCCAAGGTTTACTTAGATTTTACTTTGTAAGGGAACGTAATCGGATGAGTCTATTATCTAGATTCTAAGAACTATATTTCTATATTGGTCAATTGGTTAACAAAAATATACAAGAGCAATTGTAGGTTGTATACGAGAAAAAATTTGTTATAGATCACAAAAATTAGATATTTAGGCACATGTACATTTGAAAACGTTTAATAAACCATTTTTTTTTTTTGAAAAGTTTACGTATACTGATGAAGGAATTTACATTGGTCACTCGACCATACATAACTCTGATGAAGGAATTTACATTGGCCACTCGACCATACATAACTCACACAAAACCAGAAGAGTCAAGAGCAGGGACGACAAAAAGGAGGAAAGGAGAGGAGAAGACGCGTTTTCTAAACTTTTGTTCAAGTATATACAAACAGAAAGACAAAAAAAGATTACCGCACTTTGAGGAACCGTTTTGACAAAAGCATCCCGGAAAATTTAGAATGAACAAAATATAACTCCAGTTTTATTTGTGGTTGTACGGTTGTACCTTCATCTCAATCTGCTTGATTTGCTTAATCATTCTAGAGTAGCTACAATATAGCCTACAATGTGTTGATCAATGCTATTTCGTAAAAGAATTGCTTCAACCATTGGGATGAAGATGAAATTGGGGTCGAAAGAGATGACATTAAGGATTTAAACATGCGGATGAAATTAAGGGTCGAAGGAGATGAAATTATAGGATATTTCTAAGCTTCCTCCCCTAAACTAAGGGTGTGTTTGATAAGAGATGGAGGTTATTTTAAATTATTTGATATAAAATAATGTACATCAAGTTGTTTGGTTGAAGATCTTTTAATAGGTTTAATTGATATTAATTTACAAATTTACTCTTATTTTAACCTTAAACAGGGACATGAGTGGAATCCTAATTGATGGTAGGAGATTAATCTACTTTAACCTTATAAGTTATTTTTTGACCATTTTTAATCCCAATTAATCCCTTCCATAATTTTTTTTATAATCTCCATCTTCAACCAAACACTTCCCAAATTTAATCTCCTAAATTTAATCTAAATAAACATCCTTCAATCTCCAACCAAACACACCCTAAGATTATTGAGATGAAGGGAGTTTATACGGATTTGTTTCCATTACTACCCTCTACACTCATCCTATATTCTACCTCCTCTACATCTACTTCCATACCTTCTTCTGGAATTTTACTCATAATTATCTCTAATTTACCGAAACTTCTTAAATCAAGTCATCTCCACTAATCCCCGTCTACACGATTCTCTTCAATCATCTACGATAATCTCCATTACAAAGAAAACCTAAACAAAACCAATGTAATCCTAGAGTTACAAACGGTGGATCATATGGTCATATTGCTCCTAATGTTGTTAACAAAGTGTGCAAGTGTAGCAGGAGTATATAGGAAAGTCCAAAGGGCATGGGATGCAAAGCTCAAGCAATTCCAATAATGACCTAAAATATCTTGTAAAGGTAGATCAAATGGTCATATTGCTCCTTTGCTTGTACTCAATACAGCAGAGCAATACAATCAGTTCCTTTTACTGATAGATTTATATCTTATGATGCATTATAAAGAAACCATTTTCAGTTGGACATCAATATGTCCCTACTCCTACCTCAAAGCAGATGAGGTTTGGTAACCATTATGCTGAATCTGCCCAGCAGTATCAATAACCTGCTCAAGATCTAGAAAGCAAGGTCCCTGTCTGTGCAAGCATTACAAACACAACGAACAAGGAAAAGCAGCTCTCTACGCAGGCATTATCCTGTTCAGGTTCGAAGGGACTTTCTCAGCATGTTCCTCACCAGCCATTAACGTATGGCTCGTATCTCAACCAAGATTCTAAATGCAATTATTCACTTTTTTTTCATGATAAAACAGAGCTTACTCTCATGCAGTCTGCAGCACGGCGTGCTCGTGATTGAGGAAGCAGGGTTCCTGTGTAAGCATGCAAACACAAAGAAAAAGGAAAAGCACGCTCCCTACGCAGGCATTATCCTGTTCAGGTTCGAAGGGACTTTCTCAGCCTATTCCTCCACAGCCATTATCGTATGGTTGTGGAAGAGCAGACACCCCCGGTGCGTTTCTCAAGTCATTTTCCAGCGAATATATTAAAAACATGTACTAACTTGCATAAATTGGTTTCATAATGCTACCACACTTTCAATTAAGATTCTGAATGCAATTGTTCACATTTTTCATTATTCACCATAAAACAGAACTTACTCTCATGCAGTCTGCAACATGGCGTGCACACATATACTTGGGAAAGCTGAGCATGCGATGATAACACTTCAACAGCCTATCCCAATCTGCATTCATACAAACAAAAACTTAATCAGTCTAGTTCGACTCTTTGGGAATTTCGGAATTACAACAATTAGTGTGATGATTAATTACCTTTTTACCTCTCCAGCGACTTTACATAACTCAGAGGCAAGTAGATCTCTCCTCCAGCTTCCCCGTGTTGCTCTCCGCTCACAGTTTTCTTAGCAGCAAGAAACTGGGCACTCATAGCTTCCATGCCGTGCTTCACTGCCTCTTCAGCATCACCATAGCCGTGCTCCTCAGCATATTTCCTTACGTCTTCTGTTATTTTCATAGAGCAGAACTTGGGGCCACACATGGAACAAAAATGTGCTACCTTGGCACCGTCTGCCGGCAGAGTTTCGTCATGGAAAGACATAGCAGTCATAGGATCCAAGGACAAAGCAAACTGGTCCATCCACCTAAACTCAAATCTTGCCTTGCTTAGAGCATCATCCCAGGCTTGAGCATGTGGGTGAGACTTGGCAAGATCAGCAGCATGTGCAGCTATCTTGTATGCTATAACTCCGGCCTTCACATCATCTCTATTGGGCAACCCAAGGTGCTCTTTTGGAGTAACATAGCAAAGGAGGGCAGTGCCAAGGGCCCCAATGTTTGCAGCACCAATTGCCGAGGTGATATGGTCATATCCAGGGGCAATATCTGTTGTCAAGGGGCCAAGAGTGTAGAATGGTGCTTCATTGCACCACTCAAGCTGCTTCTGCATATTTTCGGGGATCTTGTGCAACGGAATATGTCCAGGCCCTTCATTCATAACCTGAGAGTGCCAGAAAACCATGTCATATCACGGTCAAAAGGAAAACCAATTATATTATTGTAAGAGTTAACCACAAATAACAGCTATGATTATTATGGTCCAATTTAGCAGTAAAATAGTTACAGAACAATGTAGAACTAAATTACCTGCACATCCTTTTCCCAGGCCCTTCTTGTCAGTTCTCCTTGAGTTAAGAGCTCGGCAAATTGAGCAGTGTCATTGGCATCATAAATCGATCCCGGCCGTAGTCCATCGCCTATTGATAGTGCAATATCATACTGATTACAGATGTCAAGAATATCATCCCAGTGTTCATAAGCAAAATTCTCCTTGTGGTAAGCTAAACACCACTTAGCATGGATGGATCCTCCACGTGAAACAATGCCGGTCATGCGTTTAGCCGTTAAAGGGACGTATCGAAGCAGAACCCCAGCATGTATTGTGAAATAATCAACACCTTGCTCAGCTTGTTCAATCAAGGTGTCTCGGAAAACATCCCAGCTGAGATCCTCTGCGATTCCATTCACCTTCTCCAGGGCTTGATAAATGGGGACGGTGCCAACAGGTACCGCAGAATTGCGGAGGATCCACTCACGAGTTTCGTGAATATGACGACCCGTGGAGAGGTCCATGATCGTGTCCGCACCCCACATTGTTGCCCATTGAAGCTTATGAACCTCCTCCTCAATGGAGCTCACAACAGCAGAATTACCGATGTTAGCATTGACTTTAACCAGAAAGTTTCTTCCAACAATCATAGGTTCCAACTCCAAGTGTCTTTTGTTGGAAGGAATGATTGCACGCCCACGTGCCACCTCTGACCTTACAAACTCTGGATCAAGCTTTTCACGAGCAGCACAGTATAGCATTTCCTCAGTGATCATCCCTTGTTTAGCATAGTACATCTGGGTGTACCTAGGTAAACCCAACTTCTCCCTCCTAGCAACCCACTGTGTGCGCAATTTTGGAAGTCCTTCATCAAATAATAATGAAAAGAAATCAATCTCAAATAAATGTTGTTTCCAACTCTCAGAAAGGCAAGGAGTAGCAACAGCACTGTGACTACCCTCCATGTTTTCATAAAGTGCTTACCAATACGAGGACTGATGTTTTGTGGGCCACTTGTGTCATAGGTGTCAAAATGGGGTTCATCGCCAGCCAAGTGGATCCTCCTAAATGGAACTTTAAGCACAGAGCCCGATTCCTCGTGAACAATTTCACTACAAATCAGATGCAAAAATTCAGATGTTAGGTAAAGCTGCATATGAGATTATTGAATCACTATAAAAACATGATTAAGACAAAGTATGCAAAGCATGACGCACTTGTATTCTTTTGTGCTCTTTGGGAAGCATTGCTCAAATGATGGAAGCGGAAGAAAATCAGGGGCAGAAGGGTTGATGGTATGCTTTATTTTGACCTTGTCTGAGCCAGTGCTTGGTGGATCAAAGGTCAATGTGGCTTGAGGTCTTGAGCTGAAAGCATTGGGGTAGAACACTTGGCCTTTTGGGCTAGCTACAAAACCAAGCATGTCAACTCTAGGCAAGAAATTGGTACTTGGAGGTTTCGGTGAAGCAGGAATATTGCCATTTCTGCACGTAGCAGTGATCAAAGTAGCTTGCATGGACGCCATTCCTGAAATAATATTTGAAAACACCGTCTTACTTCATGTTTTAAAGTTTCCATCCTTAAACACATGCAGCTAACACAATAAATTTCAACATGACAGTGGAAATCATAAGAGAAATTAACTGCAGTTAGCATTGGCAAATAAGATAATAAGAATAGATGCAATTAGTGAAACACCAAAACAATGAAAGAAAAGATCGGAATGATATTTGAGTGTGAATGCTCCTTCATTTGAATCCTCCACCAGAAAACTCTCCAATTATTGAAACATCTTTTGCCCATTAAGAATGCAAACAACGTTCACTTTCATGCTCAAATATCTAACAGTGTCCGAATAAAAAATAAATGTTTCTTAAGGCTATTCACCTTTGCCACATAGCTCTTGTTGCAAAGCATTTTATTTGACAACTATTTTCAGCTTAACTCTAGCTTAATTAGATAAGTTCTGCATAAAAAACTTCAGTCTGAAAGTAATTTACCCAATGGGCCAATGATTAGGTAGTCAAACAGATTACAATTTTCAGTTATGAAATTAACAGATTACAACTTCAGCCATGAAATTAACATATTTCAGTCAAAACAGTCAACCGAAACATATATACAATCAACAGATTACAATCAAAACAGTCAAACAGATTACAACTTCAGCCTTCAGAGACTCATTCCAGAATTCCACTCAACCGAAACATGAATGAGACTGAAATGTCACAATTATGAAGTGAAATTATGAACTGATTCACAATTATGAGGTGAATACTGAATAAAAGAAACAAATGAATGTGTTTCAAATTTCAGACTAACAGAAGTGATTCAGTGAATAAAAGAAACATATGAATGACAGAATGAGAGAGGTCGCTGGGACTAGAAACAGATAAAACTGGAGCTTTCAGACTCATTCAGCTCGAGATAGATTCACAATTTCAGACTCACTCATGAAATTAAACAGATAAAACTGGAAGGAGAGGTCGCCGGAAGTTCCGGAATTGAGGATAACCCAAGTACCCAACTGGAAAACTAGAAAATCGGAAAAGATTCAAAACCCTGTAATGCACCAAAGTTTGGGGAAAGAAACACCAATTCCCAACTATAGCTCCAAGGGCGATGTTCCAGAAAATTTTCAAAAGGCAAAACCTATGGTGATCTCAAACCATGACGAATCGAAACCATAGCTATCTCAAACCATCACGAATCAAAAACATATTTTCAGTTTGTCTAGTATAATATGGCCCTCACGAATAACCATTGTCGAAAAAAGGAAGCAAAATAACAGAACTTGGCGTTTGATATGGTGTTGGAATGACCATTACTATGAAAAGCTGATGTTTGCTTGAGAAATCAAACGGATGTTATAGTATTTTTAGACGAAAACTCAAAGATTACAGCCAAACACAAACCTACTTCAAGGCACATGAAAACACACATAAAGAATTAGGGGATCATATATGCAGAATCCTCTTAATCGACCCCAATCGCCTACTTTTCATTCCCGTTAAGCCAAATGAAAGCCATCATTCCACTGTTAATAAAATAGCCATGCAAAGCCTAGTTCGTCCGTTTAAGAGAGCACTCAACAAATTAAACCCGAAACTGGAACTGTTTAACCACAAAGGCCTAAAATGTAATCGAGATCACCTTTTGCACAAATCTGCGCCAAGGAACATGAAAAGGGAAACAGAAATTCAAGAAATATCTTAGAAAGGATGAAACGAAATCTGAAGGTAACGATTCACAACAAAAAGTTCGAAAGTGAAATGGAAATCTGCTAATGCTCAATGCTCATACAATTACCAGGAGTTTGGAGATAAGACGATGGAGCCCTACTACGGCTGTTTGAAGAATAGAATCTGTGTTTATGTAGGAAAACTAGCAACCATATATTTATAGCCTAAAATACCCTATCAATAATACATAAAAATCTTCAAATGAAGAATCACTTGACTATTTTGCCCCTGCTTACTATTTACTATAGTGATACAGAAGATTTTCTTGATTGTGGTTGGCGCACGCCTATCCCCTGTATCAATCTTTTCATTCTCCATCATCGGCATCTTCTTGTCTACTGCCATTGACCCTTTTCCTCAACTTCGTCGATTTCAATTACAGCTAGAGTTCTGCAATATGACAATTCATAACAGCTTTTCAACACTGTCCTTGGATTCTAGATTGAGAGGGTTATCTGAAACGAAGAAACAGAGTTCTGCAGTTTCACTTATCAAATAAACTTGCAGTTGTATATATTGGTGTTGGGTGCAGTTCTGTATATTTTCGCAGTGTGAGCTTATGAATGAACATGTCGAAATCGAAGACTATATAATTGATTGGAGAATATTGAATTAGTATTTGTTTGCTGTCATTTGCTTGCAAGCTCCAGACGCGTCGAATGAGGTTGAATTTTTTTGCTACTCCCGAAACTAGAATCCATGATTTCATGTACCACATTCTCTTCCTCTACCAGATTAGCTAGTAGAACAGTATTTAATATAATTCGCTTTAAGGAAGGTTTTTTCCTTCTTTTTTTTCTCCTTCCTAAGGTCAAACGATGTCGCAAGCTGGGACACCGTATCCCCGTTACCTCCCTTGGATCCGCCACTGTCTATGTATAAAATTAAATCAATTGCATACAAAAACAAGAAATTAATAGAAGGAGACCAGACAAATATGAAAGATTTCAAGAAAAGAAACAGCAGCTGGGTTGATAAAAAAAGAAAGAAAGCATAAGTTACAATCCAATCTTCCCACTTACTTTTTGTTTAGTGATTTGGGTTTATTCTGCCCAATTTTCTGAACAAGCTAGTGTGTTATTTTATTTGATTAGTTGTTTAAGTATTTTTTTGTAGAATTTTCAAACAAGAGGCTTCTCATCATTCATGTAGGTACTTCAAACACTATATATATATATATATATATATATATATATATATATGATGTTGACCTGCATATTACAAAGTATCCATGTGTTTGCATGAATTCAGCACGAAGGAAATCAGAAAAAGGTATTCACTCAATATTTGAAGTATGATGATGTCCATACAATTACCTATCTAATTTTGCCTCAGTTTACTACTTTGTTGTCTGGTGTCCAAATATTTTTACTCTTTTAATCATCGGGCTCTAGTGTAGTGCATTTTTGGCGTTTGTTGTCCAGTTTTTTTTTCTTCTAATTAATCAGCTTGAGTTACTGTTTTCTATTGTTTTGGTGTTTGTTGTCCAGTTTTCACTGTTTTGTTGTTTGTTGTTCATTTATAGATATTTTAGTCACCCGGCTTCAGCTTAATGCATTTCTGCATTCTACCTCAAATTTTCACATTCTATCTCAATTTACTACTGGAATTGCTCAATTTTCTACCGTGTATAAGTTTACTGCTCAGTTTTAAAATTGTTATATCTTTAGCTAGTACATAGTACATACCTTTTATGAAGCCTAGCTCACCCATTTAACTATTTTTCTCAAAATTATCTTGTCTTGAGTCCATACATATCTTATATATGAGCTGAATTCTAATAGCACAAGAACATAATTATATTTTTGCACAAAATCCATCTAGTATAAGTTAGTTATTTTGTTTTTAAGTGGTATGGTAAAAAAAAAGCATACTCACTTTGATAAAATTCAAAACGATTGGTTAAAATATTTACGTCAGCTCGTCTTTTAGGTATGAATTGAATTTTATGTTAAGTATATATGAAAATACTCAAACTTCCTCCTTTTTAGATTATTTTATTTATAATTTTTTATATTAAAATAACTTTGTTGTTTTATAATTACTTTAATTTATTTTGTTTTCTCTCCTTTTTAGATATTTGGCTGAAAGTTTTTTTTTTGTCATGAAGCCTCCAAAGAAAGTGAATGAAGCATGTTTTAGCTAGAAAATATTATGTTGGATTTCAATGTACGGAAGTGATGATCAAACACCGTAATACATATGCTTAGTAACATTTTATTAAGTTTAGAAAGGTGATTTATCCACTTTGGATATGTTCTTTAAGACACTTATTTGCTAAAGTTAATTAGAACATTGGTTGTGTTTTGAATTGTGTTTGAATGTTATCAACTCTATTTTATATATCATATTTATATACAAGCAATATGTTTTAAAAAATGCAAACAGGCTTTTAAGTTTAAAATAGATCATATACCCCGATCTCACAAATCCGGGGTATATATATACCCTAGATAATCAAATAATATATATATATATATATATATATCAGGGATACTAATCCGGGTTGTAAACCACCAAATACGCTAGAGATATAGAACATATATAACAGCGTGATGACATGGCATGCCTTATTCGTTGCGAGCTCGAATCTTGACGCTTTGGACTTTTCAAGGTGTTCAAGGGCTTGTCAAGACGTTCTCGAACTCCACAACTTTTTCTCTGCCATCTTCTCTCTCTTCTTTACCATCCTCCAACTTTAGGGGGGGTATTGAGTCATTTTTATACTAACGGTTAATCCGATCCGGGTAAGTCATTTTTATTTACACCAATTTTCAAGAATATTTCTTATAATTATTGTTCATTTATTGGCCTAGAAAAATTAAAACGACAAATAATTGTGATCAAAATTCTAATGCTAAAACGACACTTATTTTTTATCAGAGGGAGTATATATTAAAATGAAAATTTTGAAGTTATTTCACCTGCCTTAGTCAAATTTAATAACATCATAGTTTATAATTTTTTTTTATTTTTGATATTAAAATATCTAATTTTACCTTATTTGACTAATATAGTTAATTTATACATAAAGTTATCATAATTAATGTATATTAGGAAATTATACACCGTATACTATAATTTATCCAATATTTATCTATATGCCGAGCATGAAATCTCCTGCTGATTCTACAATTGATATTAAATAATAAACTCGATTAAAATTTAGGGTGTCGTATTCAAATCGTTTATGTATAAGTTGAATTTGTGTATACCAAAGTTAGACTCAATTGGCTTAAAAGATGATTAAATGTACCACTATTCAGTAGAAATTTCAAATGAACCAAGCTACTCGAATTCAAATCAATTTAAGTCCCGCGCAATTCTAAAAGAGTTTGAAGATGAACAAAAATAGCTAAGTAAGGACCAACTAGAATAATAATAGTAGTCCTCGTTATATCAAAGGGACTTTAAATAAACAAGTAACGTGATACATCATACTTCCTTGTCATCTTATCTTACTTATATTATATATTATTTTTTACACAATATCTTATTACCCTATATTTTCAACTTTGATAATTTTAATAGAGTAGTAATTGATTAATGTTAATTTTTTTTTTAATTGTTGAAAAATAAAAGACTTTTCACTTTTCAAACATTGAATGATCTAATTATGTTATTTTTTTCCTCATCTTTTGGCACATTAATTGTATCATATAAACAAAGCACGACGATGCAGACTCAACTCCGAAGTGAAGGGTCAAGGCTTCCGCGAGTAAGACGTCGGTGGAACCTTTAAAGGACTTGGAAGCGACCATGAAGATGGAGCCAAATGAGTCACGTAGAATAGCCCCTAGGCAAATTTTCCCCAAGATAAGCGCAACATCGGTATTGAGCTTGAGGTCCCCCTGTGTGTGCGGTAACCTGGCAACAACAGACGCAGGAGCAGCTGGAGCGAAAGTGGGTGGCGGAGGGAGGGATCTAAAGTCAGGAACGAACTTGCGGAATCCATCCCGGAGGATATCTAGAACCACCACTTCATCGGAAAAGAGCTCTTTGTTACGTAGGGTCCATGTAACCCAAGCATTTGTTAGTAAGTCCGTAACTCCGATTTCACCCATGGTGGATCGATTATGTGAAAGAGCTTGGAGGGGGTTTGCCGGAAGCAGGTTGACGGTGGTGTTGATGGACGTGGAAGAAACCCATGTTGGAGCAGAGTGGGTGCAATGAAAAATAGCGTGCCAAGAGCATTCGTTTGCAAGGCCACAACGTGAACAGAGAGGACTGTGCACAATTCTTTTTTTGCAAACAGGTTAGTTCCCACCGGAAGGAAGTCGTTACATAGGAACCAAGCGAAATGACTAACCTTCGGGGGCAAGGAGTACCGCCACAGAAGTTGAGACTTGAGAATGTCCCTTTTACCGAGCCAATAGGTTGTTTTAACAGTGAAAGATCCGGAAGCATGAGCGTGTCAAACAAGGAGATCCTGCGTACCTGGTGATAAGAGCGGGATTTCAAGTATATGATCAACGTCACTTTGGGAAAAAAACTGTAGAAAGGGCGTTAACGTCCCATGATTCGGTTGTTGGGTCAAGAAATTCGGAGACAAAAATGTATGAACTCGTCCCCGACAATAGTGAAGGACGGCAGTCGAGAACCCGAAGGGACCCAATGGTCCGAAGAAGCATGAGTATTCACACCATTGCCAACAAGCCAACCCGTTCCTTCGTTCAGAAGAGATTTGGAACCCCATATACTACACCAAGAGTAGCTCGGCCTTACTTCCCGGAAAGAGCGCAAGAAAGATGTGTTCTTGAAATAATTTGCTTTAAACACTACATGAAAAAGGGGGTAGTGTTTGTCAACAATCTCCATCCTTGGCGAGCGAGGAGAGCTTCAATAAAAATTCGGAGATCCCAGAAACCCATTTCCCCGTGACTCTTTGGTAAGCAGAGATCCTCCCAAGAACGCCAGTGAATCTTTCGGCGCTCAGCCGTGGAACCCCACCAAAATCTACTCAACAAAGAGTGAATATCGTCTAAGAGACAATCCAGGAGCTGAACACACTCATGGCAAATACGGGAATACTTTGGAGGAAGGACTTGATCTTCACCTTACGCCCAACATTGAATAGAAACTTCTCTTTCCACCCTTGAGCCTTCTTCCATATTCTTTCTTTAATAAACGAAAAGAGCGATTTTTTTGAGCGCCACACCATCGCCGGCAAACCTAAGTATTTGACACGCCGGTCCACTCGATTCAAACCAAGTAAGGAAGACAAGTGAGCTTGTTGAATCTCGCAAATATTCCTGCAGAAAGCAACCTCGGATTTTTGCATATTGATTTTTTAACCCGAAGCTCTCTCGTATTGACTGAGTAAACCAGTTATAATAGAGCATTCCTCTAAAGTTGCCCTGGCAAAGAGCATGATGTCATCTGCAAAAAATAAGCGTGAAATCGCCGGGGCGCCACGGCAAATGGACACACCATGAAGGTTAACCATTTCCACGGAGCGGGAAATAATATGAGAAAGACCATTTGCTCCAATAATAAAAAGGATAGGCGAGAACGGGTCTCCTTGCCTCAATCCCCGAGTGGCAACACATTTCCGTCGATCACACCATTAATTTTGAAAGAGTAGCAGGCTCCTCTAACACAGCTCAACCCGGGAGATCCAAGAAGTAGACAACCCCATTTTTGATAAAATCATATCAAGGTAGCCCCATTCCATCCGGTCAAACGCTTTGCTCATATCGAGCTTAAGGGCCATCACCCCTCTGGTTCCGTTTGTTTTCAGCTTGAGATAGTGGAAAATCTCCATATATAGCAATGAGGGTATTGTCAGTAATAGATCGGCCTGAAATGGCCATGCTTTGGGTCGCGAAATGACAGCATCAAGATGTGGCTTAAGGCGATTCACAAGGACCTTTGTGATAAGCTTATAGATGACATTGCAAAGGCTTATCAGCCGGAACTCCGAGATCCGTGTTGGATTTTTAATCTTGGGAATGAGAATAACAACTGTGGCATTAATATTATCAAGAGAAACCCTGTTTTCCACCAATCACATATATATCCCACAACATCAATACCAATAACTTCCAAAAGGTTTGGAAGAATCGAGCATGCATACCGTCAATACCGGGCGCCTTATCTGGATGCATTTGTTTGAGAGCAAGGTAAATTTCTTCCGTTCTAGGCTGCATGTCAAGGGTTGTGTTCATTGTGGTTGTTACATGCGGGTGGATTCCATCGAGAACACTTTCAATTGACTTTGATGACGGATTACTGGAGGTGCAAAGGTCGTTGAAAAAATGTGTGATCTCCGACGTTCTCTCTACATGGGTGGTGCGTATTTCACCCCAATCTAATAGTAGATCATTTATGGCGTTTGCACTATTGCGTTGTGACGCTTTGTGGTGAAAATAAGTTATGTTTTCGTCTCCTTCCCGCAGCTCATTGACTCTTGCCCTTGCATGCCAGAAAAGTAACTCCTTACGGTGAAGGGTATCGAGCTCAATAGATATATCTTTGCCTCGCTGAATGGCCAAGAGACTGGGGTGATTCTGCTGCAATGATTTTAACTCCCCCTCAAGGGCCTCGATTCTTTTCTTGCGTCCCATGAACATGTCCTTGGACCAAGACGAAAGTGCATATGCGCAAGCACTGATTTTGGAAGGGGCATCTCCGTGGCTATGAATCCAAGTCGTTTCAACAACATCATGACAATCACGGTGAGTCAACCACAAAGATTCAAAGCGGAAAGGCCGCGGTTTGCGAGTAGAATTCTCAGATGTGAATGTCTCAAGCATAAGAAGCGAGTGATCAAACTTGTAGCGCGAAAAGTGAGTGATTCTCCTATGTAGGAATGGCGAAATCCACCCAGGGTTGGCGAGGAATCTTGTCAAGCCTCTCTCTCAAAAGACCTCCCTCCCAAGTCATGAAAGGTCCCCGATTCCATCCAAGGTTGTTGAGATTGCAATCATATAGGACATATTTGAAAGCGTCATTGCTCGTTGAGCTCTCGACAGACCGTCTTCCTTCTCAGTGGAGACAAGAATCTCATTAAAATCACTAGAACATAAATAGGTACATCTATAGGGGCACAAAGCTCACGAATTAGCTAATTCGTGAGCTTTGTGCCCCTATAAATGGACCTATTCTTGTTATGGGTGTTGAACGAAAGCCTCCTGCCTTCATCGCACTCCCTTTCTGAGTGTTGAACGAAAGCCTCCTACCGAGGATCTTCCCCTCTTGCTTATTCATCACAAGGATTGAGAACCTGGTCATTTTCCTCTCCCCTACAGTTATCAAGGATGTTTGGTTTGCCAACAAGATAGTAAAAATAGAATGCTTAAGTCACACGTACTCTCATGTACGTCAATCATTATGCTCGATGATTAGTAGTAAAACAGAATGCTTAAGACAACACAGAGTTACGTACCACCATGAGTATATGATTAGCCCAACTGTAACAGCAGCGAAAGGCAGAAAGTATAACCAATCCACCTGAAGAGGTGATATATTTTCACTTATATCACTTCTAATGCTATATCGTAGGAAGCACATGTTGTATACAAAGAATGGAAGAGAAATAGAGCGAGATAGAGAGAACTGACCAAGTGTAGAAAGTGAAAGCCCTAACGAGAGAGTAGAGTAAAGAGAAGAGAATGAAGAAGGTGGTGGTGAGTACTTACCATTCGCAGGCATAGGTTGAGGAGCGCTGCTGACACCTATAGCACAAATCGATCGATCTCACCGCCGGGGGGTTTTGGTCGTTCGGATTTGTACTTGAGTGAGAGAGTTGATCGATCTTACCGCCAGGGGTACCTGATGCTCTAGCAGATCGATCAATAGATCGATTGAATCGTTAGGATAGGGGGTTTTTTTTATCTCAACGCCGGGGTACCTAATGCTCTAGTAGGTCGATTGATCGATCTATCGATTGAATCGTTAGGATAGGGTTTTCTTTTTATTTCAAAACGACCTATTTTGATAAAGGTGTTTTTGTATAAAATACCCTGGTTATTATAAATAACCGGGGTCCGAGAATACTATTTCATCCCGGTTTTTAAAGATAACCGTGTTCTGAGCAAAAAATCAATATTATAGCCATGTTATTTTAAATAACCGGGGTCCGAATTTTTTTATAAAAAATAAAAAATAAATGTCCGCGGTTTTACTTATAACCGTGGTCCGAAGATACCCTTGATCACGATTCTTTTAAACCGCTCCAACATAAGCGAGGTCTAGGGGGTCTATGTACTAGTGTAGGGCCCATGTGCGATGCTTGTTGGGCGTTTGTGGCCAGCCATAAATACAAATAAGGGTCCAATGCGCGCCTGATTGATCAGTTCTACTCGCAAGGATGTGGTTGGTGGAGTAGGACACGATAGCAACTCCTAGTTTCATCACCACAGACAAAGACCCCCTGACAGACCAACCGAATCAATGCAAAGTCCCTCGGTAAATCCACATTTCTTCTTAACTATATCAAGATCGTGACGAGGACCTTTTGTTTCCATGAGGAAAACAAGGTCTGTCAATGCTTCCAAGACCAATCCGGGAGAGCTCGAGCTGTTGGGACAGTGCCCATCCCCAAACAGCTCTAGATGAAGTGTTTCATTGTTGTTCACGAGTATGGGTGATCTCCATACTCGCTACTTGATTGTTTACAATCATGGTAGTGTCCAACTTTGGACATTTAGATGATTATGTTTGGCCATCAAATAAGCAGTGGGAAGAGGTCATTTGTTTGTAGTAAACGGTGGTCTCGAGAAATTCCGAGCCATATTCTTAACTCGGACTCTTTTCATGCCCTCTTTAGAGTTTCCGGTGTTGAAGCTCAAAGCATCATTGGTTGTCTGTTGTAGGTTGACTACCGGAACAACGACCCGAGGGTGTTGGTTGTCTCCTGGATTGGGTAGAGGGGGACCTTTGTTTGAACTTGTTATACGGGATACGTTCTTTATCAAGTGCCTCCTGACGAGGCCAAAAGCGGGCTTTGGGAGGGGAGGTACGCAACTATGCCCCGTATTGCAACTGATCGGTGGGGTGGAGGGGTCCCCCGTCGGGCACTTCTTCTGGAGATGTCCAATACATCCGCAAGAGAAGCAGAAGATGGGCAGGCGTTCATACTGAAGGTATAGCATTACGTTTTGTCCTCGGAGTTGGAGCGTTACTTGGCGGCACAAAGGCTGATTGATGTCAACATTAACTCTGAGCCTTAGGGTTTCGGTGAGTCCAAGGAAATCTTTCTTGTCCCGGTCAAGGAAGGATCTGAACCGATTGCCTACTGCCTTGGCTGTTGGGAGGACTCCACAACCGAGAGGAACATCTCTTGCAACTATCCAAAATGGAGAATGGGTGAATTGAAGATCGAGTGGCCTACTTCCAATATGTATTTCTTGGATAATGATGAGGTTGTCATCGAAACACCAAGGTCCATCCTTGAGAGCATGTTGGAGATTAGACTTGTGAAAAAACTAGAATACAAAAACATCATCACCCACAGATCGTGATGCTAATCCATGGACAGCGTTCCGGACAGTCTTGAGAGTGCTCATTAGGGCGAACTATTGTAGTGTTTGGATGTGATGATTTTGCCCGCCAAACAAAGTTCAAAATGAAGGAGGTCTTCTTCGAGCCCTTCAACAGGTACGAGTCTTGCTCTTTGTCGGTTAGTCAGAGATTTGCTATGTTTGCGCCGAGGTTGTCCATGGGGTGGGGATAGGAGGACGTTACACTGTGTGGTGGACAAAACGTAAAACTAGAAAATTTGGAAAGGAGGGAATGGAGGCGACAGTTTATGAGAGTGGTGAATGGAGATGGTGATGATTGTCGAATGATTGTTGATCGGAAGAAAGCAGTAGTCAGATTGCGCAGAAAATTCAGAAATCCTATAAGGACTAGGGGAAGACGTCAGGTGGCAAGAGAAACCCTAACGCCGTAGGGAGTTTTACTCAGTCTTAATATCTTAATCTTAATACCCTATATTTTCACCTTTTGAGAGAGTATTAATGGATTAATATTAAAACCTCATATTTTAACATTGATATTATTTCTTTGGAGATGAGTAAAAAAAATGTTTTGTATATTACACAATAATAATAATAAATATTTAAATTAAATATAGCACTTTTTAAAGTTTGAAAAAATGACTTAATTTTGAACAAATAATTATATCTTTACTTGTAACTTTATTAGAAGAATCTCGTGCTACAAACACTAGTTGCATTATATTTGGAGATGAGGAAATTTCAAATGAACCAAGCTACTCAAATTCAAATCATTTTAAGTTCCGCACAATTCTAAAAAAGTTGAAAATGAATAAAAATAGTAAGGACCAACTAGAATAATTATAAGGGCTAATTAGGTAAGTAGGCTTTTTTATTTTATTGTATATTAACTAGGTCTTTTCTTGTTTTCTATTTAGTAAATATACCCCAACCTTTTGTATATTCTCTCAAACTCTAAACACTCTTCTTTCAAGGGGTACATTTACTAAAACTAAAACTCAAAAAAGCCTAGTAAACCAAATTGTTTCTAATTATAATAGTCCTAGTTATACCAAAGGGACTTTAAATGAACAAGTAACGTGATACATCCCTATCATCGTATCTTATTATCCTATATTTTCTCCTTTTAAAAAGTATTAAATAATTTGGGCTATTTTGGTTAATAGGCCTTTTTAAGAATACATTTACTAAGTAGGCTTTTTTGGTTTTTTAGTTAAGTAAATAGACCCCAAATATTTTTTTACCGTGAAAACCTAATTCTGGCCCTTTTCCCTTTCCCATCTCTCTTTCGCCTCCTTCGCTTTCCACTTTCTCATCTTTATTCGCCTCCCCAGCTCTCCGATTCGGAGCTCTTTACCTTTGATATCAAGCAGATGAGAGTCCTATTGGACGGCCACCATGTTGAAGATCGAGATTGGTTGTTCAATCTCATGATTACAAATAATCCTGTTCGCCTAGTCTCTTTTGCCCTGGCCGCCGTCCACCACTAGGTCTATCAAACAGTTATCTACAAAGGGGAAACGGTGGAGAGTAAAGTGGCTGGGAGCAACTCGGTGGTGGTGTTTTCCAACAGGAACTAGCTGTTTTCAGTGGTACAAAGTGGAGGTGTGGAAGAGAGAATCGGATTATGGCATTCGGATCGATAATTTGTTGTGCCAAGCCCTCGGATCGGTAATTTCTGAACTTGAATTTGATTTTTTTGCGTGTTAATCAGCTTGATTGTTGTTGAATATTTGAAAAGTGATTGTTGAATTATAAGAACCCTAGTTTTCAAGGAATTAGGTTTAATTTTTCAACCTCTGTTGAGCTACTTTGGAGATGATGCGGTTTCATGTACCTATGTGCAAATATGAAATTTGAAGGGCAAGAGCTCATTTCGATCAAGCACTATGGCATGTGGATCTTTGGTGGGGGCCCAAAAAGTGGGCTTTTTGTGACATAGTTGAAATGAACAGCCTTGAACACAATAAGATAGCTTTTAGGATTTGTAATTTGATGTTTGCTAGATTGCTCCCTTTTGTTGATGCTGATCATGTCCCTCTAATTTTTATTCCTCATACTCGATTCTATGTATCAATTAGGCTGGTATTTCACCTCTCCTTCAACCACAATTGGAAGAACTGGCTCGGCAACCCAAATTTGATAACAAAGATCAAGCACAAGGAAGAAAAGGGAAGTTGGTAATCGGTCACAATTGCATAGAACCACTTCAGGCTCTTCGAAAGGCTGGGCCCGAGGTAAGTTTGCAATTATCAACCAAAAAGTTACTCCTCTAGTTTGTTGTTTATATCTTCATGATAATGTTCTCAAGGTAAGAGCAAGCACGCTCGAGTATAAACCACATCAAGATGCTCTAACTAAAACTATGGTTTTTTTGCAGCTTATGTCCACTGAGTATAAACCACATCAAGATGCTCTTGACTAAAACTATGATTTTTCTCCCTTGTTTTGTGTAATGTATATTATAGTTCCCATAGTTTGTGGTTGCTTATAATGGTATTGTGGGTTGTCATTATATTGTAGCTAATTCTGTTGCCCATGGATTTTGTCGATATATTTTGGTATGAATTTTTTGGTATGAATTTTTTGGTATGAATTTTTTGGTATGAATTTCATACCAGAAAACTCATACCAGAATTTTCTGGTATGAAAATTTGTACAAGAAAATTTTGGTATGAGTTTTTCTGGTATGAATTTTTATACCAGAAAATTCTGGAATGAGTTTTATGGTATGAAATTCATACCAGAAAATTCTGGTATGAAATTCGTACCAGAAAACTCATACCAGAATTTTCTGATATGTAAAATTTTTGGTATGTAAAGTTTCTGGTATGTAATGTTTCTGGTTTGTTAAGTTTCTGGTATATTAAGTTTCTGGTATGTTAAGTTTCTGGTATGTGAAATTCTGATATGTGAAATTCTGGTATGTGAAATTCTGGTATGCCAAATTCTGGTATGTGAAATTCTGGTATAATAAAAATTCTGGTATGTGAAATATATCCAGAAAAATAA
>BSUD01000005.1:142678645-142698697 GCA_033239045.1 Fagopyrum esculentum
CTAATTTATTTATTTTTAAATTAATATAAAATATTTTTTTTTAAAAAAAAGTTACCGTTTACTTTATTTTTAAAATAAATAAATTAATCTTTCTAATGTAAGTTGTTTTTAAATTTTAGTTTTTTTTTTTGTATGTTTTTAATGGAATTTAAACAAGTGTAATGAATTTGGGTAAAATCCGGAAAGCTACATAAACTTGAGGGTACCATCCGAACTTGGAAAAACTGTTGGGCAAAATCCAGAATACCCCAAACCACGAGGGTACCATCCGAAATTTCCCTATTTTTTTTTAAAATTTGTAGTTTTATTTATAAAAATTTTACCATTATTTTTTACTATATAATTATATTAAATTAAACCCTATAATTTCTTTCCTAGTTTATTTTTTTTTGCATTTCTCATATATTTCGATCTTTATTATTGATTCATTATAAAAAAAAATTATTTTAGATCTTGCTTTGTTACAGTGTTATACTTGATATCATGTGCATTTTATGTTATTTTTTTTAGATTTAAGTGTGTTCTTAATTTTCGATAAAATATTTATCTATTACAATTTATAAATGAAGTGTAGAACACCCTAAATTCCACCCGATTAACCCGTTTCATCCGACGGATGCAGATGGACTAAATGCGAGTGAGACCCTTAGTGGGTGATAGGGGGGGGAGGGGGGTTGGACAATTTTGGGTGATGGTTCGAGTGGCGATCAAGGTTATCCACCCGTCAAGGTCATCCACCCGTCACCCATCCATTGCCATCCCTGCGTACAACGGCCTTCGGTTAGGGCTGTAAGTACATTTCAATTTAAATATTGTTTGGAGTACGTACCTTTCAGGCTTTCACGTGATTCATACAGATATGTCCAATTAGGGCTGTAAGTACATTTCAATTTAAATATTGTTTGGAGTACGTACCTTTCACGTGATTCATAAAGCTATGTCCAATTAGGGTTATACGTACCTTTGAGGTAATGAATTATTGTTTGGTTGGTTCAATATTATTGTCACTTTGTCAGTATAGAGGTGAGTACGTACTTGAAGCTATGCATTTATTCGTTTGTTTCTATCCAAAAATTTCACGAGCTAGTCCGATCTAGCGGAGCATCAAAAATCTATAAACTGGAAGTGAACTGACAAATCACGTTATAGGACAAATATATCAACAAGGCCCTTATTCGGTTCTAGAAAAAATGCTGCAACTCATAGGGTGCGAGAGAGTAAAAAAAGAAAAAATGCTGCAACTCATTGGGAATGGATTGTCATTCCCGATGCTCTCGCACATAGGGTGCGAGAGGGTAATTTTGTGGTCAAAAAAGCACTGTCCAGAGACAGTGCATTTTTGACAGCGTTGTCGGAGCACATATTCCCAAAGCTCTCGCACGTAGGGTGCGAGAGGCCATTTTATGGTCAACCGACAGCGTCTGCATTATTTCCTTTCCCCATGAGAGTCATCCCTTCCCGATGCTTGGATTCCCTAACCCGTGTCCAACCCCTCTCCCTAACCCGTGACCTCTTCATTTCTTCCTATATCTTCATTCTTCGGCTCATAACCAACTCTCACATATGCGAGGGAGAAGAGAAGAATTGAGAGCAAACAAAATTTCTCAATCAAGAGATTTCTTTTTGAAACTTGTTATTATTTTCAAAAATGGTACGAATCGAAGCGGAGAGAGAAGCCATAAGAAGAAGACGTGCAGAAAGAATTGTGCGGGAAAACGCCGCAATACACGAAGCTGCTCAAAATCCGATAACATTAAATTAAAAAATTTATATTTGTATATCTTACATGAAATTAAGTTAGTATATTTTAGATGATATTTAAATTAATAAATTTACATGAGTATATTTTAGATGATATTTGTAAGACCCCAGTTTTGCCTTCACCGCCCCCACGGTGAAGAAGGCCGCCCCTACGGCTGACGACACATTGTGCCCGATCTTTCTTTCGTTCATTTTATCTTCCTTTCATAGATAGAATATCCGATATTCTATCTTATGGGCCGATTTCCTTATCTTCTTTCTAACACTAGACGCCCTTTCCGTCTATCTTTCTAGTCCGTTCCTTTATATTCCCGTCTTTCCCTCTTTTCCCCGTTTCTTGCTTACGTCTTCTTCAACCCTAAGAGCTGCAACCGTTCCCTTGCTTCCTACAATCTTACTGAACGTGTAAGTTCATCATTCTCTGTTCTTCCTTACGTTCATGTACTACAGCTTGCTCCCTTTCCTTCTTTTCGTTTTCTCCTTCTTTCTCTCTTTTTCTTCTCCTCCAAGAATCAAGTTGGAACCTTGATTCTTGTTGGTTTCTCGTTGTTGATGTATCGTTGTTCTCAGGCTCTTTGGAGTGGAGTCTTGACGTGTTGGAATCAAAGGTTCGAGCTTTGGTTGCCCTTGCTGTGAGTTCGGTCGAAGAGGAACCCCGATAGAGCCCTCTGTCAAGTGCACCGCTCCCGCGGCTGCACATCCCACCCCGCGGCAAGCCGCCCCTGTGCCTTGCTCCACCGCCCCACGGTTTTCTCTGCAGCAACTCCCGTCTTTGGTGAGTTGCTTCCTTCCTTGATTTCCCCGTTCCTTTCCTTGATCCTTGTGGTTGTTCCTTGTCCCCTAAGTTGTTGTAAGACTAAGGTTGAACCCTTAGCTTGTGGAGATCTCTTAGAGATCATTGAGACTAGAAGTTATAGACTTCTAGCAAACATTTCGTTCCTGATTCTTGATGCTTGTGTGAACAGGCTTTCCTTGCTCCTTTCCTGAGGGAAACATAGCTTTTCTGGAGTGTTCTCCGAGTTGTTGTTGAGCCTTTGTGTTACCTTCGAGTGAGGTAAGTCCCTTGGACTTACTTAGCTTCATTCCGCGTATTAGTTGGATTGTATTGGCTTGTTTGTGTTGTTTATTATTGTTATAACGGATAACCGGAATAGGATTCACCCTTTGATAACTTTAATTGACCCAAGTGTATGATAACCGGGCGGTGACCACTTGTCTAGTTCTACAGGAGACTAGAATGTGCCCTTGCAACCCAGGCCCGTAGGTAACGGATAGTACTGATCTATTCCTATTGGTAGACGGAAGCGGAGACGAGTTTCGGGAGATTCTCGTGTGACAAAAGAAGTTGAATTAGTAATGGATAACCTTAATGAAAAATAATAACCGGTTGTGTGAAAGCATGCTATGTGTTTTCTTTACCTTATGTGTGTGTGCGCCTTTAATTACGCTCTTGCTAGTATCTCGAATGTTAGCTAACGGTTTATACCGTCGTTGTAGATGTTCCGCAGGTTCAGGATGTTGCTGAGTGATCCGGATGGTGTGGTCAGTCGGGTTCCCGTACATTATAGGATGGGATCGGGTTTTTGTTTCTTTTGTTGTTTCCCTTTTGTTTTGAACTCGGCTGCGAGTCTTTTACGCTTTCTTTTGTTTTAACATTTGGCTTTATATTAAGTTTTGGTTTTCATTCGTATGTGCCTTGTTGTAAGGTCCGTTTGTTGTTGCTACTCCGAGGGTCGGGACCCATTGTGCGGTCCTAGCCCGTAGCGCTTCGAGTTCCTAGAACTTGGGGTGTTACAATATGGTATCAGAGCTCTAGGTTGGCAACAATGGCACTCGAAATCTTCTAAAGTTCGGATGAATAAATAAATAGAAATCGTAAGGGGTCTAACGTTTTCAAAAGGGGGTTTTTGTTTTAAACTTGTCGGTTTGGGATAGATGTACGGGCGACCACCACTACTTCCGCGGATCTCAGCAGTGTAGTTTCTTACGTGTTGGCCTTCATATGTGCTTTTCTGGTTTTGTGCTTTAGTTGTAGCGTGACCTTATATATGTAGTCTTACATATCTATCCTTTTAGCAAATGGCGCGTACTAGAGCTACATCTACTATGGGGCGAGGAAGGGGTCAACCAGCACTTCCACCTGCCGTCCGCGGACGAGGACGTACAGGAAGATCTCCCCTAGCTAGAGGTCGGGGCCAAGCCCCAGCTGCCGATCTGCCTATCGCTGAGGCGTTTGTGTTAGCATGAAATATTGTGATATTTTAGGCACGTTTTCTAATCGAATTTGATTCATATCGATAGTCTTAGATTGAACTTTGTGCATATGTGAGCTAGTATTGCCTATATTGTCGATATGGATGTCTACACTAGTTCTATGTTGATTATAGGTGATTTGGAGCTATTTCCGAACGGAATCGAGCAAAGGAGAGTTGAGTTGATATGTCCATAGATTGAGGACATTCTTTGGAAGCAAATTTGAGTTTTAGCTTGAGGAATGCACGAGGCTAGGGAAGAATCACGTTCTTGCCCTAAATTACGCCCTAAAATACGGCCGGAATCCAAACCACGTTCAGAATTACGGCCGTGGATTCATAGTCAGAATTTGATGTTCATTCCAGAGGATATTACGGCCGTGGAACATATGGTGCAAACCGTATTTGTTTCCACGCTCTAAATTACGGTCGTGGAACACTTCCACGACCGTGATCTTGGCGAATCTTTTCGCCACACTTTGAAGCCACGATCTTTTGAAGATTGGGCCGGGCCGATATTCTATCTTGCCCTATAAAAAGACGGACGAAGCAAGAATCCGGCATGATCGCTTACAGGCTCGCTTACACACATCGCTCATCTTCGCTTGGGGGGAGTCGCTTATCACCGCTTAAGCATCGACATCCCTTTGGAGATCGAAGTTCACAGTTGGGAATTGCCTTAATCTCGCACTTTTGGTGGAGATTGCTGTGGAGATCTCCGGATTGGCAAAAGATTGAAGTTTTCGGAAGATTTTGCAAGAAGATCTCTTTTCTTGTTTAGGTTTGAATTAGAAAACGGATTGACATCCCGTTTTCCTTTCTTTCCTAAGATTGTGATTGTTTGCTTTACTTTGAATCCATTGACAATACTTGCTCTCTTTGTGACTTTGAGATTGGTTTGAAGATTATTGAAAGTTCTTGAAAGTTTTCATCTTTCTATCTTCTAATTCTTGAATTAATATCAACATGACTGTTATTGGCTAAAAACCCTTAACAATTCTAAGGTGAAGGGTTTATAGTTGTGGCTTAGATGATGATAGATCGATCGCAAACAGATTAGACCCTGAGAGTTAGAGAAGAGTCGCCGACAACCCTAAATTACGGCCTGTTCTTGAGTCCACGGCCGTGGAACCTCAAGAACTAACCGTAATTTCCCTTAAGTCTACGAACTTGCTTTTACTTTAATCCAAAGTTAAAGATTTGCTTTAACTTAGTTTAGACTTGTCTTTTCTAGGTGGTAGTGAAGCCTCAACAACCTCTACCTCGATTGTGAGTGTCACAACCTCAATCGGTTAAGTTAGTCTTGATCCTTGGGTTACAAGTTTGGGTATTCGACATTAATTCTCACTTTTAGAATCTTTCTATATTGAGCCTCAACAACCTGTATAGAGAGTGCCTTGTAAGTGAGTTATATAAGGTTTTTGGAACTTCACCGTACGATTACCTTACATTAGTATACCTTTGCATATCTGAACTCTGTCTTTACATCATTAAGTATATCTTGAATCGATTGCCACAGCTGGATACCTGGATCTTTAGGATTGTTGTTTTCCCAATATTTGCAAAACTCTCATATCTACTTGCTTGATAACCTGCAATCGAGTTCGTTCCCACCCAAATCCCTGTGTTCGATACTCTGGAATTCTTGCTTAGCTACGTCGATCCGTACACTGCGGGTTCGCTGCTTGATTCTAGTTTTATAAATTTAAAGCTTATTTGCACACACCTTTAGGGGCGAACAGTTTGCTGAAGAAGTTGCTGAAAATGTTGTTCTTGAGGTTGAGAACGGGACCACTGCTAGGTCCGGAGCACAGAGTGCGCCATCGACGGAGTCCACACGAGTGTCTATCGGAGCTTCCGCATATCGCGACTATGTGCAGAGAGTTGAGGAGGCTATCAGGACTGGAGGATTAGCACTAGTACCACCAGTTCCCGCGAGATCAACTGAGGTTTCGCAGAGAGTTTCACAGGTTGTTGCCCTACCTACTGGAGTTACTAAGGTTGTCAGAGCGCCAACTGAGGCGAAAGAGCCGAAGCCCGACAGTTGGTTGAAGGCTTTCGATCAACTAAAGGTTCCCACTTTCATGGGAAAGACTGGATTGGAGGTGGAGCAGTGGCTAGGATAGCTGGATACTGCTATGGAGGCTATCAGTTGCCTAGAGGGACGTCGAGTCAACATAGCAGAGACGCTATTGAAGGATCAGGCTCATTCTTGGTGGAGGACCGTTCGCAGTAAGGTCACCAGTTACGAGCAGATGAAGACGGTGATCAGAAATTGCTACTGCCCTGCAGCTATGAGGAGAGACTGTCTTCAGGATTTTCTTAAGGCTGGATTCGAGGATTTGCCTATTGCTGAGATCATCAACAAGTTTCAGGATGAGTTGTCTTTGCTGGGTCCCTGCACCACTGGAGGATCGGCATGTTTACCTTTTCTCTTGGAGGTTAAGAGAGTCGACACACTCTTATCTTGCTGATTTCCGTTGTGATTCTTTGACGGACTATCAATATAGAGCTTCTGCTTACGAGAGAGACCGACCGGGTCATAGGAGAGCTTCTCAGACATGAGGTCCTGAGAAGAGACAGAAGACTGGATCAACCAGTGTTGGAGCAACTGGTTTTGGGCGTAGTCAGACGCCTGGACGTTCTGGTTTCCAGTAGAGTTCTGACAGAGGACGGTAGTGTCATAACTGCGGAGTAGCTGTTCACATCCAAGCCGATTGTAAGAAGCCAGCAGTGACTTGCTTTTCTTGTTGCAAGCCCGGACAAAAAGTTGTGTTTTGCCGTCAAGGCAAGGCGCTATCTCAGCAGGGTACTTCACCTGCCAGTGTTGTTGGAGGAGGACAAAGATCTCAGTTCCAACAACAGCAGTAGAGAGTTTCTGGTTCTATCGCTCCTCAAGGTTCCACTCCGGGACAGGGGAGATGTAGAGGACGTGTTGGTGGATCTACAGTACCAGAGATGCATCAGCCAAAGTGTATGAGTTGAGGAGTGTTGTAGAGCCGACAACGCCGGCAACCACAAGTACCATTCATATTAATAGTTTTCATGTCAGAGTTCTTTTCGATACCGGTGCTACGCATTCTTTCATATCTGATGCATGTGTAGATAAATTGGCCTTAGTTACTGTAGAAGGTAGACCCTTCTTTATAGGATTACCCGATGGGGGTAAGATTTGAGGTACACGAGAGGTTCGCGATTGCCCTATTAGATTGGGAGGTCACGATTGGCCTGCTGACTTCTTCATCATGTACTTAGTACATGAAGAAGTTATTATGGGTATGGATTGGATGGATAGACATCGAGCAGTTTTGGACATCGGCAAGAGGACAATGACAGTAACTACAGATGCAGGCCATGTTGAGATATTCCGAGGATGAGATCTCGGGAAGACTGGTACAGTCATCAGTGCAGTTCGAGCTGCGAGACTTATTAGTCAAGGATACAAGGCTTTTTGGTGCTATGCCATGAAGGATGGTACGAGTCCGGCTTTGGAGGAGATTCCAGTAGCTTGCGAGTTTGCTGACGTTTTTGGAGAGCCGTGAGGTTTACCTCCACAAAGGAGTGTAGATTTTGGCATTGACCTAGAGCCCGATATGAGACCGATCTCTAAGGCTCCTTATCGTGTGGCGCCTATATAGATGCTTGAGTTGAAGAAGCAGCTCGATGAGTTAGCTGAAAAGGGCTTCATCCTCCCTAGTGTATCTCCTTGGGGCGCACCAGTTCTCTTCGTCAGAAAGAAAGACAGGTCAATGAGGTTATGTATCGACTACCGAGAGCTGAATAAGGTGACGATCAAGAACAAGTACCCATTGCCCCGTATCGATGATCTTTTGGATCAGCTGCATGCAGCTTCAGTGTTTTCGAGGATCGATCTAAGATCTAGATATCACCAGCTGAGGGTGAGAGAGCAAGACGTAGCCAAGACGACATTTCGGACCAGATATGGACACTACGAGTTTGTAGTGATGCCATTTGGGCTTACGAATGCGCCCGCAGTCTTCATAGAGTTGATGAACAACATCTTCATCGACTTTCTAGACCAGTTTGTAGTTGTCTTCATAAACCACATTCCGGTTTACTCTCGTAGTAGAGAGGAGCATGTAGGAAATTTGAGGATTGTTCTACAGGTCTTAACTTACAAGATAGAGAGCTCTACGCCAAGCTCTCTAAGTGCGAGTTTTGGATGTCCGATGTAGTATTCCTTGGTCACATCGTTTTAGTTGAAGGGATCAAGGTAGATCCGGCGAAGATTGAGTTTGTAGCTTCTTGGCCGCCTCCTAAGAACTTCAAGGAGGTACGTAGCTTCTTAGGATTGGCAGGCTAATACCAGCGTTTTGTTGAGGGCTTTTCAGTTATCGCCCGACCGCTCACTTCCTTGTTGCGGAAGTCTACGAGGTTCGTATGGTCCGAGCCGTGTCTGCAGAGCTTCGAGGAGCTGAAGAAGAGGTTGACTCTGCTCCTATCCTAGCTCAGCCAGAGGTCATTGAGGATTTCGTGGTTTACAACGACGCATCCAAGCTGGGCTTGGGATGTGTTTTGATGTAGAGGGGTAAGGTGATTGCTTACGCGTCTAGACAACAGAAGACGTACGAGGAGAATTACCCTACCCATGACCTTGAGTTGGTTGCGGTGGTTCACGCTTTGCAGATTTGGAGGCATTATCAGTACGGAGCCACGTGTCAGATATTCACAGACTATAAGAGTCTGAAGTACATATTCACTCAACGGGAGTTGAATAACCGTCAGCGTAGATGGTTGGAGTTGATCAAGGACTTTGATATTGAGAACTTATACCACCCGGGGAAGGCTAACGTGGTAGTAGACGCCCTTAGTAGGAAGACTGCCCGAGAGATGGCGATCGCTAGGCTGACAACTCAGCCATAGTTACAGCGAGATTTGGCGTGGCTAGAGATGGATATCCACTTCTCGGATTCCGACAGCTACCTATCCACCTTGGAGATAGTACCTGATCTGTTGGCCGAAATCCGACAGAAACAGGAGAGTTGCCCAGCTTTGACACAGATCCGAGACCGAATGTCTCGAGGAGAGGCACCGTAGTTTGCAGTTGGCGCTGATGGAGTTTTGAGACGCCAAGAGCGTGTTTGTGTGCCTTCAGATTGAGAGTTGAGACAGAGGATCCTTCAGGAGGCTCACTTTTCACCTTACTCAGTCCATCCCGGTGCGAGTAAAATGTATCAGGATATCAAACGCTCTTTCTGGTGAGGAGGTCTGATGTCAGACGTGACGAGATATGTAGCTCAGTGTGCGACCTCTCAGCAGGTCAAGATCAAGCATCATAGACCAAGAGGCGAGCTACACCCACTTTCCGTCCCTCAGTGGAAGTGGGAAGACATCTCTATGGATTTTGACTCTTGTCCTTGGTTTTTCTGACCTTTGAATATCTTCAATTGTTTGATCTTCAAAGAATACCATATCTCGGCTTCTAACGATCTTGTTGGTGGTCTGATCCCATTGCCGGTATCCAAGTTCATCTCTGGGTGAGCCAAGGTAGATACATTCTTTGGTCTTGGCATCAAGCTTGACACGTTCGTCCCTAGGTATGTGAACGAATGCCCTACACCCAAACACCTTTAGATGGTCATACAAAACCTTTTGTCCTGACCAAACTACCTTCGGGGTGTCTCCATTCAGGGGAACGGACGGTGTAAGGCTGACAATGTCGGCGACAGTCTTCACAGCTTCTCCCCAAAACGACTTGGGCAATTTTGCGTGAGATAGCATACACCGAACTCTTTATGTAATTGTTCGGTTCATTCTCTCTGCAAGCCCGTTCAGCTGTGGTGTCTTAGGTGACGTCTTCTCCATCATGATTCCATGAGATCTGCAGTATGCTTCAAACGGACCTCGGTATTCTCCTCCATTGTCTGATCGCACACTCTTGAGTTTTTGTCCTGTCTCTCGTTCCACCCGAGCAACAAAGTCCTTGAATGCATCAAGAACTTGGTCTTTGGTCTTTAGGAGATAAACCCATACCTTCCTTGAGTGGTCGTCTATGAAGGTGACAAAATAGGACGCACCACCAAGGGATTTTTCGGACATGGAACAAACATCAGTGTGCACAAGATCTAGAATATTCTTTCGTCTTCTAGGTTGAGAAGACGTTTGGAAGGACCCTCTATGTTGTTTACCGGCTAAACAATCGGCACAAGGGTCAAGAGAGTTACCTTGCACCTTTGGGAGGAGCTGTCTTCGCGCTAGTGTGTGAAGACCCTTCTCACTCATGTGCCCGAGCCTTCGGTGCCATAGTTCCATGTCTGCTCCTGCAACATTGATTTCTCCTTTGCATAGCTTTGCTTGTGTGACATACAATGACCCTTCCTTCTTTCCTCGAGCCATTATCATACTTCCTTGGATGAGCTTCCATTTGCCGCCGCCAAATTGATTTGCTAGGCCAAGATCGTCAAGCTTTCCAGCTGATATGAGGTTGAGGCGCATATCAGGGACATGCCTCACATCCTTAAGGGTAATCTTGCATCCCGTATTTGATACCAGGATGATGTCTCCTATACCAACGATCTTGCTTCTATTTTGATTCCCCATCTGAACATTACCAAAGTCACCGCTTTGGTAGGTTGAGAAGAAACTCTCATGAGGAGTGACGTGGAATGATGCACCGGAATCGACAATCCATGAGCTATCGTCAGAGGCGATATTCCAGAAGTTGTCTTCTCCGAAGAGATATAGATCATCGCCTTCATCTTCCGTGGCGGTCGTACCCTTGTTGGGTTAATTTGGTATGGCTTGACGCTGCCGGCCTTTTGATCTTTCTTAAGAAATCGACATTCTGATTTCTTATGGGCTATTTCTCCACAATAATAACAAGTTGGCCTAGAGCGTGACTTAGACCGACCTCGAGAATGGTCTCGGCTTTGGTTCATATTGCGCCCACATGTGTCGCTTCTACTCCGGTTGTCAATAATGTTCGCCTCGGAATGGGTAGACTTGCCTCGTTCCCTCCTTCTGACTTCTTCACCAAGGAGGCTATCACTAACGGTGTCCATGGTGAGCTTCCCTTCTGGGGCTGAGTTACTAAGAGTAACTACGAGAGTGTCTCAATTCTCTAGAAGGGAACTAAGGAGTAGAAGGGCTTGCAACTCATCTTCGAGTTTCATTCCAGCTTTACTTAGCTGATTTACGAGCCCCTTCAAATTATTCAAGTGCTCGATCATGTTTTGGCCATCCTTGTACTCCATTTTCACCAACCGTTGAACTAGAACGGCTTTGTTAGAGGCATTTTCTTTTGAATCATGGACTCAAGTTTTGTCCATAATTCAAAAGCATTTGTATATGTAGATACATGTTCAAATAGAGATTTGTCGATGTACTTACGGATCATGGCGACTGCTTTCCGGTTTAGAAGCTCCCACTCCTTCTCGCTCTTCCCTTCGGGCTTATCCTTGCTGGTGATGGGCTTGTACAAATCCTTACAATAAAGGTGGTCTTTCATCATTGGCTTCCAATAAGAATAATTATCCGCCGTGAGTTTGAACATCTCGCCATCGTGAATGACGATAGCCTCCATCTTGAAAACACGAGCTAATGAAAAATGACCGGACTAACCTGTCTCTGACACCAGTTGTTGGAAAAACCTCCCACTTTTGTGTTGGTAGAATGGGAATATGGACTAATTAAGTCAATGACTTAATTGATACAAACTCACTTATATTTATGTGGAGAAGGAATGCTACAAGATTTGGTGGGCACTCTCACAACTTATACTTTGCTTGCTTGAGCTCTCAATTTGTGGATGATGGAAATTTACAACTTCTCCACCTATTTATAGTGGGAGGAGATCATCATTCTACACACTAATCTAGAAAGATATTTTACAAGAGAATTCTAGAATTACACAAATATCTAGGAGATATTTTAGAGGAAAATTCTAGACTAATCTTCCCTCGACCATTATCTTCTTATCTTCTCTTCTCTAGATTATTCTCCACAATAGACTCTTCGTTTTTGGATCTTAGCCCATTGGACTTGTATCCAATTTGTTAGATAACTCATTTATTAATTGGACTTGGTTAAGGAGGGACCAATAATTCGGTTCAAGATGGTATTTGGAGAGGAGCAACAACCAACATAAATATCATAAATATCAAACATTGTGGGCTCCTTTTCACAAGAGGTAGAACTAGTTGTTTGGTAAATGGAACTATCCAGTATCCACTGGCTTGTACCATACTTTCGTACTAGAGATTCCGTGTTGATGCTCGACTGTGAGCGCGAAGAGTTCAAAACAGTGGAATTTCCCAAAGAAATCTACCGAAATGATCAGTGGGGTGGTTTTAGGTTAGAGCTTATGGAGCATGTTGGCATGTTGTCGGCATTGGTACGTTCCGATGAACGTAGTATGATATGTGGGTGATGGAGGATCATGGTTGAAAGAAGGCTTATGCGATGAGCTTCAATGTTGGTTTTAACATTGTTCGTGACTGTGATGAGAGGTTCAATAAGTTATTAAGTGAACATGTTTATGAGGAAATCATGTTTCTGATTGATGTTACTGAAGCCGAGTTTTATACAAAGGAGGATATAGTTCTGATGTCACATTCCAAAGGTGTTATTACAAATTGCTCTTGACTTAGGCTTATCATTATTACTCTTGGTTGTTATACATCACGTTGTTAGGGGTGTTATATGAGCCGAATGAGTCGAGTCTTAGAATGCTCAAGCTCGGCTCGTTTATAAACGAGCCGAGTCCGAGCCGAGCTTTTGACGAGCCGAACCCGAGCCGAGCCCGAATAGCTCATCTAAAATAATGCTCATATAGTGTTATTTTAGACGAACGAGCCGAGCTTTACCCGAACGAGCCGAGCATTGGCGTGCTCAAGAAACGAGCCGAGCATTGGCGTGCTCAAGAACCGAGCCGAGCCCAAGCCGAGCTTTTGGCGAGCCGAACGCGAGCCGAACCCGAAAAGCTTGTCTCATGTATCAGCCTATATTTCTGTTTCGTATGATGACTATTAACATTTTCCAATAGCTTCAGTTGATTGACAAATACATATTTTGAGTTTAAATCAATGGCATGTCTCTTCAGATTATCTAAGCATTAGAATGATTACATCACAGGTGATGATACTTTGTGGGTGTTTCTAATGGATATTGTCCACAGGAGATCCGAGTCTGATTGCACTGTTACTGTCTTGCCTTTCACTAAGTTAGATGTGCTAACTAAACCACCAAACTTCATCTCTGTGTCACCTGAAATGTCAGAGGAAAATCAAACTATAATCTACGATCACCAATATCATATTTGACAGTCATGGACTTATACAGATCCCATTCGAGCCCAGTAGTTGTAACACGACTGCATTGCATGCCAACTGGTACAAGACCACAATGTGGGCCAACAATGGTAGGCTTAATATGAATCTCATGGCGATGTGTTCTAGGGAGAAGATGAATAAGGCAATCTCCGGATATTAGAACTATCCGCATGGTATTGAACTGATATAACACATTCATATTCCCGGCCTCATGGTCAAACCGACCGCCAAGTCCACCGCTAACAAGAATACACAGCTGCATTTACCCACACCAAACATTGCTCAGCCTACTGCACCAAATTTTATTTATGTTACATATATGGATAGAGACTTACATCGGACTGGTTTTGCTCTTGTGCAGAATCCCGTATATACGACACACACTTATGCAAGTCTGTAGTATCCTGATCATGTGATTCATTGATAACTTTGGATCCCTGCAGATAAAGAAATGAAGCAACCATGTATTTGGATATTAAGCTCAAAGATGAATTAACATGAGTTTAACATACCAAGCTAGCGTAGAATTGGAGAACTTCGGGGCGAATAGAGTCCATATCTCCTTTGATCACATCTGGTTTGTACCTATACAAATCCAAGATGAAGAACGGAGTAGAAGATAGAATAAGGTTAAAGATACTCCAGAAGGGATGAATAGAATATGAAAACTTTTCGCAATCGCAGTGTTAAGGCTCAAGACCTTAGTATTCACCTTTCAAACTTGAGGCTCAAGACCTTAGTATTCACCTTTCAAACTTGTGATGTTAAATGTATCTCAAGTGCCTTGAAGCGAATCTCAAGGTTTTGACATAAACTTGTATAAACAAATAAAGTGCAGGTGAAGAATGTACGTGATATACAACAAACGTACCTTTGGCGGAGTGTTAGGATGTCTTGTTGAGGAAACAAGACAGGAATTTCATCAAATAGTCTGTTAGCACCACCATCAGCACATACTTTCAGTTGTGCTGCTCTATCCTCAAAGGAATTAACGCATATTAGCCAAATCTAGAATATTACACACAAATAGAGAAGATGAGGAAAGGGAGTTTACCGTGCTGCCAAAGTAAAGGAGCGAAAGAAGGGAGGGGCTGATTGAGGACGACGAGGGCGTAGTAGAAGGTAGGTGGAAACCTCTCCGGCAAACCCGGGTCGAGAAAGGCAGTAGAGTGGTGCATAACCTCCATTGCTGCTTCACAAATGACTCTTACAGACCAAACTATAGGTACAAACTTTATGAATGTCATCAGCAACAAGAAAATTTTAAGGGGCACTAAATGGAATTTTGTATAAAGAAATAACTCATCCTTAATCAATGTCAGAGCAACCACTTAAGTGCAGGACGATCATAAAGAAAGCCCCTCGTCACTATCATATAATCGAGCAAGTGACGAGTTTTCCATTTATGTCGAACCAATCACTGAACTACTAAAGTGAAGGACACTCATAAATATTGTTCCTCGTCAGTCGTCACTATTATGATATAATTGAAGCCAGTTATGAACTTTCCAACCAACCAAGTTAGGAAGTGTTATATAAATGAATCATTTTGATATTCTTAAAATGCTTTACTCATTATGATTTTATGGTGAGCTTTACCTACCCGTTGTTGGATTTCATGTCCTATTTTGTGTCAAAGTTGTTGTAATCTCCAAGAAGGAGTAAACTAACAACTTATAAGTTGTTGTAATCTTCAGTAGAAGTAGACAAACAAGTTAATTAGGTAATGACTCCATAATCTCACAAGTGAGTAGACAAGCGACTTACAAGTAGTTGTAATCTCTGTTAAGGAGTAGACTAACAATTTAGTGTTGTAATATCCCAAGTGAGTAGACAACTAACCTTAAATTAGCAAAACAAAATTATATATATTCTTTAATTCAATATCCAGAATTAAATTCAATGAGTTGTAGTCTCCAAAAAGGAGTCGACAAACATCCTTATATAATTACATTCAATTGCATGCAAAACCGGTTATTAGGATATTGTATGTGCTTGACTTGGATAATGTTGAAATCATTCAAATATAGAGTTTTTCTTCTAAGTGTATTTTCCCTACACCAGGATCCAAATATCTTAGTAGGATAAGACCAACAATTCACAAAGACTAAAGTATAGAAACATACCTTGTCTTACATTTGTAAAAAAAGTTCTTCCAGATTTTGTCGAAACTTGATCCTTCTAATGGATGTCTATCTTTCTTCAATATTAATGAAGTATTTTGGTCTTTCAAATCAGTCAAAAAGAGATTTTTTATACCTTGTCAAAACTTGAGAACTAATGGCTTAATTTCTTCATGCAAAATGGATTCTTCTTGACTCCCCCTTTTATAGGTAAAGGGGGACACATTTTTTGGGGAGAATAACCACCACCAAAGCGGTTGAGAGTGGTTACAAACAGTTACTGACGGTTGAAAGAAGTTAAGGTTACATAACCACTTTTTGGCTCAAGTCCAAGACCCAAACCCAACTCAATTGGGCCATCAAAAACCCAAATTTAAGCTAGATTTTTCGGCTGACTTTGTTCTCATCAATGAGTTTTGACTAACTCGTTATAATTAGGTTTAAGGTCAACAAATACACATGAGCTTAGCTCAAACTAGCTTAGCTCATCAAGCAGCTCACTAGCTAGCTTCTTGGAGCTCAATGGACATTTGTGCTTGGATTTCTCTCAAACTTTGTAACAACTTTCTTGAGCTAATATAATGAGGAATGCCCGAAAGAACGCTCACAAAATGTGTCCTAAAACCACAAAGCGTCGGACTCTCAATTTCTGCCGCAAAATGGTCTAGGCGTTGGCAAGGCCAATAACGCTCTTGTCAAGTCATGGCATTGTCATGACAGAGTAAAGACAATGTCCCATGGCATTCATGAGGCTCAACTAAACCAACTTTCAACATAGCCGTGATAGTCATGTCCCTTGGTTTAGTTCACTTTAATTAGCTTCCATACTTTTACCCCGTAATCACTAGTTACTCTAAGTGTCAATCAAGCTACCATTACAATGGAGTTCACGTAGGATTTATTCGGTTGGTGAAAATTTATTAGAGATGAAGTTGAAGTTGAGAATAAAGTTGAATTTTTGAAAGAGAATGATTATAGGTGCGAAGAAAATTACTATGACCACTGACTCTCTTCCCACAAAAAAGAAAAGAAAATACGATAGATAAAGTTATGAAAAGTAAATGTCTATATATAAGTTAATATTTAATTCTTATCAAATTTTAAAACTTTTGTTGTCTACATAATTTTATTTTAAAAAAATAATTCTAAAACAAATATAAATATTATTATTTATATCCAACCATTTTATATCAACAAAATATTGCATCAATATTATTGTTTATAAATATAATGGTTTATAAGTATAATCTCTTTTAAAAAAAAAGATATAGACAATTTGTTTATTTACATGTAAATATAGCAAAGAAAGTAAGGTATGAATTTATCAATTTAGGTTATAAAAATATTTTATTTATTTCATTTAGCATTTGAAGGAAAACATATAATCAATTTAGCATTTTATTATATTAATAATTTAATTTTAAGTTTTAGATTTTAAATTTACGATTAATAAAATTAATATTTAAATAAAAAATTAATCCGATAAGAATAGAGGAGCATTCATAATTCATTGGTGGGCATGTTGGTTAAGGAAAATACCATGTGAATTTTTGACAATATCCATACCAAGAAAGAAATGAGTCATGCCTAAGTCTTTGATAGTGAAAGCCAAGTCAAGAGTAGATTTCACCTAATCCTCTATAAGCAAAATGTCATCAACATAGAGAAAAACAATAGTAATACCAAGGGAAGATGCTTTGACAAAGAGAGAATAGTCTTGTTTAGACTAAATATTGCCATGCACGACAAAGCTAAACAAAGCTTGAAGCCTCTGCGGTCTCACCGGGCACTGCTGCTGCAGCCAGAACAAGCTCCGGATTAAGCCTTCGGACAAATGTTTCTTCTTCCAGCGCGTTTGGCAACCCCAACGACTTCAACGCCAAGTGTGCCGCCTTTTGCCCCGAGATCATCATCGCACCAAAAGTAGGACCCTATAAAAAATCATCACATGAATCAAAATCATAAATATTATAGGATTTTTCATGTGATATACCACTTAATGCTTGGAGAATTGAAATTACCATCCTCGGTGCTCCGTCGATCTCTGCAACTTCCATTCCAGTAACAATCATGCCAGGAACGATCTCGCGGGTGAGCCTAACAATGGCGTCCTCGGCAGTGTTCATGTCAAGGGCCTTCATTCCCGGGACGGAATCAATCATCCCGATGCTCTTCAGCCTCTTGACCCCGGTGGCTCCAAATGGACCGTCGTGCCCACAAGAGCTAACCACGACCTTGGCCTCCATCACGTTTGGGTCCATGCAGGATTGCGTGTCGTGATTCATCGACACTAGAGCCCAATTCGTGACCACGCCTCCGACCCTGCCGTTCTTGACGATCAGGTCCTCAGCTGCGACTGCATTGAAGAGCTTAACATTGGGGCGGGCTAGGAGCTTCGACATGATGGTTGACGTGAAGAGGGCGGCATGCTTGATCACCACGTAGTGTTCCTGCTCGTCGTACTCAACGCCGAGCTCATCGAGAAATCTGGAGACAAAGACACCAACATCAATCGCCAATTACATTCCATATGGGTATACGTACGTTTGCAAAAGAACATTTGATTATGCCCATAGCTAGGTTAACTTTAAAAAGAGGAGATATATTCATTTATAATTAATCTGTACAAACAATTAGAATATACAAACATAGTACGTGATCTAATATTATTTTATACGTATTAAATTTATAAAATTATTTACTAATACACCTAGTTAAAATCATCTAATCTCATGACATGTAAATTAATTAATAGATGGATTTAAAATATAAAATTATACATTTACAAAATTAATATTATTCATGACTAGAAAGGTGACGACGAAAAAGAACATTTTTATAAAATTAAAATCGTATAATAATTGAAAGTTTATATAATAAGAAGGAATTTAAAAGAAAAAGGAAAGTTTATAATTAAGTTAAAAGGAAAAGGAAAGTGTATAATTTAATTGATACTAATTTGATTTAGTTTTAACTATATTAACGTGACATGTGGTCTAATAAGAAAAATGCAACAACTAATGTCACCGAGGATCCGGACTGAAATGGCATCAACGCAGATGTTATCGGAGCAACTAATAATAATAATAATTAATAATAATAATAAGAATGATAATAACAATAATAATAATAATAATAATAATAATAATATATTTAAAAAATAATAAAACAGAAGCGAATACCTGTGGGCAGGCTTACGGACGATCATGGCGGAGAAGAGCTGGCCACCAAGCCAAGCTCCACCACCGGGGCTAACAGACTGCTCGATGATGGCGACCTGAACATCGGGGTTCTTGCTGATCTCGTATGCGCAGGAAAGCCCCGCGGACCCTGCTCCGACGACGATGACATCAGTATCAGCGAAGGTGATGACGTCGGTCATATAGCGACGAGTCATCTCCCTGGAAACAATGGACTCCTTGATCGGCATGAAGTTGAACTTGTTCAGATCGTACGGTGGAGGAGCCGCTGTTGACATGGACACGATCGGTGTTTTCTGAGAAACTGCTCCAGCCGCCTGGACGAACTGCGGGCCAAACGTCTTCCGGTAGATGGCCGAATCTCGACCGGCGATGGTGGCTGGGTTGTAGACAGTGGAGATCGACGCCATTGGTTACAAATGATAATTGGAGATTGAGAAATGGAGTAGGAGGACTGGAAGGGTTTCGTGAAGACAATGTTTTTTATATACCGATGTAGGAGGCAGGCTGGGCCAGAGCAGGGTAGCCGACAGCAAGGGCCCATATTGTCTTAACGAGATTGTTTTTTTTTTTTTTGTGAGAAATTCTCATATTATTTAGAGGCAATTGTATAAATGATAAATTTTATTTACTATTTACTCTCAGTAAATAAGTATATAATAATTTTTTGACGAATCGATTAATTTATCTTGATTTAATATATCAACTTTCATTGATATGCTACAAGATTTTTTTATTTTAATTCTTATATATCTCATATAAAATATTATATAGAATTTTGAGTTCACATTTACTACAGTAATGGACTATTAACTGATTTTTCTGTGCAATGGGCCTTTTCAGCTGCTTCAGCTGGCTTTTGGGCTACCATTTGTGACATTTCTTTTCTGCATGTATTGACCCGACAGCTTTTCCTCCTCTACATTTTCTCTCTAATTTCTATTTTCCACGTGTCTTTTCGCCTTCCCCTCTATCTTTCTCATTGCCGGTTTGGCTCCTGTGAAATTTAAAAATAAGTTCATGGTGAAGTTCATGGTGAAGTTCAATGAATCTAGACCTTTTTTTTTAATTATTTTCTCATTAATTAAGGTTATATAAAAGATAATTTATAATAATATAGAATTTTAATACCACTAAATAGGGAAGGCAATATCATAAAAATCAATTAAATTTATTTAGTGCATTCAAATTGATTTAGTGTACTCTCCTTCCGTTTATTAACATTTAAAATTGAGTGAATTGGTTAAATAGGTACTTTACCTAATATTGACTATAAAGTATGTACCTTTTATTTTCTATTTAACAAAGTAGGCATCCTAATTTATGATGAAAAAGATTTAATTAAAAATTATAAAAAAAAATTACCATGTAAGTTAACCTTCTCTCCTACCTCATTTAATTATTTTACTAATTAAAGATTTTAAAA
>BSUD01000005.1:142700745-142730075 GCA_033239045.1 Fagopyrum esculentum
TTTTTTCAAAAAAGGTCATAAAATAAAGGAAATAATAAAATTCGGATATTTTTTAAAATAAAAAAATTTTAAATTCATACTATTAAACAAAATTCCTCATCAATTGCGACTAGGTTAAGACATTCATTCCATATACTCATTTACAAAATTTAAATTATTTCAAAGAAAAATACTTGAAAAAATAAATTGTGATAGTAAATGTAATGTAATCATTCACGTCCTTATATTTCAAAACACACATGTTATTTTATAAGTGCTATTGTTGTTTTTATAAATATACCCGCACAAGGTGCGGGATATAAACTAGTTGATCCTAAAATCTCTCCCTAATTATTTTCCTAATTAAAGATTTAAATAAATCTACTCTTTAATTATTTATTTATCATAATTAAAGAAATATGGTGTTATTAATTTCGTGGTTATGTACATAAGCTGATACATAATTTTTGTGACTTTCTACATAAAAATTACATTTATGTAGTACAAGTGTTTGTCATTTTGACAATATTTGGTTACACAAATTTGTCATTTACAGAAAGTTTGGTTATACAAGTCTTTTATGTATTAACATTGTGTAGTTGAAATTGTGTAATTGAAATTATGTATTTACATTGTGTAATTGAAATTGTGTAATAGAATATGTATGTCCAATGCATTTTATGTAGCTGATATTTGTGTTTTATGCATTAACATTGTGTAATTGAAATTGTGTACGGACATTGTGTAATTGAAATTATATATAAAAATTATGTATTAAATATTGCGTATCGTCAAAAGAATACACGAAGTTTGATTAGTCTAACTGGTATAAGGGCGGGGGTGGGGCAACTCATCCGTTCGATTCCTACCTTTACGCAATCTTTTACTCATTATAATTAAAAAGAATATTTTGTTTCCCGATTTACAAAAAGTGCCTTATTTCACCAATCTTCTCTTTACAATTTTGGATGGGTTTTTGAATCGAATTGTATATATATTAATTCAATTGTTTATTTTTTATTTAAAGCTATGTAACCTATATAATTATTATTTTAAATATGTTCGAAAAGGCAACAGTTTTTCAACCATGTTCGTTAATTTTTTTAACTTAAGTAAAAGTAATTTCATATCCGTTTAATCTGTGACGCCCCGTTTATTCGGGTGCATTCCGACGTTGTCTTTCCCCTTCCCTCGATTCGCTATAGCTCGAATTCTTATATAAAGTATATATATATATGTATATATATATATAAATAGCTTTTAAAAAAAAAAAGAGATAAGTTTCCGGGTATTATATTTTTTAGGGATACAATTATGTAATCCCGTATTTGTTTTATTTTATTTTAAAATTTAATATGTCGGAATTCGGGATTTACCTAACCGGGAAATCCCGTTCCAAATATAATCGAGTTAGTTTCCTTTTTTAAGAAAGAGGGGAAAAAGAAAAAGAAAAATCCCTCCTATTTATTTCTTTCCTTTTTCTTCCTTTCTTTTCTCCCTCCTCTTTTTCCTGTCTGGCGTGCAGAAGAAGAATTGAAAGCGTCTCCTCGTTATCCCTGCTGCAGCCCTAGCCTGCAGTGACTTCTCGTTTCTCCCACCTTGCTGCCTCTAATGCTCTCTCAGTCCAGCCAAGTCCCCAACAACCCACTCTTCCTCTCAATCTCTCTCTCTCACGCTCTTTCTCTCGTTCCTCTTTCCTGTTTCTTCTGCAGTGACGCTAACCATTCAAGGAGGGCTGGAAGAGGGCTGCACCGCCAAGAACCGCCACCGGACGCCACTCCCTGCGCCGCGCCGCCGCTTCGGAGGACCGGAGCCGCCAGCAGGACGGCGCGCAGGCCGCGCCGAGGCCGCCTTCTCCCTCTCCGTTCGCCGCGCCGAGGCCGCCTTCTCCCTCTCCCTTCGCCGCGCATCTGTCCGCCCCGCTGCCGGAGGCTGCTGTCGCGAGCCGGTGCCGATCGTCGCCCTTCCTCCGCCAGCGCCGACGCCGCCTCCGCTCCGCCCTTCCTCCGCCTAGCCGCCGCCGCCGCCAGCCTTGCCCTCTTCTCCGTTTCATTTCCTGTCGATTACAGTACAGAAGAGGGGATTTGTGTTTTTTGTGATTATTACAGTATTGACCCTCTCTTTGCACCTAATTACTGTTGTGACCTCTTTTTATGTGGAATTGCAGTTTTACCCTATAACTTTGGAAAATGACATTTTATACACTGCATTACATTATTAATATTCTTAAACCCTAATTTGGCTAAGCTATTTGACCCAACTCCTTGACAAATAAATTGGTGTCTTAAATGGTTTAAAAACCCGATTGTTGGATAATTTGAAAGTCGGTTTTCAATCAACGGACCATTTTTGTATGTCTTGCCCGGAATTAGTATTAACAAGTTTGACCCCGGTTTTGGAAACGGAGTTGTTTTTTTGGAAAAACCTTTTGCGCTAAACCCTCCTTTCAAAATTAGCATTTGAGCTAATTTCGCTTAGTTTTGTCCTTAGGTCCGGAAGCGCCTAATAGAAGCAATCAAACTCGTTCTTGACTCCGTAGACCGTGCTTCACCTTGGATCTCGTGTGAGTATTTCCCTTCGTTATTTCGGTAATGGTAGTATAACATGTTAGGTGAACTTAGCATAACGTAGAGCAAATGCCATGTAGTGGCCTTGAACCGTAGGTATTAGTGTTTAGATTTTGGACTTGTTGAATTATCTTATCTACGATCTTAGGATGACCTTTGAGATTATGGTTTGGACCTAGCATGCCAGAGTTAGATATCTTATATATAAGTTGGAGACTAGAAGTCCGAGAACTTCTAGCTTTTAGTTGGTTATTGATAGAATGTCTCGCTTGGTCAGGCTTAGAGCATTATTTTCCTGCGGGAAGTTGAGAGTGGTTTCGAGTTACCTTGAGAGAGGTAAGTCTCCGGACTTACTTAGCCATATTCGCTGTATTAGATTCGTTGCGTGCTTGGTGGTGTGTGTTTTATCGCTTTTGTCATAACTTATAAACCGGATAATAGGACTACCGACCTTTTATGTTATATTAGCCCAAGTGTATGATAACGGGCTGTGACATCACTGCCTGGCTCCCCGTGAGAGCTAGGGGGATCTCGGTGACTGGCCCGTGCTGGTTAGACGGTCGGAGGCATCCGACCGTTCCATTGCCGGAAGAAGGGACCGAGGCGAGTTTTGGAGGATTCTCGTGTCACAAACGAAGTTGAACTAGAACGGGATACGACTTAATAAATAAAGATAATAACCGGATTGTTTGTCGAGCATGTTTATGTGATGTGTTTATATATGTTTGTGTTTGTGCCTTCACCATGTCTTTAATACTTTGAATATAGCTAACGGTTTAGACCGTTTGTTTAGATGCCCCGCAGGTTAGGGACGTCGCCGAGTGAGGTGGAGGAGTGGACAACCGATGGTCGCCGTACATTGTAGGACAGGGGCGTTTTTGGGGTTGTTGTGTCGTTATGTTACTTTATGATGGGATTGTGGTTGTACACCTTTCGGTTATGTTTTGTGGAGTTTATGTTGTTTTGAGGACTCGGCTGAGTTTCCAAGTTGTACTCTTTACCTTTTTCATCTTGCATACACTAAAACGTTTTTTTTGTTTTGAGCCTTTATTTGTGCCATGTTGGAAAGGTCCGGTGAGATTGTTGTCAGGCTAAGGGTCGGGACCCACTGTGTGGTCTCGCCCGTAGCATCCCGACATCTCGCGGATTCGGGGTGTTACAAAAGTGGTATCAGAGCCCTAGGTTGACAACAATGGCACTCGCAACCTTCTAAAGGCCGAATGAGGGATAAACAGAACCCTTCGGGTTCTGACTTTTTAGTTTTCAAAATTCATATGCATGAGTCGGGATCGGGTTAGAATGTACGGGACCTCCACTCCTCACGCAAACCTCGACGGCATAGATTCCTGGATTTGATGTTGTATATATACGTTATTATTACATAGTCATATATATATATATATATATATATATATATTTACGGCCTTAGGATGTTTGTGGATTTATATGTATCTAGATATGTATATGACCTTAGGGTGATTGGGCTTATGGGCCTTAGTTGCATATTTGGATTTGATCATTATTATGCTTTTATTATTAGAATTAAGTTCATAAGTATTACATACGTATTTATATAAATATACGCCACACGCTATCAGATGACACGTACGAGAGCCACGGCTTACGTAGGACCCGCCAGGGGTAGACCCCCTCTTCCACCTACCGCCCAGAGACGGGGACGGGTAGGGAGACCTCCAGGCACGAGAGGTCGGGGACGTATTCCCATTGCGGACCCACCCGCTGTGGATCCGCCAGCAGCTGAGATTCTAGTAGAGGACGTAGCTGAGAGCGTCATTCCCGAGGTTAGAGATAGGACAGTTGTGAGGTCCGGGGCACATAGTTCCCCATCTGCTAGGACCGGGGGATCATCTATTGGAGCTACTGTATTTGCAGACTACGTACGCCGAGTAGAGGAGGCATTCAGGACAGGAGCACCACCTCCAGCACCACCAGTGCCGGTACCTCCTGTACCCGCACCTGCACCTGCACCAGCGAGATCGGTCGAGGTCACACAGAGAGCTACCCAGATCGGAGCCGTACCTGATGTAGTTGCACCGGCGGTAGTAGCACCTGTGCCGGTTGTAGAGATTGCTAGACCCAGAGACGAGCTGAGGACTCCTAGGCCCGATGACTGGTTGAAAGCTTTTAACCAGCAGCATGTTCCTTGCTTCGATGGGAAGGTAGGGTTAGAGGTTGAACACTGGATTGGACACGTGGAGTCCGCACTAGAGGCGATCCGTTGTCCGGAGGAGAGACAGGTGGAGATAGTCCAGACATTATTCAGAGAGGAGGCCCGTTATTGGTGGAGGACTGTTAGAGGAGGTGTGGCTAGGATGGAGCAGCTGCTGAGCCTCGTCAGAGAGACTTTCTGCCCGGATTCACTGAGGAGAGACAGAGTCCAGGACTTCCTAGAGGCCGGCTTTGAGGATTTTCCTGTCATGGAGGCGATTAGACGTTTTAGAGCGGAGTTGGCATTGCTGGGGCCCGCTGCACCTCCAGCGGACCAGCATGTCTACCTCTTTTCCAGGAGACTGAGGGAGTCCACCCGTGCCTACTTGGCGGGTTTTCGCTGTGATTCATTGGCAGAGTACCAGGATCGAGCTTCGGCCTATGAGAGAGACCGACCTGGGACGAGGAGGGCAGCACAGTCCGGGGGACCGGACAAGAGACAGAGGTCCGCACCTACAGGAGCCGGAGGACAGGGACGCAGCCAGGCTCCGGGACGTTCGGTACCACAGCGGCAGACATCCGACCGTGGGCCACAGTGCCATGGTTGTGGAGGCTATGGACACATTCGGAGGACTTGCACGAAGCCTCCTGTAGCATGCTTTACTTGTGGTCAGATGGGCCACCGAGCCGCTTTTTGCCATCAGGGCAGGTCACAGTCTCGGCAGGGTTCTTCGCCTGCTGGGGTAGCAGGGGGTAGTCAGAGGCCTCCACAGTTTCAGCCACAGGGCTCTCAGCAGAGGTTCCAGGGACAGACACGTACTCAGGGTTCAGCCCAGGGACCAGGCCGAGGTAGAGGCCGAGGTGGTGGTACACAGGGGACTAGGGACACCCAGGTTAGAGCGCTGGAGTTGAGGAGTGCCGTAGATCCCGCAGCACCAGCAGCTACAGGTACTATTCAGATCCATGGACTACCGGTCCGAGTTTTGTTTGATACGGGTGCCACACACTCTTTTATTTCCGATGATTGCGTAGCTAGGTTGTCCTTAGTTACGGTAGGGGGGAGACCCTTTGTAGTGGGGTTACCCGATGGGGGTAGGGTTAGTGGTACCCGAGAGGTACGCGGTTGTCCCATACATTTGGGGAACCGAGATTGGTTAGCCGACTTCTATGTCATGCACTTAGTGCATGAAGAAGTCATTTTGGGCATGGACTGGATGGACCGACACCGAGCCGTCTTAGACATCAGTCGGAGGACCGTGACAGTTACCACGGAGACGGGACATGAGGTGATTTTCCGAGGTTGGGACCTCGGAAAGACCGGTACAGTCATTAGCGCGGTTCGAGCCGCAAGACTTATCGGACAGGGATGCGAGGCCTTCTGGTGTTACGCCATGAAGGAGGAGGCGGGACCGTCGCTGGAGGAGATTCCCGTAGCATGTGAGTTCGAGGATGTATTTGGAGAGCCACCCGGATTACCACCGCAGAGGAGTGTTGATTTTTCCATCGAGTTGGAGCCCGGCACGAGGCCGATCTCCAAGGCCCCATACCGCATGGCGCCGATCGAGTTGCTTGAGCTGAAGAAGCAGCTCGAGGAGTTAGCAGAGAGGGGTTTCATACGCCCGAGCGTGTCCCCATGGGGTGCACCGGTCCTCTTCGTCAGGAAGAAGGACGGGTCTTTGAGACTTTGTATCGATTACCGGGAATTGAACAAAGTCACCATCAAGAACAAGTACCCCCTTCCGCGCATTGATGATTTGCTAGACCAGTTGCAGGGAGCCTCCGTATTTTCGCGCATCGACTTGAGGTCGGGATATCACCAGCTGAGGGTGAGAGAGCAGGACGTGCCGAAGACGGCATTCAGGACGAGATACGGCCACTATGAGTTTGTCGTGATGCCATTCGGGCTCACGAATGCACCTGCCGTCTTCATGGAGTTGATGAACGGAATATTCATCGATTTCTTGGACCAGTTTGTGGTGGTGTTTATAGATGACATCTTAGTCTACTCCCGGAGTAGGGAGGAGCATGAGGGACACCTGAGGACGGTTCTTCGAGTCCTTCAGGATAGAGAGCTTTATGCAAAGCTCTCTAAGTGCGAGTTTTGGATGCCCGAGGTGGCATTTCTGGGTCACATAGTTTCCGCCGAGGGTGTCATGGTTGACCCGGCGAAGATAGAGTCCGTTTCTTCATGGCCGCCTCCTCGGACGGTCAAGGAGGTGCGCAGTTTCTTGGGATTAGCGGGATATTACCGCCGTTTTGTTGAGGGTTTCTCCGTGATTGCACGACCCCTTACTTCCTTGCTAAGGAAGTCTACCAGGTTCGTCTGGTCTGAGCCTTGCCAGCGCAGCTTTGAGGAGCTGAAGAGGAGGTTGACCTCCGCTCCTGTGTTAGCCCAGCCTGAGGGCGTAGAGGACTTTGTTGTATATAGTGACGCCTCCAAGCTAGGCTTGGGGTGTGTTTTGATGCAGAGGGGTAGGGTTATTGCGTACGCTTCGCGGCAGCTGAAGCCGTACGAGGAGAATTATCCCACCCATGATCTTGAGCTACCAGCGGTGATTCATGCCCTGAAGATCTGGCGACACTATTTGTACGGAGCCACGTGTCAGATCTTCACAGACCATAAGAGTCTGAAGTATATATTCACTCAGCGGGAGTTGAATAACCGCCAGAGGAGATGGTTAGAGCTGATTAAGGACTTCGATTTGGAGATTTTATACCACCCTGGGAAGGCGAACGTGGTCGCCGATGCCCTGAGTAGGAGGACACCTCGAGAGGAGGCTATAGCTCGACTCACGATTCAGCCACAGTTGCAGAGGGATTTGGCGGAGTTAGAGCTAGATATTCAGTTTCCAGACAGGGTCGGCCGTCTGTCCGAGTTGGAGGTGTTACCTGATCTGTCTGGAGAGATCCGGCAGAAGCAGGAGGGTTGTCCCGTGTTGGCGAGGATTCGGGATAGGATGGCCAGAGGTGAGGCACCGCAGTTTATCACAAGGGCAGATGGGTTGTTGAGACGCCATGGACGTATTTGTGTGCCGTCAGACCCAGAGTTGAGAGAGCGGATCTTGCAGGAGGCGCATTCTACTCCTTACTCGGTGCATCCAGGCACGAGTAAGATGTACCAGGATATCAGGAGATCTTATTGGTGGGGCGGGCTTAAGCCCGATGTAGCTAGATATGTAGCCAGATGCGCGACCTGCCAGCAGGTCAAGATCGAGCACCAGAGACCGGGGGGAGAGCTCCACCCACTGCCTGTGCCGCAGTGGAAGTGGGAGGACATATCCATGGATTTTGTCACCGGTTTGAGACAGAGTAGGAGCTTTGATGCGATTTGGGTGGTAGTGGATCGGCTGACGAAGACCGCACGTTTCATTCCTATTCGAGAGACGTGGCCGGTGAGTCGTCTAGCTGAGGAGTTTACTCGTCAGATTGTGAGATTGCATGGAGTCCCGAGGACTATCATCTCGGATAGGGATGGACGTTTTACTTCGAGATTCTGGCAGCAGGTACACGCCGCCCTAGGCTCGAGTCTGCATTTCACCACCGCATATCATCCATAGACCGACGGTCAGTCCGAGCAGACTATCCAGACCTTAGAGGACATGTTACGGGCATGTGTGTTGGACTGGGGGCAGGTATGGCCAGATCACCTTCCATTGGTGGAGTTCTCGTATAATAACAGTTGGCACGCTTCGATTGGGATGTCACCGTATGAGGCCTTGTATGGACGGAGATGTCGTACTCCCTTGTGTTGGGATGAGCCGGGCAGTTCTAGTGTTGTAGCTCCAGCCCAGATACAGGATGACATGGCTAGGGTTGCTTTGATTCGGGAGAGGATGTTGGCTGCGCAGAGCCGTCAGAGATCATATGCAGATAGGAGGCGTAGGCCCCTAGAGTTCAGAGTAGGAGCTCAGGTCTGGTTGAGGGTATCACCGACACGGGGTGTCAGGCGATTTGGCATTAAGGGGAAGTTAAGCCCCCGATATGTCGGCCCCTTTGAGATTTTAGAGAGAGTCGGAGAGGTGGCATATAGGTTAGCATTACCACCGAGGTTAGAGGGTATTCACCCGGTGTTCCATGTATCTCAGTTGAGAGAGTACATACATGACCCGAGGCATGTCATTAGCCACGAGGACCTGGTGGTCGAGCCAGACCATACCTTCGCGGAGCATCCGATTGCGGTTTTGGAGCGTAGTACGAGACGACTTCGGTCGAAGGAGATACCGATGTTGAGAGTGCAGTGGTCGAGGCGAGGAGCCGACGAGGCCACTTGGGAGACGGAGGATAGTATCCGTAGGAACTATCCCGAGTTTTACGCAGGATTAGCCACATCTATAGGACCGTCGGGTTAGTCTCGAGATCTATCCTTGTTTACTCTTATGTGATTTATGACGTGATGTGATATGTGTGTTTCCTATGAGTATATCTCACGAGTCTAGGCGAGTAGACTTTGGATTAGAAGGGCCATAGTTGCCACATTTTAGGATTCCGAGAGAATGTTGAGGCACTTTAGCTTGAGAGTTCCGCGTTTAGCAAGTTTCGGGACGAAACTTTTCTTTAGGAGGACCTGATGTGACGCCCCGTTTATTCGGGTGCATTCCGACGTTGTCTTTCCCCTTCCCTCGATTCGCTATAGCTCGAATTCTTATATAAAGTATATATATATATATGTATATATATATATAAATAGCTTTTAAAAAAAAAAAGAGATAAGTTTTCGGGTATTATATTTTTTAGGGATACAATTATGTAATCCCGTATTTGTTTTATTTTATTTTAAAATTTAATATGTCGGAATTCGGGATTTACCTAACCGGGAAATCCCGTTCCAAATATAATCGAGTTAGTTTCCTTTTTTTAAGAAAGAGGGGAAAAAGAAAAAGAAAAATCCCTCCTATTTATTTCTTTCCTTTTTCTTCCTTTCTTTTCTCCCTCCTCTTTTTCCTGTCTGGCGTGCAGAAGAAGAATTGAAAGCGTCTCCTCGTTATCCCTGCTGCAGCCCTAGCCTGCAGTGACTTCTCGTTTCTCCCACCTTGCTGCCTCTAATGCACTCTCAGTCCAGCCAAGTCCCCAACAGCCCACTCTTCCTCTCAATCTCTCTCTCTCACGCTCTTTCTCTCGTTCCTCTTTCCTGTTTCTTTTGCAGTGACGCTAACCATTCAAGGAGGGCTGGAAGAGGGCTGCACCGCCAAGAACCGCCACCGGACGCCACTCCCTGCGCCGCGCCGCCGCTTCGGAGGACCGGAGCCGCCAGCAGGACGGCGCGCAGGCCGCGCCGAGGCCGCCTTCTCCCTCTCCGTTCGCCGCGCCGAGGCCGCCTTCTCCCTCTCCCTTCGCCGCGCATCTGTCCGCCCCGCTGCCGGAGGCTGCTGTCGCGAGCCGGTGCCGATCGTCGCCCTTCCTCCGCCAGCGCCGAAGCCGCCTCCGCTCCGCCCTTCCTCCGCCTAGCCGCCGCCGCCGCCAGCCTTGCCCTCTTCTCCGTTTCATTTCCTGTCGATTACAGTACAGAAGAGGGGATTTGTGTTTTTTGTGATTATTACAGTATTGACCCTCTCTTTGCACCTAATTACTGTTGTGACCTCTTTTTATGTGGAATTGCAGTTTTACCCTATAACTTTGGAAAATGACATTTTATACACTGCATTACATTATTAATATTCTTAAACCCTAATTTGGCTAAGCTATTTGACCCAACTCCTTGACAAATAAATTGGTGTCTTAAATGGTTTAAAAACCCGATTGTTGGATAATTTGAAAGTCGGTTTTCAATCAACAGACCATTTTTGTATGTCTTGCCCGGAATTAGTATTAACAAGTTTGACCCCGGTTTTGGAAACGGAGTTGTTTTTTTGGAAAAACCTTTTGCGCTAAACCCTCCTTTCAAAATTAGCATTTGAGCTAATTTCGCTTAGTTTTGTCCTTAGGTCCGGAAGCGCCTAATAGAAGCAATCAAACTCGTTCTTGACTCCGTAGACCGTGCTTCACCTTGGATCTCGTGTGAGTATTTCCCTTCGTTATTTCGGTAATGGTAGTATAACATGTTAGGTGAACTTAGCATAACGTAGAGCAAATGCCATGTAGTGGCCTTGAACCGTAGGTATTAGTGTTTAGATTTTGGACTTGTTGAATTATCTTATCTACGATCTTAGGATGACCTTTGAGATTATGGTTTGGACCTAGCATGCTAGAGTTAGATATCTTATATATAAGTTGGAGACTAGAAGTCCGAGAACTTCTAGCTTTTAGTTGGTTATTGATAGAATGTCTCGCTTGGTCAGGCTTAGAGCATTATTTTCCTGCGGGAAGTTGAGAGTGGTTTCGAGTTACCTTGAGAGAGGTAAGTCTCCGGACTTACTTAGCCATATTCGCTGTATTAGATTCGTTGCGTGCTTGGTGGTGTGTGTTTTATCGCTTTTGTCATAACTTATAAACCGGATAATAGGACTACCGACCTTTTATGTTATATTAGCCCAAGTGTATGATAAGGGGCTGTGACATCACTGCCTGGCTCCCCGTGAGAGCTAGGGGGATCTCGGCGACTGGCCCGTGCTGGTTAGACGGTCGGAGGCATCCGACCGTTCCATTGCCGGAAGAAGGGACCGAGGCGAGTTTTGGAGGATTCTCGTGTCACAAACGAAGTTGAACTAGAACGGGATACGACTTAATAAATAAAGATAATAACCGGATTGTTTGTCGAGCATGTTTATGTGATGTGTTTATATATGTTTGTGTTTGTGCCTTCACCATGTCTTTAATACTTTGAATATAGCTAACGGTTTAGACCGTTTGTTTAGATGCCCCGCAGGTTAGGGACGTCGCCGAGTGAGGTGGAGGAGTGGACAGCCGATGGTCGCCGTACATTGTAGGACGGGGGCGTTTTTGGGGTTGTTGTGTCGTTATGTTACTTTATGATGGGATTGTGGTTGTACACCTTTCGGTTATGTTTTGTGGAGTTTATGTTGTTTTGAGGACTCGGCTGAGTTTCCAAGTTGTACTCTTTACCTTTTTCATCTTGCATACACTAAAACGTTTTTTTTGTTTTGAGCCTTTATTTGTGCCATGTTGGAAAGGTCCGGTGAGATTGTTGTCAGGCTAAGGGTCGGGACCCACTGTGTGGTCTCGCCCGTAGCATCCCGACATCCCGCGGATTCGGGGTGTTACATAATCAGTCTTATAAAAAATATCAAAGGATACATAAAAATATAAATAACATATAACTAGTATACATTTTTCTTCTACTAATTAATAACGTTATTATCAAATACATTGTTAATTAGTAGAAGAATAAGGAAGGAGGCGTTTAATCGATTTAGGAATACTAAATAAATGTTTTTTTATGTCTAAATTATTTTTTCTATTTTAATAGGATCAATATTTTTATTTTTTTTATAAACTATTTTTTCTATTTATAGCCTTAAGTAGTGAGAATATCTTAACCTTTAATTTAGTTACGATTTGGATTGATTGACCTTCACCGCAAAGTTAATTTTTGAACTTCACTAGAGTCGAACCGGTTCTAAATCATTGATTAAATTTAAAGCTTGAGATCATCTTGATAATGGGAGAATTTGATATACTAGGCTTTTTTGAGTTTTTGTTTAAGAAAGTGTACCCCAAATTTTTTACCACTTTCATTTAATAGTAGGTAAAAATTATTAACCCTTCTATTTAGAAAGAAAGGAATAAATGATGTTTATTATTTGTTATATAAGTATAAGTTTTAGTTTTTAATTACTGAATTTGTTTTTTTTATTTATTATTTTTCTTGTTTTTATTTATTATTTCTTTTTTATTTTCTGAACTAAATTTCTCATACCGGAATTTCACATACCAGAATTTTTATACCAGAAATTTCATACCATAAATTTCATACCATAAATTTCACACCAGAAATTTCATACCAGAAATTATTATACGAAAAGTTCGTACCAGAAATTTCATACCATAATTTTTCATACCATAATTTAAATACCAGAAATTTCATACCATAAATTTCATACCAAAAGTTTCATACCATAAAATTACATACCATAAAATTACATTTTATCATACCAGAATTTTTACACTAGATTTTCATACCATAAAATTACATACCATAAAACTAGATACCATAAAATTACATTTTGTCATACCAGAATTTTGTTATACCGGATTTCATACCATAAAATTACATACCATAAAACTACATACCAGAAATTTTTCATACCAAAAAACTCATAACAAAATTTTCTGGTAAGAATTTTACAAAATTCATACCTAAAAACTCATAACAAAATTTTTTGGTATGAATTTCGTACCAGAAATTCGTACCAGAGATTCCCCCACCCCCACCTCAAAACCCAAATTCCATACGAACTGAGGAAACCAGAAGGAACCCCAATTTCATACAAACTCAGCACAACCCCGTTTCATATACAAACTCAACAAAAATATTTCGCTTCAGTTCAAACATCCAGCACACAGCACGAATCTAATTTATCCTAACGATTAAGAAATAATACCTTATAAAATGATTAAGGGACTAATCAACCTTTCGATTCCTACAGTGCCAACGTACAAACCAGTCGCAGTCGGATTATTGGAATATCCAGTGGAATCGAAGCTCTTTTCGACTTTCCGATCGAGGTCGAGGCTGAATTGTGGTTAATCGAGTAGATATTCCGGTGTGAATATCCGAAATTACGCTGGCTGTGAGGAGATTGGGGATTTTGATCGGAATCGCAGTCGGATTCCGAGAACATCGCTTCTGATTGCAGGAACTATGCTTGCCATTTGCGGCTACGAGGGAGAGAGAGATAGGGAAGAGAGAAGAGGATAGGATAGTTAGGGTTCACGGTTAAAAAATAGGTTTGGGGTACACTTACTAACTCAAAAATACTAAAAAGCCTATTTACTAATCTAATTTTCAAAACAGCCTACTTACCTAATTAGCCCCTTGATAATTAAGGCTAATGAATAAGAAAGATAATTTTATAAAAATAAAAATAGTGAATGATACTAAAAAAGGAAAGGCAATATTATAAAAATAAATGTTGTATCGGTATTTTCAACTAATCTTATTGTATATTAATTAAAATATTTTTATTATCATTTTAGTGAATGTGTTTGTTATTGTCTTTCCTATTCAATAGCACTGTTGTTTTATATTTATAAAATTTAAATGTTAAATCATCCGGTAAATTAAAGTTAGAAAATAAGAAAGATAATCAGGTAAGTTTGTTCTCCCAATATTCTAATGTTATGGTTTGTTTTGATTAGATTAATTTTCTAAGTATCATTAAAAATAATAATAAAAACATTTTAATTAATATACGATTAAATTAGCTGAAAAATACTGATACAATTTGTTCGCTCCAAACGGTGTGTGCAAGCTTTAAATTTATAACCCTAGACTTAAGCTTAAAACAAGGATGCGAACCCGCAGTGTACGGGTCAATCGTAGTAAAAGCAAGAAAATTCCAAGGGTCGATCACAGGGACTCGGTGAAACGGAGTCAATACGGTATGCTAATGTCAATACTAACCACAAGAGCAATTTAACACAATCAAAGATGAATAAGAAGTCAATTAAGCAAACATGCAATTCTAGGGATTAAAGCATCAAGTTGTGGTTCCAACTCAAGATCTATAGATAAGCGGACAAAGCTGAGATTTTTGCATGGGGAAGGTGTTACTAAAGTGGAGTAGATCACCGGGTAAGTCTCACTACACACTAATCCTAAACCGTAACTCCTATTACCGGGTAAGTCTCAAGGAATCAAGATAAAGAACTATAACCTCAAACTAACACACCATCTAAGGGAATAGAATCAACCTTTACCGGGTAAGTCTCAGGCTAACTCACAAAGATGGGATGGAAGCACACTCAAACCCCAATAAAGGATAAACCTTTATTACCTACACTTATGATCGTTAATACACAAACTAAGGAATTACCGGGTAAGTCTCATCCTAAGCTTGCTTTGAACCAGGAAGGTGTAATAAGAATAGGATTTAGCAAACTCTAACACTTAACTCTCAGTTTTAGGCCGAATAAGTCACCTCGGTCAGAAGAATTCCACCCCGGACGAGATGTTCATCAACCGAACGAGATGCTTAGGGTTAAGGTTAAAGACTCGAACTTTCGGGATCCTACTGGAATCTAAGATTATTCTATCATTGTTTTTCCCACAACCTTCAGCCAATCACCCCAGAATCACACAAGGAAATTAGCCACTCATCATCATAATGAAAGTATTAAATATATGGGAAGAAGGGTGAATATTTGAACAAAGAAGAATTTAATGAAAAGACTTCAATAACTGAATCAAATATCACAACAAAGCGTTCCTTGGATAATAATCCAACAAGACAAGACAACAAGGAAAGGAATTGAAGACAATCTTACAAAATCCTTCAAAAAGCTATAAAAGCTATGATCTTTGATCTTCCTTCAACCTTCGAAAAGGTTCTTCAAAAACTCCCAACTTGGAGTATGCTGCTGCTGCTCCTTCGATGTAGGCGGAATACTTGTGCTGATAGCGGATTTCGACGGTATAGCGTGTTCTTCAAATTGTGGAAAACCAACCCTTTTTATAGGAAAATAACCCTCCAAAGATAATAAATCTTAGAAAAATTTTCTCCCATAAATATAGGTAAAATATATGATTCTGCATATCTCCTTCCTTCCAGAAGCTCAGCCCAAAAATATAAGATCACTTTCCAAATTTAAAAGATCCCAGCCAAGAATAAAATATTCTCGCCGCGTCCTAGGTATTCGCCTCGGTCGAGTCGGCGTCTTTGGATCGCCTCGGTCGAGGTGGTCCTCTGGTCAACCGAGGTGACTTATAACTGAACGTAGGATCTCTCAAAACTGGTCTAAAGTGAATCTTTAATCCATGGATACGCTTCTTGGATGTAGCTCCAAATGACTCATGACTCTTTTTGCTCCTTTTTGATGCAAAACGTACCATATTACCTGCAATTACAACGAAACTAGGTGTAGACCTCGATTCTCGCAAAGGTAGATGAAATGGTAGTAAAATCACATAATGTACATACAAACATGCAGATTATGAAAGATAAAACGTCCAAACAAACCTCAAAATATAGACTATAATTCATGCTATCAAAATACCCCATACTTAGCCCTTGCTTGTCCCCAAGCAAGTTCCTCATATAGAAGACAAGATAGAATGGATTATAAGTCAAGAAAATCAATGAAAAAGTCTTTCAAAAACATTTTATGGTGTGAAACTATCATAGATCACTCTAAGAGAATACTTCATGGAATTTAAAAAAAACTCAATATGATCAAAACATTTTATAAATATAAGAAAGTTGTTCATCTTTGCATAAAATCATAGAATGCATAATAAATCATAATTATCAAAATTAATCATGTATAATCCAATTTAAACCGCTAAGTCAATCAACAAGCTCAAGGTCTCAAGGGCTTCCCAAAAGAAAGGTCAAGAAACGTGTGGGGTAGGGATGTATGTAAGGTAATGTGGTGCTAGAATCCGGGAAGAGGATAAACTTCACTTTCACTTTGACTTGCAACATCTTCCACCAATAAGCTTTGCTTATTTCACACTTTTTCTTTTTTACTTTACTTTTTGGGATGCATGGACAGAGGTGCACAATAACCGAAGCCTAGGAAATCAGCAATCGTCAATTTCTTGAGATGCATCAAACCCTTGATGCACATACCATGACCCGATAGGAATATCGCTCAATCCGACTTTGGCAAGACACAAACACCCGGCTATGTGAATGGTGCCGAGTTACTCATCTTCATGATTGACTTCCCCAAACCTATTATTGCTTTCTAATACTTTCACTTCCAGCCACCTTCAACTTTAACTTGCTTTCACCACTTTGCTTGCTTCCAAATTCCCGGATAGGTAAAGGGAGGCAAAATGTATATGAGGGGCTAAGCATGATCAAGAAGAAGAAGAAGAAGAGAATGAATTGCCTTGGTCTTTCCAATAAGAAAGTGAGAGAACTTATGCTGCGGTGTCAACCTTCAAATTCAACATAATTTGGATAAAAACAAAGTATTAAACATGCCAATAATTTCAAACAAAGCATTTAGCAACTTAAACATATCATAAAATCTTTCAAACACATAAAGAATTTAAACCCAGTAGGTAAACAAGATCTTCACTGAGATCATATCCAGATAAGTAACACAAAAATCGTTTTCGAAAACTCTCAGTTAACCCACCTCGGTCGAGATGTTCTTAGTTCAACCGAGGTGAAACACCTCGTTTGGCCAATACTGACTCGGTCGAGGTCGAAAATTTTTTTTAAAACCATATATTTTTCGGTTTCGACGTTTTTCTCAATCAAATAATCTGTAGGTATGCATGTAAAATCAGATAATCATATAAAGGCAGATGAAGCACAAATATGAAAATATCCGGTCAATAAAATACATCATAAGTGTCGAATACATCAAGCAGTCACGTAGTCAAATAATACAGACAAATACCCCATACTTGAGACACACTGTCCCAGTGGGTATAATAAAAGTCTAAATGAAAGGGGACTCACCGGATAAAGAGCTGAACTGCATAAAAATATAATAAATAAAACCCTGCAGCTCCTCAGTAGTCCTGATCCGGTGGTGGTGGTGGTATGTAGGGGAACTGAGTCGGATCATAGGGATAGCCCATGACATGCTGGAACTGTAGCTGAGCCATCATGTGCTGATGATGCTGCCGCTCCTGCATCTCGCAGATGTCCAATGAAAGTGCAGCATATGAGTCGATAACCTGATCCGTCAGGTCATCGATCCGTCGGTGTGCAGCTCTGTCCCTAACTCCCCTCCTCCTGCGCCTAGCGGGCCTGACTGGAGAAGTCTCAGCTGGCGCTGGCTCAGTGTCCTCCTCGTCATCATCTAGATCTAATGGGAGGCGCGCTCGTCCCAGCTGTATCTGTCCCTGTGTCCATCGGGACGCCGCCTCCTCTCTCATCAAATGTCTCATCGTCGTCATCCTCATCCTCAGCCTCCTCAGCCTCCTCTGCAGGGGCAGCTGCTCCCTCTTTGTAATCCTCCATAAGTGGACCCCAAGCAGTCTGCCAGTAATGTGGATCGAAGACAGAGAACTGTGCAGACCATCTGATGCCCTGAGGTGCAGTCTACTCCCATGGCATAGCGACGTAGGGTGTAGTCAGTCCTCGGGGAACCAGAATCCTCCGAGTAATCATCTCCTGAAGTCCGAGCGGCTTGGCAGCCGCCACCATGGTGCACCTACTCAGATCCATATCCTGATACCTAGCGATATGGGTCACTATCCCTCCGCAGCATATATCCCCCTTCCCCTTGGCCTTGATCCTGTGCAGATCCTCTGCCAGCATCAAGCCAAAGTCAGGGTATCCCCCTGTGACCATGCAGTATAAAGAGAAGAGCTCCCCCTGTCGGACCTTCTGGGGCGTCTCAGCACGCGCCAGAAGCGTCTCGCTGAAGATCCTGTGTACCAACCGAAAAGCTAGATGATAGATAAGCTTCGCCCTGGAATCACCAGGGCGCCACCTGTCTGCATGACTCGTAATGTGGGCAATCTGACCCCAGAACTCTCTAGCTACTGCTCGGGTCGGGAAATCTACGGCGGTGGGGGTAGGGAAGCCAAAAATGTCTCTCCAGTAGTCAAGAGGTACTAGGTAGTTCCGGTTCATCAACCGGTACTTCACAGCCCCCTCTGTGGGGAGGTAAGTGAAGGAACTGACAAACTCGAGGGTAGGCTCAAGGTAGGCTGGGGCTCGGATCTCAGTAAACTGATCCAGCCCGACTGTGGTGATCATCCTCCTAAGCTCTCCATCTACGTGGAGACAGTCAAAGGCAGAAACGTCCAGAAACCTAGGAGCGATAACTGGACGACTAGCAATGCGGTCATAATCTACCTGGTGTCTCTCATGGATCACCGGGATAGAAGGTCTGGATGAGGAAGAAGAAGGGGAAGGAGAGGATCTATCTCTAAGGGCTAGCAATCTGTCAGAACTCATTTTCAAAACACACTGTCAGACTACCTCGGTCGACTGACAACTCCAAGAATCACCTCGACCGAGGTGCAGAACGACTGGACCGAGGCGAAGACAGTTCGATTTCCACTCTCTGATTTTCAGTTCTTTTCCCCCTAAAATCACTACCGATGTTTCCTAAGGGGTACTTATATATTTCCTCAACAGAATCAGGGGCAACCAAATCCCAAATTGCAGAAAACAAACGAGTTAGGGTTTTCGAACGCTTTTACCTCGTTTCGGTCGAAACGCTCAAATTTCTTGCAGATCTGTAGTTGCGATCGATCCTTCTACCCCTTAATTGCAGTTTGGAAGCAGAAATCGTTGAAAACGAGCGAGAAACGAAGGAGAACGAGGTATAGCTGTCGCCGCGGTCGAGGAGGGTAAAAAAAAACGAAACTGTAATTTTTTCCCTTCTTATACTGTTATTGATCTGCTGTCACCTCGGTCGAGATGGTCTCGACTGGCCCGAGGTGGTATGGACCGAGGTGGTTCTGCAGAAACCCTAGTCGCCTCGGTTGCTTCAAGAATTAACTCGGTCGAGGTGCTCTGACAGTAACCGAGGTGCTTCTGTCTTCTCAGAATCTCGAACTTCTCTCCTTCCAGATGTGCTCCTTCCTGTTGTCTATCCAGAACGCCAAAAACAAAGCAAAGCAAAGCAAAAAAACAAAAACTATCTAAGCTAGACTAGAAAACGGGAAAGAAGAGCAATACCTTGGGTTGCCTCCCAAGAAGCGCTTGATTTAAGGTCGCTAGCTGGACCATGATGCGTCTCAAACGAGGTAGATTGGTGCAACCTCCTCAACTGGCGTTTCCGGTTGGTACTTCTTAAGTCTATGACCGTTGACCTTGAAGCTTCCGCTAGTTTCGCCCCATATCTCAACTGCACCATGAGGGAAAACATGTTTCACAATATAAGGTCCGGTCCATCTAGATTTCAACTTACCTGGAAAAAGACGGAGGCGGGAGTTGAAGAGTAGAACTAAATCTCCCTCGTTAAGCTCCTTTGGAACGATACGCTTGTCATGCCATCTCTTCGTTCTTTCCTTGTAGATTTTGGCATTCTCATAGGCGTTCAAACGCAGCTCTTCCAGCTCGTTAAGTTCCAATAGTCGCTTCTCCCCGGCAACGGCGCCAAAAACTTGTTCGCTCCAAACGGTGTGTGCAAGCTTTAAATTTATAACCCTAGACTTAAGCTTAAAACAAGGATGCGAACCCGCAGTGTACGGGTCAATCGTAGTAAAAGCAAGAAAATTCCAGGGGTCGATCACAGGGACTCGGTGAAACGGAGTCAATACGGTATGCTAATGTCAATACTAACCACAAGAGCAATTTAACACAATCAAAGATGAATAAGAAGTCAATAAAGCAAACATGCAATTCTAGGGATTAAAGCATCTAGTTGTGGTTCCAACTCAACGGGCAAGTGGCAAGACTTCCCATATACCAAATTATAAGGGGTGGTACCTATGGGAGTCTTGAATGCTGTCCTGTACGCCCAAAGAGCATCGTCCAATTTCATGGACCAATCCTTCCTCGTTCTAGAGACGGTCTTCTCCAAAATTGCCTTGATTTCTCTATTCGAGATCTCGACCTGTCCACTAGTTTGAGGGTGATAAGCAGTTGATACCTTGTGGGTTACCCCATACTTCGATAGAAGTGCTTTAAACTTCCGGTTGATGAAATGCGTCCCTCCATCGCTGATGATGATGCGTGGAGTTCCAAATCGTGGAAAGATAGTTCTATTCAAGAACTTCACAACCACCTTGGCGTCGTTAGTGGGGGAAGCAATGGCTTCAACCCATCTAGAGACGTAATCAACGGCAAGGAGAATGTAGAGGTTTCCTCCGGAGGATGGGAAAGGTCCCATGAAGTCAATCCCCCATACATCAAAGATTTCCACTTCTTGGATGTTATTAAGCGGCATCTCGTTCCTCCTTGATAGGTTCCCTGTTCTTTGGCATGCATCACAAGAAACAACAAAAGCTTGCACATCCTTAAATAATGTAGGCCAAAAGAAACCGGAACACAATACCTTGGCGCATGTTTTATCGGTGCTAGCATGTCCTCCACAAGGAAGTGAATGACAATGCCTTATGATGCTATTAACTTCATCTTCCGGAATGCACCTTCGAAGCATCCCATCCGGTCCGCGCTTGAATAGCAACGACTCATCCCAGTAGTAATGTCGTACTTCCTTGAAGAATCTCTTCTTTTGAGAGTACGTCAATCCGGGCGGTATTTCCTGGCAAACAAGATAATTCACAATATCAGCATACCAAGGACCTTTATTATCAGAAAGTTGGTGGAGGGAATGATCCGCCAACTGTGGGTGAATGTCAGAGAAGGGAGTATAAAAATTTTTATTCTCAGCAATCTCAGTTGACATTGTCTCGCTGTCAACCTCGGTCGAGACGCAAAGGCGTTGACCGAGGTGTTCTTCAGACGCCTCGCTCAGTCCAGAAAGTGCCTCGGTCGAGGTACTGCTACTGGATCCGAGGCTGGAAATCTTCGTTTCCTGGATCAGCTTCTCAGTTGTAGCTCCTGGATCTTCTTCCAATGTTTTTAAACTCCGTATATCTGCATCACAAGAAGCATCTATACCTTCCTCCATTAAACTGAAGCTAATAACTCTTTCGAGTGGATCATTAATAAGGATAGAGCTCACCAATTCTCTTGATTCTTCTTCATCGTAGATGTTGAAGATATCATCAGTTAGTTGCTCTCCTTTCATGGCTGCAAGTAGTGCGAACTCCACCTCATCGCCACCAACGTTGAATTTCAACTTGGCGTTCTTGCAATTCACATTGCAACCCGAAGTTGCTAGAAATGGCCTCCCGAGAATGATAGGAACAGGATAATCTGCGGGAATGTCAAGTACGACAAAATCTATAGGTAGATAGAAGTTACCTAACTTGACCGGAACGTCCTCCAAAATGCCCACGGGATGGGTGATGGAGCGATCCGCCATGTAAAGTCGAATCTTGACCGGCTTGGGCTCTCCAAGACCGATCTTAGTGCATAGCTCCAGCGGGATGATGCTCACGCTGGCTCCTAGATCACAAAGGGCTTCACAAGTGACATCCCCAACTTGAATGGGAATGCAAAATGAGCCGGGATCTCTCAACTTAGGTGGCATCTTCTCCTTCATGATCTTGATAAGCTCTGAAGATTTAGATGTCATCCTAACTTCACCAACATCCTCCAGCTTCCTCTTCCTTGATAAGATCTCTTTTAAGAACTTCCCATAGGCGGGCATACCTAAAATGGCATCAAGGAAGGGAATGTTAATATGTAGCTTATTCATCAAGTCAAGGAACTTACCAAAGTGCTTGTCTAGATGTGCTCTGGCTCTGGACTGAGGGAATGGAAGTGGTGGTTTATATGCAGGAGGTGGAACATAAGCTTCTGTCGTTCCTCCTGCTTTCTGTTGCGCCGCTTTGGTTGGCATCTCGGTCGAGGTATTCTTCGACTGGATCTGGACCGAGGTGGTCTGCGTCGAGCGAGGTACTGGATCAGCAGTTTTGAGTCCACTCCTCGTCGTTATGGCCATGCACTGGCCCTTAGGGTTAGTTTCCGTCTTTGCTGGAAGCTTCCCTGGATCTCTTGGCGTTTCATTCGCCCTATTAGCAAGTTGTTGTTCGAAGGACTTTTGGGCCCTCGAAAATGAAGTCATAGAATTCTCCATAGCACTAAGCTTGATCAAGATTGCCTCCAGGACTGCGTCCTTCTTTTCCGGCTGAGACGAACTTGATCCTTGCCCTTGGCTCTTCAATGGAGTAGAAGAAGAAGAAGGGGAGGAGAGGAAAGGATTTGAGGAATCATTAGAGTTGGAGTTTGAACGATTGTTACCGTTGTTTTGGTTATTCGCCCTCCAATTGTTGCTATTGGATCCTCTATTGTTGTTGTAGTTGTTGTTTCGGGGTCCGTTGTTGTTGTTACGGTACCCGTTATTATTGTTGTTGTTGTTCCTTTGCCCTTGCTCTTCCTTCTTAGTTTGAGCCATCAATAGCTCCTTCAATTGCTTCACGTCGTTCTTCAAGGACGTGAGTTGGTTGTTGTTGGGTTGAGTCTCTTGAAAGTTGACTCTTTTAACTCCACCTTCAGCTCCTTGGTGGGTGTACTTCTCCATGTGCAAGGCTTGCTTCTCAATGAAGTCCCAAGCCTCGTCAACCGCCATGTCCATGAATGTACCGGCGGAGAGTAGTTGGAGATTGAACTGGGTGTTTCCGTCCAGCCCTTTGAAGTAGATCTCCAACAACTCGATCTTTGGAATCCCATGATGTGGACAATCCAAAAGGATATCCTTGAACCGCTCCCATGATTTAGACAAGCTCTCCTTGTCCTTCATGATGAAAGCATTGATCTTCCCTCTCATTTCGGCAGTCTTTGAGGGGGGAAAGAATTTGGTCAAGAATTCCGTGGTCATCTCTTCCCATGTGCTAATTTTTCCTGGAGGAAGAGATTGATACCAAGTAAGAGCTCTATCTTTTAAAGAAAAGTAAAAAGGTCTTAGCTTGTAGTTGTTGTTCTCAATTCTGGGAGGTCGCAAGGTTTCCATCAAGATCTCGTAGTTTTGAAGATGTTGATGCGGCGACTCCTTCTCTAGCCCTCCGAATTGGCATTGGCGAATCATGGCTAGAACTTGCGGTCGAAGTTCGTAGTCATGATCTGCTGGATCTCCTAGGTTCACTCCTGGACGCCTCAGTTGTTGATTAGGGTCCATTCTTTGACCTAGGGTTTGTGGAATTCCTGCAAGAAGAACATCTCGGACTGGCATCCGAAGTGGTAGTACCTCGGCCGGGGCGTTGGGTACTGGGATCTGCCTCGGTCGAGGATCAATTACTGGATCCTCCCTCGGTCGAAGTAGAATCTGGTCTCGAATGGCTGCAATCTCAGCTTCGATTGCTGCAGTCCTGGCCTGATTCTCTTCTTTCTCTTGCCTTAGCTCTTCTTTACTGAGACATAGCAGCTCCTGCGTTTCTCTCAATTGGGCTGCAAGATCACGATCGTCTTGTTGGGCCATCTTCGCTTCTCTTAAGCGTCGCTTGTATGTCTTTTCTGGTTCGGGATCGTAAGGAACGATTTCCTTCCCAGTGCGGGTTCTTCGCATATACCTAAGAAAGAACCTGCGAAAGTCACTCAAGTAGAGTGGTTAGACAAAAACGGGGCAAATTCCCCAAGAGCAAACCGTACCGGCTCGATCTAGACCAAGTCCCCGGCAACGGCGCCAAAAACTTGTTCGCTCCAAACGGTGTGTGCAAGCTTTAAATTTATAACCCTAGACTTAAGCTTAAAACAAGGATGCGAACCCGTAGTGTACGGGTCAATCGTAGTAAAAGCAAGAAAATTCCAGGGGTCGATCACAGGGACTCGGTGAAACGGAGTCAATACGGTATGCTAATGTCAATACTAACCACAAGAGCAATTTAACACAATCAAAGATGAATAAGAAGTCAATTAAGCAAACATGCAATTCTAGGGATTAAAGCATCAAGTTGTGGTTCCAACTCAAGATCTATAGATAAGCGGACAAAGCTGAGATTTTTGCATGGGGAAGGTGTTACTAAAGTGGAGTAGATCACCGGGTAAGTCTCACTACACACTAATCCTAAACCGTAACTCCTATTACCGGGTAAGTCTCAAGGAATCAAGATAAAGAACTATAACCTCAAACTAACACACCATCTAAGGGAATAGAATCAACCTTTACCGGGTAAGTCTCAGGCTAACTCACAAAGATGGGATGGAAGCACACTCAAACCCCAATAAAGGATAAACCTTTATTACCTACACTTATGATCGTTAATACACAAACTAAGGAATTACCGGGTAAGTCTCATCCTAAGCTTGCTTTGAACCAGGAAGGTGTAATAAGAATAGGATTTAGCAAACTCTAACACTTAACTCTCAGTTTTAGGCCGAATAAGTCACCTCGGTCAGAAGAATTCCACCCCGGCCGAGATGTTCATCAACCGAACGAGATGCTTAGGGTTAAGGTTAAAGACTCGAACTTTCGGGATCCTATTGGAATCTAAGATTATTCTATCATTGTTTTTCCCACAACCTTCAGCCAATCACCCCAGAATCACACAAGGAAATTAGCCACTCATCATCATAATGAAAGTATTAAATATATGGGAAGAAGGGTGAATCTTTGAACAAAGAAGAATTTAATGAAAAGACTTCAATAACTGAATCAAATATCACAACAAAGCGTTCCTTGGATAATAATCCAACAAGACAAGACAACAAGGAAAGGAATTGAAGACAATCTTACAAAACCCTTCAAAAAGCTATAAAAGCTATGATCTTTGATCTTCCTTCAACCTTCGAAAAGGTTCTTCAAAAACTTCCAACTTGGAGTATGCTGCTGCTGCTCCTTCGATGTAGGCGGAATACTTGTGCTGATAGCGGATTTCGACGGTATAGTGTGTTCTTCAAATTGTGGAAAACCAACCCTTTTTATAGGAAAATAACCCTCCAAAGATAATAAATCTTAGAAAGATATTATCCCATAAATATAGGTAAAATATATGATTCTGCATATCTCCTTCCTTCCAGAAGCTCAGCCCAAAAATATAAGATCACTTTCCAAATTTAAAAGATCTCAGCCAAGAATAAAATATTCTCGCCGCGTCCTAGGTATTCGCCTCGGTCGAGTCGGCGTCTTTGGATCGCCTCGGTCGAGGTGGTCCTCTGGTCAACCGAGGTGACTTATAACTGAACGTAGGATCTCTCAAAACTGGTCTAAAGTGAATCTTTAATCCATGGCTACGCTTCCTGGATGTAGCTCCAAATGACTCATGACTCTTTTTGCTCCTTTTTGATGCAAAACGTACCATATTACCTGCAATTACAACGAAACTAGGTGTAGACCTCGATTCTCGCAAAGGTAGATGAAATGGTAGTAAAATCACATAATGTACATACAAACATGCAGATTATGAAAGATAAAACGTCCAAACAAACCTCAAAATATAGACTATAATTCATGCTATCACAATTCTCAATATTTATTTTTACAATATTGCCTTTCCTTTTTAGTATCATTCACTTTCTTTATTTTTATAAAATTATCTTTATTATACACTAGCCTTAATTATCGAAAAGATATCAACCTTTAAATTTAATCATTGATTTAGATTCATTTAACTTCACCGTGTAGTTATTTTTGAACTTCACTAGATCTAGACCGGATTATTTGTATTACATTTTGTTATTACACGCCATATTTACGCAAGAAAGTGAATATGAGAACGAAAACCAAAATAAAAATGGGCAAATTAGGTTATTAGGCTTTTTTGAGAAACTATGATAGTAAATAGGCTTTTTTGTTTTTTTGTTAAGTAAATATACCCCAATTATATTTTTACCGTTAAACCTAAACCCTAATGCCGCCTTCTCTCTTCGCATCTCTCTCCTTCGCTCTTCTCTTCCCATCGCCGCTCCTTTGCTCTTCTCCCCTAACGTCGCCGGAGTGCCTCCCCTGCTACCGTCGATGAATCGCCGCCAGTGTTTCTCGCTTCACTGCTCTTCGAGGCTGCTTGCGGTGCCCTCACCAGCGCTACTATGTACCTTGTTTGGAATGAGTTGCGGATTGATGAAGTGGGTGCTATCGCTACTACTAGGTTTCAGGGACCTCGAATGGTCCGTGATGTATTTCACCTTGCAAAGGAAAATGCACCAGCTATTATCTTCATTGATGAAGTGGATGCTATCGCTACTGCTAGGTTTGATGCGTGAATTGGTACTGATAGGGAAGTTCAGCGTATCCTGATGGAACTTCTGAATCAGGTATTGTTTTTTAGCAAAGTAGTGTATAATTTCAGACATGGAATTTTCTTGTTGTCATTTTCTTTAGTATCTTCTGATTCATGTTACTTCTATTAACTTGAACATACATCAAATTCTCTTGCATATGGATAGTTTTGATCAGACCGTGAATGTGAAGGTGATTATGGCAACCAATTGAGCAGATACTTTAGATCCCGCTCTTCTACGCCCAGGAAGACTTGATCGCAAAATTGAGTTTCCATTAACTGATAGACGACAAAAAAGGCTTTAGTATTAGTCTAATTTTGTGCTAATTTAGCATTAATCTAATTTTGTTCACCTTCAATTTGTCTTTAGGATGAAGCAGCAGAGGATATTTATCGGATTTGACTTGTTTTTCAAACAAATTGAACTAGTTTGATATTTGCAATTTGAATAGATCTTTGTTTTGGTATGTAAGTTTCTGGTAAGTAGAATTGGTACATAGAATTTCTGGCATATAGAATCAATGGTATGTAGAATGTCTTGTATGCAGAATGTCTAATTCTGGTATGTTGAAATTCTAGTATGTCGAAATTATGGTACGTAGAAATTATGGTATGTTCATTATAGAAAAAAAAGGCAAAAAAATAATAAAATAAAATAAAAAACCAAATTCGGAAATGAATTTCTAGTATGTTGAAATTCTGGTATGTTGAATTTCTGGTATGTAGAAATTATGGTATTATGAAAAATTCTGGTATTATAAAAAATTATGGTATTATGAAATTCTAGTATTATAAAATCTGGTATTATAAAATTCTGGTATGAGAAATTCTAGTATGAAAAATTCTGGTATGTAATTCTGGTATATAAAATTCTGGTATGAAAAATTCTGGTACGAAAAATTTCATACCAGAAATTTATTCCAGGAAATAAATAAAAAAAAAATTAAAAATTTTTTTTTAAAAAAATAAAATAAATAAATTCAGTAATAGTAATTACAACTTAACAATAACTAATGTCTATTATTCTTTTATTATTCTTTCTAAATTGAAAGGTTAATATTTTTTACCTACTATTAAATGAAAGTGGTAAAAAATTGAAACAATTTGGTTTACTAGGCTTTTTATAGTTTTGCGTTTAGTAAATGTACCCCTTGAGAAAAGAGTGTACGTGTAGAGTTTGAGAATAAATACAACATGTTGGGGTATTTTTACCTAACTGAAATATTAAAAAGTCTAGTTAGTACTATAGTTTTTCAAAAAGGCCTAGTTACCAAAATTGCCCTAAAAAATTTGGGGTACATTTTCTTAAACATAAACTCAAAAAAACATAGTATATTAAATTATCCCAATAAAATTTCAATAAAAAAAATACAATTTCTTTTGAGATATTAGAAACAACACAAAATTAAGCACGGAAAAAAGAACTTGATAAAATCATGGCTAATTAACAACGTAGGCAATAACTTCATCCTATAGTAAGACACACATTGTGAAGTAATAATTTAAATTCCTTCACAACTTCATACTTACACTCTCTTACACTCTCCTTCACACAGGTACAACACAAGTGAAACATATAACGCTACTTAAAGACATACGGGAAAAAATACGGACATTTACTTCTTATTTTTTACATGCCAAAAATCATGTAATCGGATAAATTTTTACAATGTTAATCAACAAATTATAATTAGACTCGACACTGCATTTTTCGATTAGTATAACCGTTTGCAATTATTACCGTACACATCATCGTGTAACGAAAGAAAAATATGGCACGCGCGTGACACACCTAGTAAATATTAAGTACAAGAAATAATCAAATTATTTGTGTAAGGAAAAAATAATTTTATACGGAGTAATAATTTTGAGTTACTTGTATGCGATACAATTATCGTATACAAGAAAATTAGTTACAATAATTTGTGTACAAGAAAATTAGTACATTAATTCTTGTACAAGAAAAATTAGAGTACAAATTCAAGTATCATAATTAACGTATATTTATAATTTTGAAAAGAAGAATAAATCGTGGGATCCAACTTTTCCGGTTGGTAGTAGGGTGGGAGGGAGAAACTATCAATCAAAGATAAATTCTCCATGAATATATTCATTTATTAATTTTCCATACTTCTTGTACAAATTATAAAATTACAAGAAAATGCGTCTCATTTACAAGATATACGTATGATATTTTGATTGAAAATTTATTACGTTAATTTAATTTATTAATCATAATAAATACAAAATCTTGTAATTGCTTATAAGAGGGTAATTTAGTCTTCAATTTTAAAGTGATGTCAAATAAAACTAGTGAGGTGGACAATACTAAGTAATAATTTGGGCAAATTTGGTTAGTAGGCTATTTAGAGAAATAGTGATAGTAAGTAGGCTTTTTTGTTTTTCAATTAAGTAAATATACCCCTCTTATTTTTTTTTACCCTCAAACCTTCTCCATCCTCTTGTTTTCTTTTTTGGGCTAATTAGGTAACTAGGCTATTTTTTTTAATTGTATACTAAGTAGGCTTTTTTAAGTTTTCCAATTAGTAAATGTATCCCACTAATATTTTTACGGTTCACCCAAACCTAAAATGTACAATCCTCCCTCTCTTCTCTTCCTGTCAGTTTCCTCCGGCTGTCTCTTCCCTCTCTTCTCTACTCGATATTTATCCTCCACTTTTTCAGATCCATACTTGACCTCCGACCGCGACTTCTCCGCCGTCTCCCCCGCCCCTTCCGCCGCCTATGATCCTCATTTGACTCGCACCGCTGTCAATTTGATAGCCGCCAGGCGCTCCGCTAAAGGTTCAGTTTATTTCCCCTTTTCACGGTGGGTGTGGTGTTTTGGGGGG
>BSUD01000005.1:142743612-142773007 GCA_033239045.1 Fagopyrum esculentum
GTAAAACGACGATGTTTTGGCCCAATTGGGATAAATTGTTTTCATACACAAAATATTTTATTAGATCAAAATATTCACATAAGTTTTAATAACAAAAAAGTGTATATTTATGAGCTACTTGACATAACCATGTAATCCGGATTCAATTCGACAAATTGCACCATCCAAAACCGAACGGAATCAAGATATTAGGAAATCATATCATGTTTTGAGTCAACCGAACTTGACCCGCCTTAATTGACACCTATAATCGAAACATTAAAAACCAAAAATAGTTCGGCCTCAAATGACCCGAGAACCAACTAAACCGATTTGTTATGGCCCAAGAACCGAGGCTACCCGATAACCGTTCAACCGGCACAACTAGTACCCAACCCAATTTGACCTGATCCGAAACAACTCGCTTAAAAACCCAACCTATTTTTACCCGACCCAATTCCAACTGGAGCCTGATGTGACCCGACCTAAACTCGACCCATCAACCCTGTTTGACACCACAAAAAGAACTGATGCTACCAGCTAACCCGTTTTAACCCGAACAATTTGTACCCAAACCCGAAACAAACCGTTTAAAAACCAAGCCTATTTTTTACCCGACCCAATTTCACCCCGTACGTACTTGTTGTGATCCAACCCGACCCGACCCGTCAGCCCGTTTGACATGCACCTCTAAGTGAAACACACATCAATAATAAAATTGTACAAAGAAGGTAAAAGGTTGCAAAACCATATTCAATATAGAATTATTGAACAAATAATCAAATCAAGAACACATGAAAAAAATTCAAGATCACGACTAGAATTGTAATGGAACACATGAACTTCTGTTGAAAACAAATGTTCAAATTTAAGGCTGAATTGGCATATTGGACCTTTTACACAATAAAGTTGGAATATAGGGCCTCCTAAAATTAAGTTAAAAAAATGGGCTCCTATTTTGCAGGCTAGTTTTTTCATAGTACAAAAAAGCTAAAAAGGAGCTGATTGATGACTGATGACTGCTGACTGCTGTGCAGAAATTGGGTTGATTGATGACATATTTGATTGACATTTTTGGAGGGAATTGTTGGCCCAGATTGGTTTCCTGTAATAGTTTTTGGGTATGTACGTAGTTATTACCCAAAATGCATACAAATTCACATACTCAGGTTTGATATGATTGTGTAAGTGTTTTGTAAGATATTGATATGTTTGGATAAGTGACTTGTTTGTATGGTTGTCAGTGTAGTAATTTTTTGGGATATGTATGTAATTATTGCCCAAAATACATACAAATCTACATACTCAACTTTGATATGATTGGGTAAGTGTTTTGTAAGATATTGAAATGTTTGGGTAAGTGGTTTGTTTGTATGGTTGTCAGTGTAATACATCGAACACGGTAAGTGCATATCCCAATATTGAAATCGAAATTTTGGATAATCAAACATAAATCGTAATACAACATACAAAAAAGATGACACATAAGTACATAGCATACCCAAAAAATAACAACCCAATTTTGTTAACCAAAAGTGTGTTAACATTCTCACATAAGTTTCTCCAAAAAAACAACCTTATCCAGTGCAAGCTTACCCACCTATCCTGTAAAATATCTTCCCTACATACTTGGGTAAGATGGAAAAGACGACCGAGGCGACCATGGTGCTTGGTGGCTCTCGAGGGAGAAGACGACCGAGGAGCTTGGTGGTTGTTGGCTCCAATCCCGTGCTCACACATTACTCAAAAATCATTGCTAAAAAAACATACCCAACTCACACATTACTCAAAGTGCTCATACATACCCAAAATGCTCACACGTTACTCATTTCAAAGCAATATCCCAAAAACGCAGTAAATACATTCAGGGAGTAATCAATTACTCAATCCATACCCAAGAACCATACCCAAGAAACGTACCCAAAGTGCTCACACATTACTCAAAGTGCTCATACATACCCAAAGTGCTCATACATATTACATTTCCAAAGGCTCATACATACCCAAAGTGCACAGACATACCCAATGTGCTCACTCATTTGATGGTACTCAAGGGTAGTACGACTTAGCAATTCATCATCAATGGCAGACTCGAACACTTTAGCCTCCTCACGAACTATAGCCTCACCGGAATCGGCGGTCATCTTACGTTCTTCTGCCTCAATGACGGCATGAGTAAACCCTAGACTGAAAGAGGGCACCGGAATCTGAGCAGAAGGGAGACTCGCCATTCTTCAAACTTTGTATTTTTTCTAGTTAGGTTTCCAAGCGTTCTTCAACCTTGTGAGTTTAGAGAAGGACAGAGAGGCAGTTTCAGGGGAGGAAGAAGAGGGTGAATGTTGTTCAGAGGGGAGGAAGAAGAGAGCGACGATTTCAGGGCAGGAAGAAGAACACGACGGCGGTTTCAGGGGAGGAAGAAGAAGGGGCCGACGGTTTCAAGAGAGGGAGAAGAAGAGGGCGATGGTGCTTCAGAGGCAAGGAAGATCGCTGGTGGTTCAGAGACAAGGAAGATCGTTGGTGGTTTAGAGGCAAGGAAGGAGGAGGCAAAAAAGGAGAATAGTACTGTGGTGGTTGAAATCTTCCAAATGGAATATTAAACCCTAATTCGTCTTTTTGAATAAAAGTGACCATCTAATCAGTAGAAAGCCCAATATCCTACTTTCTAGTTTATAGGCCTATTTTATCTTATTAATATATAGAGGCCCAATTTACAAAATGCCAATTTCAAGGGTCCTATTCCCCCTATTTTTTCCAAATTTAATGATAATTGCAAAATTTTGGCCAAATGGCTCTTTTTAACAAATATTTTAATACTTTTCAACAAAATAACCCATCGAAAACGACAACCCTTTTTTTTTTTTTTTGAAAGTTTAATGTATTAGAAAAAGATGGATTTACATGGGTTCAGCTTGACCTAAGATTACATGAGGAGTAATGGAGGAGATTATTCTAAGTGAATTCCAAGGATGCTAGCCCACATTTTTGAGCTGGGGGATCTGTCTTTCCAAGTGATTGAGGTACAGTTTCTGACTGAGTTGATGATGTTTAGAGCACACTTTGTGGGATGAGTATAGCTATTGTTGAAGATGATTTCATTTCGAGCTTTCCAGATGAAGTATATGAAGCCGGTGATTGAAGAAATTTGAACATGAGTGATGAGGTCATTCTTACTGACCTTGAGGGAGTGAAGCCATTGCCAAATGTTTTGACTGTAAGGGTATGGTGGTGGGGTTCTGGTCCATCTTGAGATCAGATCGAGAGTGAGGTTGGAGTAGTTGCATTGATGAAACAGGTGGTCTTCATCTTCCTGATGGGAGAGGCATAGTTTGCAGGTGGAGTCTTGGACGAGGTTCCAAAGAGAAAGTTTAGAAAGGGTGGGTAGGCGATTGAGGGAGACGATCCAAGAAATGAAACTGCTTTTAGGGACATTGAGGCCTTTCCAAAGGTGACCAAATCCATGGTTAGTGGAGGTAGTCGGAATCTTGAAAATCTTGTAAGCAGAAGTGGTGTGGAACCGTCCTCCAGGACCGGTAGAGGAATTAATGAAGTTTGGGCCATTAGTGCATGAAATGATGTCATCTCTAACCTTGAGGATCATGCACCAAACATGACTGAATTTGTATGATGTCGGGAAGTTCCATATGGATTGACCTTTGAGTATATTCTTGTTTATCCGTTCGATCCATAGGTTGTCGCAAGTTCCACATTGGTCAAGTTCAAAGACGAGCTTTGAGATGCATGCCTTGTTCCATGATAAGAGCTCTTTGAAGTTTAGGCCTCCATCATCATAAGAGTTGCAGATGACGTTCCAAGCAACCAAAGCCCTAGCACTAGACGCTTTCCCAGGCCATAAGAAGGATCGAAGTAATCCTTGAATTTTTTGGATGATGGATGAAGGGATCAGCAGCGTTGTGCTCAAGTAGAGATGAATGGACATGAGGATTGATGATATGATCTGTTTCCTTCCAGCGTAGGAGAGATTGCGAGCGGTCCACAAGTTGATTTTGTTGGTGATCTTCGTGATGAGTGGGAGGTAATAAGAGGTGCGGAGCCTTTTGCTCCCTACAGGTATGCCTAAGTAGGTGAAAGGTAGGGAGCCCAGAGGCAAGCAAGTGGTGCGTGAAAGGTGATCACTGTCCTGGGTAGATAAGCCGCCAAGGAGAAGGGCAGATTTGTTCAAATTTATGCGTAAACCTGAGTAGTTGCCAAAAGAATCCAGAGTGTTTTTCAGAATGTGAACTGAAGTACTATCACCCTTGCAAAAAAGAAGAATACCATCAACAAAACAAAGGTGGGTTATGCGGGGGGAGGAGCACTTGAAGTGGATGTTGAAGTCAGGATTGGAAGTGTTGGTTCGAATTATTGAAGAGAGAGCTTCAATAGCAATAGCAAAGAGTGGAGGCGATAGTGGACAACCTTGCCTAAGTCCCCTGGATCCTTTGAAGAATCCGTTGAGGGAGCCATTGATGTTGATTGAGTAGGTAGGAGTGGTTATACATTTCTCAATCAAGTTGATAAATCCCTCAGGAAATCCCATACTTCGCACGCAATTCAGGATGAACCTGTGATTGATTGTATCAAAGGCCTTCGAAAGGTCAACCTTGATGGCGCATCTAGGTGAAATGCGGTGTTGATTGTATTTCTTGAAAATTTCTTGGCATATAAGGATGCTGTGTTTGATTGAGCGACCCTTGACAAAGGCACCTTGGTAGTTACCAATAATGGAAGGTAGAATGTTGTTGAGCTTGTTTGCAAGAACCTTGGCGATAACTTTGTATGTTGTATTGCAACACGAGATGGGTCTGAAGTCCGAGGGAAGCATGAGGTTCTCCTTCTTAACCATCAGTGAGATTGAAGTATGGTTGATTTGCCGAAGTAGCTTGCCCGTGGAGAAGAAATCCAAAACAGCTTTGGTAAGGTCAGGTCCGGTGGTGTTCCAAGATGTTTTAAACAAGAAAGCATTGTATCCATCGGGACCAGGGGCTTTTTGGTCGCCGATACTGTAAAGGGCCCTCTTAATATCATCGGCGTTGATCTCATTCATGAGTAAGATCTTTTCATCATTTGAAATGGTTGGGAGGGTGTAGTTTGGTGGAAGGTTTAGGTTGTTAGGATTTGGGGAGGGATTGAGGATATCAGCAAAGTGTTTGACAAGAATGGAGCCGATTTTGGAGGGATTGTGAGTGGGCCCTTTGGAGAGATCGTGGGGATCCATGATGAACCTGATATTGTTAACCGCCCGTCTGGTGGTTATGGTTTTAAAGAAAAAAGCATTGCATTAATCTTCATACTTGGTCCAGGATTTTTTGTGGAGTTGGTTAAGATTTATTCTGAGCAAATTCAGGCTTTCATTCAGCGAGAAAGTGGTGGAGCGTTCCGACTCTATGAGAACATGGTTTAGAGGTGTGGTTTGTAGGTTGGTTTGGATGTTGGACAGATTGGATTTGAGTTCCTCGACATTAGAATATTGCATTTTAAGAGAAGCATTGGGGAATCGCTTTAAGGATGGTTTGAGTCTCTTCAGCTTTTGGCATAGGGAAAGCATGTGGCAGTTATTCATAACAGTGGGCAAGGACCACGAATGGTTCAGTATAGAAGAGAATGCTTTATGAGAAGCCCAGTGATTGCTGAAACGAAACTGTCTATTGGGAGGAGCGATCTTTGTGTTGAGGGACAGAACTGCAGGCGAGTGGTCTGAGGTTAGTGGGTTATCAAAGAGGACATTTGAGTTGGGAAATGAGGTGGTCCAGGAAGGGTTAATGAGGACCCTGTCGAGCTTACACCAAATTCTGGAGGCAATTTGCTTGTTATTCCATGTGTACTTGCATCCAGAGTAGATATGATCACTGAGAGTGTTGGTGGAGAAGCATTCAGCAAGCTCCGAAGAGGGTTGCGAGGGTGCGAGAAGAATGTCAGAGGTCTTCTCGTCAGGACTCAGGTGAGTGTTGAAATCACCAAGGAGAACCCACGGGACATTTTGATTCAAAAGGTTGATTGTGATGTTGTTATCCCAAAGAGTTTTCCGATCATTAAGGAGATTGTGGGCGTAAACAAAGGTGCAATGGAAATTCCTTTGAGGGTTAGTTTGGTTGGGGAGGAGGCAGTTGCAGTTGATTAGTTGGTCATTGGAGAAGATAGGGGTGATTTGGATAGATTGGGGGTTCCACCAAATCCAGATTCGGCATTTGGTAAGGTTGGTTTGGTTGGAGATATTTTGCCAGCTTGGGATAAGAAGGGATAGTTTGTTCATCTTGACCCTACTAAGTTTGGTTTCAATGATTGCCAAGACGTCGAGGTTGTGTCTCTTGACCATGTCACGAACGACATTGTGTTTGTTAGGGTGGTTTAGGCCCCTAACATTCCATGCGCAGATGGTGAGATTCATTGATGGTTTTTAGTGAGTGTGCAAGCATCCTTGATGCTAACACTAAGGGAATCAGAATAAGGTGAAGTCATATGGGGCTTTGGGGAGGATGGTATATCGGGTGAGGTTAAGGTGGTATGGTTCATAGGCCCTTCAGACGCCATTTTTGTGGGCTCTTTGTGTGAAGGCTCAGATGGATTCAGTGGCTGGGGATTGGGGTTTTCTAGATGAGGTGTTGGTGGATTTTGATTGATCGCTGGAAGAGTGGGGGCTGTGCTATGAGCTGGAGGTAAGGTGGGGTTAGTGGTTTATTGTGAGGTCATGGTAGAGCATTAGTGGCCATCTTGGTTATAGTGTTTGGGTTTGAGTTGATGCGGAATGAGTCATCAGGGGTAGGGAGGATAGGTGGCTTGTTTGAATGAGGAAGAGACCGTGGCTTGTGAGATTTAGGAGGGTTGGGGAGATCATTGATAGCATGAATTATAGTCTATATTTTGGGGTTAGTTTGGACGTTTTATCTTTCATAATCTGCATGTTTGTATGTACATTATGTGATTTTACTACCATTTCATCTACCTTTGCGAGAATCGAGGTCTACACCTAGTTTCGTTGTAATTGCAGGTAATATGGTACGTTTTGCATCAAAAAGGAGCAAAAGGAGTCAAGAGTCATTTGGAGCTACATTCAGGAAGCACAACCATGGATCAAAGATTCACTTTGGACCAGTTTTGAGAGATTCCACATTCAGTTATGAGTCACCTCGGTTGACCAGAGATTCATCTCGACCGAGGCGATCCAGAGACGCCGACTCGACCGAGGCGAACACCTAGGACGCGGCGAGAATATTTTATTCTTGGCTGAGATCTTTTAAAATTGGAAAGTGATCTTATATTTTTGGGCTGAGCTTCTAGAAGGAAGAAGATATGCAGAATCATATATTTTACCTATATTTATGGGATAATATCTTCTTAAGATTTATTATCTTTGGAGGTTTATTTTTCCTATAAAAAGGGTTGGATTTTCCACAAATCCAACACCCGCTTACAAGGCTGCATACATCGATCCATACCCTACATACACAGCAGCCGCATCATACTCCAATTTTGGAGAGAGTTGAAGAACCTTTTTGAAGGTTAAAGGAAGATTGAAGACTATAGCTTTATAGCTTTTTGGAGGGTTTTGTAAGATTGTCTTCAATTCCTTTCCTTGTTGTCTTGTCTTGTTGGATTATTATCCAAGGAACGATTTTGTGTGATATTTGATTCAGTTATTGAAGTGTTTTCATTAAATTCTTCTTTGTTCGAATATTCACCTTCTTCCCATATATTTAATACTTTCATTATGATGATGAGTGGCTAATTTCCTTGTGTGATTCTAGGGTGATTGGCTGAAGGTTGTGGGAAAAACAATGATAGAATGATCTTAATCACAGTAGGACCCTGAAAGTTCGAGTCTTTACCTTAACCCTAAGCATCTCGTTCAGTCGATGAACACCTCGGCCGGGGTGGAATTCTTCTGACCGAGGTGACTTATCCGACCATAAACTGAGAGTTAAGTGTTAGAGTTTGCCAAATCCTATCCTTATTACACCTTTCTGGTTCAAAGCAAGCTTAGGATGAGACTTACCCGGTAATTCCTTAGTTTGTGTATCAACGATCATAAGTGTAGGTAATAAAGGTTTATCCTTTATTGGGGTTTGAGTGTGCTTCCATCCCATCTTTGTGAGTTAGCCTGAGACTTACCCGGTAAAGGTTGATTCTATTCCCTTAGATGGTGTGTTAGTTTGAGGTTATAGTTCTTTATCTTAATTCCTTGAGACTTACCCGGTAATAGGAGTTACGGTTTAGGATTAGTGTGTAGTGAGACTTACCCGGTGATCTACTCCACTTTAGTAACACCTTCCCCGTGCAAAAATCTCAGCTTTGTCCGCTTATCTATAGATCTTGAGTTGGAACCACAACTAGATGCTTTAATCCCTAGAATTGCATGTTTGCTTTATTTGACATCTTATTCATCTTTGATTGTGTTACTTGCTCTTGTGGTTAGCATTAACATTAGCATACCGTATTGGACTTTGTTTCACTAAGTCCCTGTGATCGACCCCTGGAATTTTCTTGCTTTTACTACGATTGACCCGTACACTGCGGGTTCGCATCCTTGTTTTAAGCTTAAGTCTAGGGTTATAAATTTAAAGCTTGCACACACCGTTTGGAGCGAACAAGTTTTTGGCGCCGTTGTCGGGGACTTGGTCTAGACCGAGCCGGTACGGTTTGCTCTTGGGGCACTTGCCCCCTTTTTGTCTAACCACTCTACTTGAGTGACTTTTGCAGGTTCTTTCTTAGGTATATGCGAAGAACCCGCACTGGAAAGGAAATCGTTCCTTACGATCCCGAACCAGAAAAGACATACAAGCGACGCTTAAGAGAAGCGAAGATGGCCCAACAAGACGATCACGATCTTGCGGCCCAGTTAAGAGAGACGCAGGAGCAGCTACGTCTCAGTAAAGAAGAGCTAAGGCAAGAGAAAGAAGAGAATCAGGCCAGGAATGCAGCAATCGAAGCTGAGATTGCAGCAATTCGGAACCAGATTCAACCTCGACCGATGCAGGATCCAGTAATTGATCCTCGACCGAGGCAGGTCCCAGTACCTGACGCCCCGGCCGATGTACATCCACTTCGGATGCCAGTCCGAGATGTTCTTCTTGCAGGAATTCCACAAACCCTAGGTCAAAGGATGGACCCTAATCAACAACTGAGGCGTCCAGGAGTGAACCTAGGAGATCCAGCGGATCATGACTACGAACTTCGACCGCAAGTTCTAGCCATGATTCGCCAATGTCAATTCGGAGGGCTAGAGAAGGAGTCGCCGCATCAACATCTTCAAAACTACGAGATCTTGATGGAGACCTTGCGACCTCCCAGAATTGAAAATAACAACTACAAGCTAAGACCTTTCTACTTTTCTCTTAAAGATAGAGCTCTTACTTGGTATCAATCTCTCCCTGCAGGAAAGATCAGCACATGGGAAGAGATGACTACGGAATTCTTGACCAAATTCTTTCCCCCCTCAAAGACTGCTGAAATGAGAGGGAAGATCAATGCTTTCATCATGAAGGACAAGGAGAGCTTGTCCAAATCATGGGAGCGGTTCAAGGATATCCTTTTGGATTGCCCACATCATGGGATTCCAAAGATCGAGTTGTTGGAGATCTACTTCAAGGGGCTGGACGGAAACACCCAGTTCAATCTCCAACTACTCTCCGCCGGTACATTCATGGACATGGCGGTTGACGAGGCTTGGGACTTCATTGAGAAGCAAGCCTTGCACATGGAAAAGTACACCCACCAAGGAGCTGAAGGTGGAGTTAAAAGAGTCAACTTTCAAGAGACTCAAACCAACAACAACCAATTCACGTCCTTGAAGAACGACGTGAAGCAGTTGAAGGAGCTATTGATGGCTCAAACCAAGAAGGAAGAGCAAGGGCAAAGGAACAACAACAACAACAATAACGGGTACCGTAACAACAACAACGGACCCCGAAACAACAACTACAACAACAATAGAGGATCCAATAACAACAATTGGAGGGCGAATAACCAAAACAACGGTAACAATCATTCGAACTCCAACTCTAATGATTCCTCTAACCCTTTCCTCTCTTCTCCTTCTTCTTCTTCTACTCCATTGAAGAGCCAAGGGCAAGGATCAAGTTCGTCTCAGCCGGAAAAGAAGGACGCAGTCCTGGAGGCAATCTTGATCAAGCTTAGTGCTATGGAGAATTCTATGACTTCATTTTCGAGGGCCCAAAAGTCCTTCGAACAACAACTTGCTAATAGGGCGAATGAAGCGCCAAGAGATCCAGGGAAGCTTCCAGCAAAGACGGAAACTAACCCTAAGGGCCAGTGCATGGCCATCACGACGAGGAGTGGACTCAAAACTGCAGATCCAGTACCTCGCTCGACGCAGACCACCTCGGTCCAGATCCAGTCGAAGAACACCTCGACCGAGATGCCAACCGAGGCGGTACAACAGAAAGTAGGAGGAACGACAGAAGCTTATGTTCCACCTCCTGCATATAAACCACCACTTCCATTCCCCCAGTCCAGAGCTAGAGCACATCTTGACAAGCACTTTGGTAAGTTCCTTGACTTGATGAATAAGCTCCATATTAATATTCCTTTCCTTGATGCTATTCTAGGTATGCCCGCCTATGGGAAGTTCTTAAAAGAGATTCTATCAAGGAAGAGGAAGCTGGAGGATGTCGGTGAAGTTAGGATGACATCTAAGTCTTCGGAACTTATAAAGATCATGAAGGAGAAGATGCCACCTAAATTGAGAGATCCCGGCTCATTTTGCATTCCCATTCAAGTTGGGGATGTCACTTGTGAAGCCCTTTGCGATCTAGGAGCCAGCGTGAGCATCATCCCGCTGGAGCTATGCACTAAGATCGGTCTTGGAGAGCCCAAACCGGTCAAGTTTCGACTTTACATGGCGGATCGCTCCATTACCCATCCCGTGGGCATTTTGGAGGATGTTCCGGTCAAGTTAGGTAACTTCTATCTACCTATAGATTTTGTCGTACTTGACATTCCCGTAGATTATCCTGTTCCTATCATTCTCGGGAGGCCATTTCTAGCAACTTCGGGTTGCAACGTGGATTGCAAGAACGCCAAGTTGAAATTCAACGTTGGCGGCGATGAGGTGGAGTTCGCGCTACTTGCAGCCATGAAAGGGGAGCAACTAACTGATGATATCTTCAACATCTACGATGAAGAAGAATCGAGAGAATTGGTGAGCTCTATCCTTATAAATGATCCACTCGAAAGAGTTATTAGCTTCAGTTTAATGGAGGAAGGTATAGATGGTTCTTGTGATGCAGATATACGGAGCTTGAAAGCACTGGAAGAAGATCCAGGAACCATAACTGAGAAGCTGATCCAGGAAACGAAGATTTCCAGCCTCGGATCCAGTAGCAGTACATCGACCGAGGCACTTTCTGGACTGAGCGAGGCGTCTGAAGAACACATCGGTCAACGCCTTTGCGCCTCGACCGAGGTCGACAGCGAGACGATTCAAACTGAGACTGCATCTAGTCCAGTTTCTGACACCACTCCACTGGAAAGAGGAAGCACAGATCCCTCCCAGAAAGCACCCCCAGTTGTGGAGCTTAAACAACTCCCTAGTCACTTGAGGTATATCTTTCTTGGGCCGGATTCTACTTATCCCGTTATTGTTAGCGCTTCCCTCTCCGATTCTGAATTAACTAAACTAATGCATGTCCTGAGAAAGCATCGAAAAGCCATAGGTTACACCACGGATGATCTTATTGGCATTAAACCCTCTTTCTGCATGCATAGAATTCTAATGGAGGATAATCATAAGACTTCACGGGAACCTCAAAGACGGTTAAATCCGATCATGAAAGAGGTTGTGAAGAAGGAAGTTGATAGCATGAATTATAGTCTATATTTTGGGGTTTGTTTGGACGTTTTATCTTTCATAATCTGCATGTTTGTATGTACATTATGTGATTTTACTACCATTTCATCTACCTTTGCGAGAATCGAGGTCTACACCTAGTTTCGTTGTAATTGCAGGTAATATGGTACGTTTTGCATCAAAAAGGAGCAAAAGGAGTCAAGAGTCATTTGGAGCTACATTCAGGAAGCACAACCATGGATTAAAGATTTACTTTGGACCAGTTTTTGAGAGATTCTACACTCAGTTATGATCACCTCGGTTGCCCAGAGATTCATCTCGACCGAGGCGATCCAGAGAAGCCGACTCGACCGAGGCGAAAACCTAGGACGCGGCGAGAATATTTTATTCTTGGCTGAGATCTTTTAAAATTGGAAAGTGATCTTATATTTTTGGGCTGAGCTTCTAGAAGGAAGGAGATATGCAGAATCATATATTTTACCTATATTTATGGGATAATATCTTCTTAAGATTTCTTATCTTTGGAGGGTTATTTTTCCTATAAAAAGGGTTGGATTTTCCACAAATCCGATGATGCTTAGAGGCTGCATACACCGCATACGATCTCGATTACAGCAAAGAATACGCAGCAGCCGCATCATACTCCAATTTGGGAGAGAGTTGAAGAACCTTTTTGAAGGTTGAAGGAAGATTTGAAGACTATAGCTTTATAGCTTTTTGGAGGGTTTTGTAAGATTGTCTTCAATTCCTTTCCTTGATTGTCTTGTCTTGTTGGATCATTATCCAAGGAACGATTTTGTGTGATATTTGATTCAGTTATTGAAGTGTTTTCATTAAATTCTTCTTTGTTCAAATATTCACCTTCTTCCCATATATTTAATACTTTCATTATGATGATGAGTGGCTAATTTCCTTGTGTGATTCTAGGGTGATTGGCTGAAGGTTGTGGGAAAAACAATGATAGAATAATCTTAGATTCCAGTAGGATCCTGAAAGTTCGAGTCTTTAACCTTAACCCTAAGCATCTCGTTCAGTCGATGAACATTTTGGCCGAGGTGGAAACTGGCTGACCGAGGTGACTTATCTGACCCATAACTGAGAGTTAAGTGTTAGAGTCTGCTAAATCCTATTCTTATTACACCTTTCCTGGTTCAAAGCAAGCTTAGGATGAGACTTACCCGGTAATTCCTTAGTTTGTGTACCAACGATCATAAGTGTAGGTAATAAAGGTTTATCCTTTATTGGGGTTTGAGTGTGCTTCCATCCCATCTTTGTGAGTTAGCCTGAGACTTACCCGGTAAAGGTTGATTCTATTCCCTTAGATGGTGTGTTAGTTTGAGGTTATAGTTCTTTATCTTAATTCCTTGAGACTTACCCGGTAATAGGAGTTACGGTTTAGGATTAGTGTGTAGTGAGACTTACCCGGTGATCTACTCCATTTTAGAAACGCCTTCCCCACGCAAAAATCTCAGCTTTGTCCGCTTATCTATAGATCTTGAGTTGGAACCACAACTAGATGCTTTAATCCCTAGAATTGCATGTTTGCTTTATTTGACATCTTATTCATCTTTGATTGTGTTAATTGCTCTTGTGGTTAGCATTGACATTAGCATACCGTGTTGACTCTGTTTCACCGAGTCCCTGTGATCGACCCCTGGAATTTTCTTGCTTTTACTACGATTGACCCGTACACTGCGGGTTCGCATCCTTGTTTTAAGCTTAAGTCTAGGGTTATAAATTTAAAGCTTGCACACACCGTTTGGAGCGAACAAGTTTTTGGCGCCGTTGCCGGGGACTTGGTCTAGACCGAGCCGGTACGGTTTGCTCTTGGGGCATTTGCCCCGTTTTGTCTAACCACTCTACTTGAGTGACTTTTGCAGGTTCTTTCTTAGGTATATGCGAAGAACCCGCACTGGGAAGGAAATCGTTCCTTACGATCCCGAACCAGAAAAGACATACAAGCGACGCTTAAGAGAAGCGAAGATGGCCCAACAAGACGATCGTGATCTTGCGGCCCAATTGAGAGAGACGCAGGAGCAGCTACGTCTCAGTAAAGAAGAGCTAAGGCAAGAAAAAGAAGAGAATCAAGCTAGGACTGCAGCAATCGAAGCTGAGATTGCAGCCATTCGGGACCAGATTCTACTTCGACCGAGGGAGGATCCAGTAGTCGATCCTCGACCGAGGCAGATTCCAGTACCTGACGCCCCGGCCGATGTACATCCACTTCGGATGCCAGTCCGAGATGTTCTTCTTGCAGGAATTCCACAAACCCTAGGTCAAAGGATGGACCCTAATCAACAGCTGAGGCGTCCAGGAGTGAACCTAGGAGATCCAGCGGATCATGACTACGAACTTCGACCGCAAGTTCTAGCCATGATTCGCCAATGTCAATTCGGAGGGCTAGAGAAGGAGTCGCCGCATCAACATCTTCAAAACTACGAGATCTTGATGGAGACCTTGCGACCTTCCAGAATTGAAAATAACAACTACAAGCTAAGACCTTTCTACTTTTCTCTTAAAGATAGAGCTCTTACTTGGTATCAATCTCTTCCTGCAGGAAAAATCAGCACATGGGAAGAGATGACTACGGAATTCTTGACCAAATTCTTTCCCCCCTCAAAGACTGCTGAAATGAGAGGGAAGATCAATGCTTTCATCATGAAGGACAAGGAGAGCTTGTCCAAATCATGGGAGCGGTTCAAGGATATCCTTTTGGATTGCCCACATCATGGGATTCCAAAGATCGAGTTGTTGGAGATCTACTTCAAGGGGCTGGACGGAAACACCCAGTTCAATCTCCAACTACTCTCCGCCGGTACATTCATGGACATGGCGGTTGACGAGGCTTGGGACTTCATTGAGAAGCAAGCCTTGCACATGGAAAAGTACACCCACCAAGGAGCTGAAGGTGGAGTTAAAAGAGTCAACTTTCAAGAGACTCAAACCAACAACAACCAATTCACGTCCTTGAAGAACGACGTGAAGCAGTTGAAGGAGCTATTGATGGCTCAAACCAAGAAGGAAGAGCAAGGGCAAAGGAACAACAACAACAACAATAACGGGTACCGTAACAACAACAACGGACCCCGAAACAACAACTACAACAACAATAGAGGATCCAATAACAACAATTGGAGGGCGAATAACCAAAACAACGGTAACAATCATTCGAACTCCAACTCTAATGATTCCTCTAACCCTTTCCTCTCTTCTCCTTCTTCTTCTTCTACTCCATTGAAGAGCCAAGGGCAAGGATCAAGTTCGTCTCAGCCGGAAAAGAAGGACGCAGTCCTGGAGGCAATCTTGATCAAGCTTAGTGCTATGGAGAATTCTATGACTTCATTTTCGAGGGCCCAAAAGTCCTTCGAACAACAACTTGCTAATAGGGCGAATGAAGCGCCAAGAGATCCAGGGAAGCTTCCAGCAAAGACGGAAACTAACCCTAAGGGCCAGTGCATGGCCATCACGACGAGGAGTGGACTCAAAACTGCAGATCCAGTACCTCGCTCGACGCAGACCACCTCGGTCCAGATCCAGTCGAAGAACACCTCGACCGAGATGCCAACCGAGGCGGTACAACAGAAAGTAGGAGGAACGACAGAAGCTTATGTTCCACCTCCTGCATATAAACCACCACTTCCATTCCCCCAGTCCAGAGCTAGAGCACATCTTGACAAGCACTTTGGTAAGTTCCTTGACTTGATGAATAAGCTCCATATTAATATTCCTTTCCTTGATGCTATTCTAGGTATGCCCGCCTATGGGAAGTTCTTAAAAGAGATTCTATCAAGGAAGAGGAAGCTGGAGGATGTCGGTGAAGTTAGGATGACATCTAAGTCTTCGGAACTTATAAAGATCATGAAGGAGAAGATGCCACCTAAATTGAGAGATCCCGGCTCATTTTGCATTCCCATTCAAGTTGGGGATGTCACTTGTGAAGCCCTTTGCGATCTAGGAGCCAGCGTGAGCATCATCCCGCTGGAGCTATGCACTAAGATCGGTCTTGGAGAGCCCAAACCGGTCAAGTTTCGACTTTACATGGCGGATCGCTCCATTACCCATCCCGTGGGCATTTTGGAGGATGTTCCGGTCAAGTTAGGTAACTTCTATCTACCTATAGATTTTGTCGTACTTGACATTCCCGTAGATTATCCTGTTCCTATCATTCTCGGGAGGCCATTTCTAGCAACTTCGGGTTGCAACGTGGATTGCAAGAACGCCAAGTTGAAATTCAACGTTGGCGGCGATGAGGTGGAGTTCGCGCTACTTGCAGCCATGAAAGGGGAGCAACTAACTGATGATATCTTCAACATCTACGATGAAGAAGAATCGAGAGAATTGGTGAGCTCTATCCTTATAAATGATCCACTCGAAAGAGTTATTAGCTTCAGTTTAATGGAGGAAGGTATAGATGGTTCTTGTGATGCAGATATACGGAGCTTGAAAGCACTGGAAGAAGATCCAGGAACCATAACTGAGAAGCTGATCCAGGAAACGAAGATTTCCAGCCTCGGATCCAGTAGCAGTACATCGACCGAGGCACTTTCTGGACTGAGCGAGGCGTCTGAAGAACACATCGGTCAACGCCTTTGCGCCTCGACCGAGGTCGACAGCGAGACAATGTCAACTGAGATTGCTGAGAATAACATTTTTTCTACTCCCTTCTCTGACATTCACCCACAGTTGGCGGATCATTCCCTCCACCAACTTTCTGATAATAAAGGTCCTTGGTATGCTGATATTGTGAATTATCTTGTTTGCCAGGAAATACCGCCCGGATTGACGTACTCCCAAAAGAAGAAATTCCTCAAGGAAGTACGACATTACTATTGGGATGAGCCGCTGCTATTCAAGCGCGGACCGGATGGGATGCTTCGAAGGTGCATTCCGGAAGATGAAGTTAATAGCGTCATAAGGCATTGCCATTCACTTCCTTGCGGAGGGCATGCTAGCACCGATAAAACATGCGCTAAGGTATTACGTTCCGGTTTCTTTTGGCCTACATTATTTAAGGATGTGCAATCTTTCGTTGTTTCTTGTGATGCATGCCAAAGAACAGGGAACCTATCAAGGAGGAACGAAATGCCACTTAACAACATCCAAGAAGTGGAAATCTTTGATGTATGGGGGATTGACTTCATGGGACCTTTCCCATCCTCAGGAGGAAACCTCTACATTCTCCTTGCAGTGGATTACGTCTCTAGATGGGTCGAAGCCATCGCTTCTCCCACTAACGACGCTAAGGTGGTTGTGAAGTTCTTGAATAGAACTATCTTTCCACGATTTGGAACTCCACGCATCATCATCAGCGATGGAGGAACGCATTTCATCAACCGGAAGTTTAAGGCACTTCTATCGAAGTATGGGGTAACCCACAAGGTATCAACCGCTTATCACCCTCAAACTAGTGGACAGGTCGAGATCTCGAACAGAGAAATCAAAGCGATTTTGGAAAAGACCGTCTCTAGAACGAGGAAGGATTGGTCCATGAAATTAGACGATGCTCTTTGGGCGTACAGGACCGCATTCAAGACTCCCATAGGCACCACCCCTTATAATTTGGTGTATGGGAAATCTTGCCACTTGCCCGTTGAGTTGGAGCACAAAGCGTATTGGGCTATCAAATGGTTGAACTTTGACATTAAGGAGGCTGGTGAGAAGCGACTATTGGAACTTAACGAGCTGGAGGAGCTGCGTTTGAACGCCTATGAGAATGCCAAGATCTACAAGGAAAGGACGAAGAGATGGCATGACAAGCGTATCGTTCCAAAGGAGCTTAACGAAGGAGATTTAGTTCTACTCTTCAACTCCCGCCTCCGTCTTTTTCCAGGTAAGTTGAAATCTAGATGGACCGGACCTTACGTTGTGAAACATGTTTTCCCTCATGGTGCAGTTGAGATATGGGGCGAAACTAGCGGAAGCTTCAAGGTCAACGGTCATAGACTTAAGAAGTACCAACCGGAAACGCCGGTTGAGGAGGTCGCACCGATCTACCTCCTTTGAGACGCACCATGGTCCAGCTAGCGACCTTAAATCAAGCGCTTCTTGGGAGGCAACCCAAGGTATTGCTTTCTTTCCCGTTTTCTAGTCTAGTTTAGATAGTTTTTTTTGTTTTTGCCTTGCTTTGCTTTGTTTTTGGTGTTCTAGACAGATAACAGGAAGGAGCATTCCAGAAAAGGGAGAAGTTCGAGATTCTGAGAAGAAAGAAGCACCTCGGTCACTGTCAGAACACCTCGACCGAGTTGATTCTTGAAGCAACCGAGGCGACTAGGGTTTCTGCAGAACCGCCTCGGTCCGTACCACCTCGGTCCAAACGGTGTGTGCAAGCTTTAAATTTATAACCCTAGACTTAAGCTTAAAACAAGGATGCGAACCCGCAGTGTACGGGTCAATCGTAGTAAAAGCAAGAAAATTCCAGGGGTCGATCACAGGGACTTAGTGAAACAAAGTCCAATACGGTATGCTAGTGTTAATGCTAACCACAAGAGCAAGTATACAATCAAAGATGAATAAGATGTCAAATAAGCAAACATGCAATTCTAGGGATTAAAGCATCTAGTTGTGGTTCCAACTCAAGATCTATAGATAAGCGGACAAGCTGAGATTTTTGCATGGGGAAGGTGTTTCTAAAGTGGAGTAGATCACCGGGTAAGTCTCACTACACACTAATCCCAAACCGTAACTCCTATTACCGGGTAAGTCTCAAGGAATTAAGATAAAGAACTATTGCCTCAAACTAACACACCATCTAAGGGAATAGAATCAACCTTTACCGGGTAAGTCTCAGGCTAACTCACAAAGATGGGATGGAAGCACACTCAAACCCCAATAAAGGACAAGCCTTTATTACCTACACTTATGATCGTTAGTATACAAACTAAGGAATTACCGGGTAAGTCTCATCCTAAGCTTGCTTTGAACCAGAAAGGTATAATAAGAATAGGATTTGGCAAACTCTAACACATTAACTCTCAGTTAAGGATCGGATAAGCCACCTCGGTCAGCCAGTTTCCACCCCGGCCGAGATGTTCATCGACTGAACGAGATGCTTAGGGTTAAGGTTAAAGACTCGAACTTTCAGGATCCTACTGTGATTAAGGTCATTCTATCATCGTTTTTCCCACAACCTTCAGCCAATCACCCTAGAATCACACAAGGAAATTAGCCACTCATCATCATAATGAAAGTATTAAATATATGGGAAGAAGGTGAATATTTGAACAAAGAAGAATTTAATGAAAACACTTCAATAACTGAATCAAATATCACACAAAATCGTTCCTTGGATAATAATCCAACAAGACAAGACAACAAGGAAAGGAATTGAAGACAATCTTACAAAACCCTCCAAAAAGCTATAAAAAGCTATAGTCTTCAATCTTCCTTCAACCTTCAAAAAGGTTCTTCAACTCTCTCCCCAATTGGAGTAGGATGCGGCTGCTGTATATGTAGGGTATTGATCGATGTATGCAGCCTCTCTGCATGATCCGGATTTGTGGAAAATCCAATCCTTTTTATAGGAAAAATAAACCTCCAAAAATAATAAATCTTAAGAAGATATTATCCCATAAATATAGGTAAAATATATGATTCTGCATATCTCCTTCCTTCTAGAAACTCAGCCCAAAAATATAAGATCACTTTCCAATTTTAAAAGATCTCAGCCAAGAATAAAATATTCTCGCCGCGTCCTAGGTGTTCGCCTCGGTCGAGTCGGCGTCTCTGGATCGCCTCGGTCGAGATGAATCTCTGGGCAACCGAGGTGATCATAACTGAGTGTAGAATCTCTCAAAACTGGTCCAAAGTAAATCTTTAATCCATGGTTGTGCTTCCTGAATGTAGCTCCAAATGACTCTTGACTCCTTTTGCTCCTTTTTGATGCAAAACGTACCATATTACCTGCAATTACAACGAAACTAGGTGTAGACCTCGATTCTCGCAAAGGTAGATGAAATGGTAGTAAAATCACATAATGTACATACAAACATGCAGATTATGAAAGATAAAACGTCCAAACAAACCCCAAAATATAGACTATAATTCATGCTATCAATCACCCATCCCGTGGGCATTTTGGAGGATGTTCCGGTCAAGTTAGGTAACTTCTATCTACCTATAGATTTTGTCGTACTTGACATTCCCGTAGATTATCCTGTTCCTATCATTCTCGGGAGGCCATTTCTAGCAACTTCGGGTTGCAACGTGGATTGCAAGAACGCCAAGTTGAAATTCAACGTTGGCGGCGATGAGGTGGAGTTCGCGCTACTTGCAGCCATGAAAGGGGAGCAACTAACTGATGATATCTTCAACATCTACGATGAAGAAGAATCGAGAGAATTGGTGAGCTCTATCCTTATAAATGATCCACTCGAAAGAGTTATTAGCTTCAGTTTAATGGAGGAAGGTATAGATGCTTCTTGTGATGCAGATATACGGAGCTTGAAAGCACTGGAAGAAGATCCAGGAGCCATAACTGAGAAGCTGATCCAGGAAACGAAGATTTCCAGCCTCGGATCCAGTAGTAGTACCTCGACCGAGGCACTTTCTGGACTGAGCGAGGCGTCTGAAGAACACCTCGGTCAACGCCTTTGCGCCTCGACCGAGGTCGACAGAGAGACGATTCAGACCGAGATTACAGAGAATAACATTTTTTCTACTCCCTTCTCTGACATTCACCCACAGTTGGCGGATCATTCCCTCCACCAACTTTCTGATAATAAAGGTCCTTGGTATGCTGACATAGTGAATTATCTTGTTTGCCAGGAAATACCGCCCGGATTGACGTACTCCCAAAAGAAGAGATTCTTCAAGGAAGTACGACATTACTACTGGGATGAGCCGCTGCTATTCAAGCGCGGACCGGATGGGATGCTTCGAAGGTGCATTCCGGAAGATGAAGTTAATAGCGTCATAAGGCATTGTCACTCACTTCCATGTGGAGGGCATGCTAGCACCGATAAAACATGCGCTAAGGTATTACGTTCCGGTTTCTTTTGGCCTACATTATTTAAGGATGTGCAATCTTTCGTTGTTTCTTGTGATGCATGCCAAAGAACAGGGAACCTATCAAGGAGGAACGAAATGCCACTTAACAACATCCAAGAAGTGGAAATCTTTGATGTATGGGGGATTGACTTCATGGGACCTTTCCCATCCTCAGGAGGAAACCTCTACATTCTCCTTGCAGTGGATTACGTCTCTAGATGGGTCGAAGCCATCGCTTCTCCCACTAACGACGCCAAGGTGGTTGTGAAGTTCTTGAATAGAACTATCTTTCCACGATTTGGAACTCCACGCATCATCATCAGCGATGGAGGAACGCATTTCATCAACCGGAAGTTTAAGGCACTTCTATCGAAGTATGGGGTAACCCACAAGGTATCAACCGCTTATCACCCTCAAACTAGTGGACAGGTCGAGATCTCGAACAGAGAAATCAAAGCGATTTTGGAAAAGACCGTCTCTAGAACGAGGAAGGATTGGTCCATGAAATTAGACGATGCTCTTTGGGCGTACAGGACCGCATTCAAGACTCCCATAGGCACCACCCCTTATAATTTGGTGTATGGGAAATCTTGCCACTTGCCCGTTGAGTTGGAGCACAAAGCGTATTGGGCTATCAAATGGTTAAACTTTGACATTAAGGATGCTGGTGAGAAGCGACTATTGGAACTTAACGAGCTGGAGGAGCTGCGTTTGAACGCCTATGAGAATGCCAAAATCTACAAGGAAAGGACAAAGAGATGGCATGACAAGCGTATCATTCCAAAGGAGCTTAACGAAGGAGATTTAGTTCTACTCTTCAACTCCCGCCTCCGTCTTTTTCCAGGTAAGTTGAAATCTAGATGGACCGGACCTTACGTTGTGAAACATGTTTTCCCTCATGGTGCAGTTGAGATATGGGGCGAAACTAGCGGAAGCTTCAAGGTCAACGGTCATAGACTTAAGAAGTACCAACCGGAAACGCCGGTCGAGGAGGTCGCGCCGATCTACCTCCTTTGAGACGCATCATGGTCCAGCTAGCGACCTTAAACCAAGCGCTTCTTGGGAGGCAACCCAAGGTATTGCTTTCTTTCCCGTTTTCTAGTCTAGTTTAGATAGTTTTTGTTTTTGCTTTGCTTTGCTTTGTTTTTGGGTTTTTGGACAGACAACAGGAAGGAGCACTCCAGGAAAGGGAGAAGTTCGAGATTCTGAGAAGAAAGAGGCACCTCGGTCACTGTCAGAACACCTCGACCGAGTTGATTCTTGAAGCAACCGAGGCGACTAGGGTTTCTGCAGAACCGCCTCGGTCCGTACCACCTCGGTCCAGCCGAGACCATCTCGACCGAGGTGACAACAGATCTCGCGACGGTATAAAAAGGAAAATTACTTTTCACTTTTTATTTTTCACCCACTTCGACCGCGGCGACAGAGGCATCTCGTTCTCCTCCGTTTCTCGCTCGTTTTCGACAATTTCTCCTTCCAAAACGCAATTAAAGGGTAGAAGAGTCGATTGCAACTACAGATCTGCAAGAAATCTGAGTATTTTCGACCGAAACGAGGTAACCACCGTTCGAAAACCCTAACTCCTCGTTTGCTGCTTACTGGGCTTTGGTTGCCCTTGATTGTGCTGAGGAAATCTATAAGTACCCCTTAGGAAGCAATTGTAGTGATTTTAGGGGGAAAAGAACTGAAAATCTGAGAATTGGAATTCGAACTGCTACGCCTCGGTCCAGTCGGTCTGCATCTCGACCGAGGTGATTTCTGGGACTTGTCAGTCGACCGAGGTGGTCTGACAGACTGTTTTGTGAAGATGAGTTCAGACAGAATACTGGCCCTTAGAGACAGATCTTCACCCTCCCCTTCCCATTCTTCTTCCCGTCCCTACCGCCCGGTTATCCACGAGAGATGCCGGGTAGATTACGAGAGGATAGCGGGCCGTCCAGTTATCGCACCACGATTTTTGGAGGTATCCGCCTTTGACTGCCTAGGGTTAGAGGCCGACCTTAGGAGGATGATTGCCACAGTTGGGCTGGATCAGTTTTCTGAGATCCAAGCCCCAGCCTACATAGAGCCGACACTCGAGTTTGTCAGCTCCTTCTCCTACCTACCCACAGAGGGATCTGTGAAGTCCCGGCTGATGGGCCGGAACTTCCTGGTTCCATTAGAGATTTGGAGAGAGATTTTTAGCTTTCCTGCCCCTACCGCTGTAGACTTTCCCTCCCGTTCAGTAGCTAGGGAGTTTTGGGGTCAGATAGCCCACATCACCACTCATGCAGACAGATGGCGCCCTGGAGATTCCAGGGAGAAGGTCATCTTTCACCCAGCCTTCAGACTCGCCCACCGGATATTCAGTGAGATGCTTCTGGCGCGTACTGAGACGCCCCAGAAGATCAGACAGGGGGAGCTCTTCTCGCTGTACTGCATGGTTACAGGCGGCTTCCCGGACTTTGGCTTGCTCCTGGCAGAGGATCTGCACAGGATCAAGGCCAAGGCGAAGGGAGACATCTGCTGTGGAGGCCTAGTCACCCACATCGCCTCCTACCACGGGATGGACCTCAGCGTATGCACATTGGCGGCGGCTCCGAAGCCGCTGGGATTGCAGGAGATGATTACGCGGCGGATTCTGGTTCCCCGTGGGTTGACCACTCCGTACGTTGCCATGCCATGGGAGCGGACAGCGCCTCAGGGCATCAGATGGTCTGCACAGTTTTCGGTCTTCGACCCGCATTTCTGGCAGACAGCATGGGTCCCGCTGATGGAGGACTATAGAGAGGGAGCAGCTGCTGCTGCTGCAGCTGCAGAGGAGGCTGAGGATGAGGATGATGATGACGAGACAGCTGACGAGAGAGGAGGCGGCGTCCCGATGGACACAGGGACAAATACTGCTGGGACGAGCGCGCCTCCCATTATTGATCTTGATGAGGATGAGGAGGATACTGAGCCTGCACCTGCTGCACCTCCTGCTAGATCAGCTAGGCGTCGGACACGCCGTCATAGAGATGCAGAGGCTCATCGTCGGATCGACGACTTGACAGATCAGATGATAGACTCATATGCTGCCCTTACAGTGGACATCCACGAGAGGTTTGCCGCCCAGCACCGACACCTTGACAGCTGGACTCAGCAGATGTTGGAGGGGCAGCACTATCAGCGTAGGATGATGGAGCTACAGTTCCAGCAGACTATGGGCTATCCGTTTGATCCGACCCAGCATCCTTATGTACCACCACCACCACCACCGGATCAGGACTTCTGAGGAGCTGCAGGGTTTTATTTATTATATTTTTATGCAGTTCGGCTCTTTATCCGGTGAGTCCTCTTTTATTCAGACTTTTACTATACCCACTGGGACAGTGTGTCTCAAGTATGGGGTATTTGCTGTACTATTTGACATTATTTGACTACGTGACGACATTGATGTATTATTCGACTTTAGATGTATCGGATATTTTCATATTCATGCTTTATTTGCATTTATATGTTTTATCTGAGATTTCATGCATACTTACAGGTTATTTGATTGAGAAAAACGTCGAAACTGAAAAAAAATTGGTTATAAAAATTTTTTTTTTCGACCTCGACCGGGACAGTTCTGGCAAAACGAGGTGTTTCACCTCGGTTGAACCAAGAACATCTCGACCGAGGTGTGTTAACTGAGAGTTTTCGAAAACGATTTTTGTGTTACTTATCTAGATATGATCTCAGTGAAGATCTTGTTTACTGACTGGTTTTAAATTCTTTATATGTTTGAAATGTTTTATGATATGTTTAAGTTGCTAAATGCTTTGTTTGAAATTATTGGCATGTTTAATACTTTATTTTTATCCAAATTATGTTGAATTTGAAGATTGACACCGCAGCATAAGTTCTCTCACGTTCTTCTTGGAAAGACCAAGGCAATTCATTCTTCTTCTTCTTCTTCTTCTTGATCATGCTTAGCCCCTCTTATACATTTTGCCTCCCTTTACCTATCCGGGAATTTGGAAGCAAGCGAAGTGGTGAAAGCAAGTCAAAAGTTGAGAAGTGGCTGAAAGTGAAAGTGTTAGAAAGCAATAATAGGTTTGGGGAAGTCAATCATGAAGATGAGTAACTCGGCACCATTCACATAGCCGGGTGTTTGTGTCTTGCCAAAGTCGGATTGAGCGATATTCCTAACGGGTCATGGTATGTGCATCAAGGGTTTGATGCATCTCAAGAAATTGATGATTGCGGATTTCCTAGGCTTCGGTTATTGTGCACCTCTGTCCATGCATCCCAAAAAGTAAAGTAAAAAGAAAAAGTGTGAGATAAGCAAAGCTTATTGGTGGAAGATGTTGCAAGTCAAAGTGAAAGTGAAGTTCATCCTTTTCCCGGATTCTAGCACCACATTACCTTACATACATCCCTACCCTACACGTTTCTTGACCTATCTTTTGGGAAGCCCTTGAGACCTTGAGCTTGTTGATTGACTTAAGCGGTTTAAATCGGATTATACATGATTAATTTTGATAATTATGATTTATTATGCATTCTATGATTTTATGCAAAGATGAACAACTTTCCTATATTTATAAAATGTTTTGATCATATTGAGTTTTTAATTTCCAGGAAGTACTCTCTTAGAGTGATCTATGATAGTTGCACACCATAAAATGTTTTTGAAAGAGTTTTTCATTGATTTTCTTGACTTATAATCCATTCTATCTTGATTTCTATATGAGGAACTTGCTTAGGGACAAGCAAGGGCTAAGTATGGGGTATTTTGATAGCATGAATTATAGTCTATATTTTGGGGTTAGTTTGGACGTTTTATCTTTCATAATCTGCATGTTTGTATGTACATTATGTGATTTTACTACCATTTCATCTACCTTTGCGAGGATCGAGGTCTACACCTAGTTTCGTTGTAATTGCAGGTAATATGGTACGTTTTGCATCAAAAAGGAGCAAAAGGAGTCAAGAGTCATTTGGAGCTACATTCAGGAAGCACAACCATGGATCAAAGATTCACTTTGGACCAGTTTTGAGAGATTCCACATTCAGTTATGAGTCACCTCGGTTGACCAGAGATTCATCTCGACCGAGGCGATCCAGAGACGCCGACTCGACCGAGGCGAACACCTAGGACGCGGCGAGAATATTTTATTCTTGGCTGAGATCTTTTAAAATTGGAAAGTGATCTTATATTTTTGGGCTGAGCTTCTAGAAGGAAGGAGATATGCAGAATCATATATTTTACCTATATTTATGGGATAATATCTTCTTAAGATTTATTATCTTTGGAGGTTTATTTTTCCTATAAAAAGGGTTGATTTTCTACAATTTGAGGAGGCTGCATACACCACATACGTCAACATCCGTTTACAGTTAGAAATCCCGCATACGACGCAGCACACCCGCTATCAGCGCAGCAGCGGCATCCTACTCCAATTTGGGAGAGAGTTGAAGAACCTTTTTGAAGGTCAAAGGAAGATTGAAGACTATAGCTTTATAGCTTTTTGGAGGGTTTTGTAAGATTGTCTTCAATTCCTTTCCTTGTTGTCTTGTCTTGTTGGATTATTATCCAAGGAACGATTTTGTGTGATATTTGATTCAGTTATTGAAGTGTTTTCATTAAATTCTTCTTTGTTCGAATATTCACCTTCTTCCCATATATTTAATACTTTCATTATGATGATGAGTGGCTAATTTCCTTGTGTGATTCTAGGGTGATTGGCTGAAGGTTGTGGGAAAAACAATGATAGAATGATCTTAATCACAGTAGGATCCTGAAAGTTCGAGTCTTTACCTTAACCCTAAGCATCTCGTTCAGTCGATGAACATCTCGGCCGGGGTGGAATTCTTCTGACCGAGGTGACTTATCCGACCTTAAACAGAAAGTTAAGTGTTAGAGTTTGCTAAATCCTATTCTTATTTCACCTTCCTGGTTCAATGCAAGCTTAGGATGAGACTTACCCGGTAATTCCTTAGTTTGTGTACCGACGATCATAAGTGTAGGTAATAAAGGTTTATCCTTTATTGGGGTTTGAGTGTGCTTCCATCCCATCTTTGTGAGTTAGCCTGAGACTTACCCGGTAAAGGTTGATTCTATTCCCTTAGATGGTGTGTTAGTTTGAGGTTATAGTTCTTTATCTTAATTCCTTGAGACTTACCCGGTAATAGGAGTTACGGTTTGGGATTAGTGTGTAGTGAGACTTACCCGGTGATCTACTCCACTTTAGAAACATCTTCCCCATGCAAAAACCTCAGCTTTGTCCGCTTATCTATAGATCTTGAGTTGGAACCACAACTAGATGCTTTAATCCCTAGAATTGCATGTTTGCTTATTTGACATCTTATTCATCTTTGATTGTATACTTGCTCTTGTGGTTAGCATTAACACTAGCATACCGTATTGGACTTTGTTTCACTAAGTCCCTGTGATCGACCCCTGGAATTTTCTTGCTTTTACTACGATTGACCCGTACACTGCGGGTTCGCATCCTTGTTTTAAGCTTAAGTCTAGGGTTATAAATTTAAAGCTTGCACACACCGTTTGGAGCGAACAAGTTTTTGGCGCCGTTGCCGGGGACAGTTCTGATATGTTTAAGTTGCTAAATGCTTTGTTTAAGTTGCTAAATACTTACAGGTTATTTGATTGAGAAAAACGTCGAAACTGAAAAAAAAATGGTTATAAAAATTTTTTTTTTCGACCTCGACCGGGACAGTTCTGGCAAAACGAGGTGTTTCACCTCGGTTGAACCAAGAACACCTCGACCGAGGTGGGCGTAACAGAGAGTTTTCGAAAACGATTTTTGTGTTACTTATCTGGATATGATCTCAGTGAAGATTTTGTTTACCGACTGGATTTAAATTCTTTATATGTTTGAAATGTTTTATGATATGTTTAAGTTGCTAAATGCTTTGTTTAAAATTATTGGCATGTTTAATACTTTATTTTTATCCAAATTATGTTGAATTTGAAGGTTGACACCGCAGCATAAGTTCTCTCACGTTCTTCTTGGAAAGACCAAGGCAATTCATTCTTCTTCTTCTTCTTCTTCTTGATCATGCTTAGCCCCTCATATACATTTTGCCTCCCTTTACCTATCCGGGAATTTGGAAGCAAGCGAAGTGGTGAAAGCAAGTCAAAAGTTGAGAAGTGGCTGAAAGTGAAAGTGTTAGAAAGCAATAATAGGTTTGGGGAAGTCAATCATGAAGATGAGTAACTCGGCACCATTCACATAGCCGGGTGTTTGTGTCTTGCCAAAGTCGGATTGAGCGATATTCCTAACGGGTCATGGTATGTGCATCAAGGGTTTGATGCATCTCAAGAAATTGATGATTGCGGATTTCCTAGGCTTCGGTTATTGTGCACCTCTGTCCATGCATCCCAAAAAGTAAAGTAAAAAGAAAAAGTGTGAGATAAGCAAAGCTTATTGGTGGAAGATGTTGCAAGTCAAAGTGAAAGTGAAGTTCATCCTTTTCCCGGATTCTAGCACCACATTACCTTACATACATCCCTACCCTACACGTTTCTTGACCTATCTTTTGGGAAGCCCTTGAGACCTTGAGCTTGTTGATTGACTTAAGCGGTTTAAATCGGATTATACATGATTAATTTTGATAATTATGATTTATTATGCATTCTATGATTTTATGCAAAGATGAACAACTTTCCTATATTTATAAAATGTTTTGATCATATTGAGTTTTTAATTTCCAGGAAGTACTCTCTTAGAGTGATCTATGATAGTTGCACACCATAAAATGTTTTTGAAAGAGCTTTTCATTGATTTTCTTGACTTATAATCCATTCTATCTTGATTTCTATATGAGGAACTTGCTTAGGGACAAGCAAGGGCTAAGTATGGGGTATTTTGATAGCATGAATTATAGTCTATATTTTGGGGTTAGTTTGGACGTTTTATCTTTCATAATCTGCATGTTTGTATGTACATTATGTGATTTTACTACCATTTCATCTACCTTTGCGAGGATCGAGGTCTACACCTAGTTTCGTTGTAATTGCAGGTAATATGGTACGTTTTGCATCAAAAAGGAGCAAAAGGAGTCAAGAGTCATTTGGAGCTACATTCAGGAAGCACAACCATGGATCAAAGATTCACTTTGGACCAGTTTTGAGAGATTCCACATTCAGTTATGAGTCACCTCGGTTGACCAGAGATTCATCTCGACCGAGGCGATCCAGAGACGCCGACTCGACCGAGGCGAACACCTAGGACGCGGCGAGAATATTTTATTCTTGGCTGAGATCTTTTAAAATTGGAAAGTGATCTTATATTTTTGGGCTGAGCTTCTAGAAGGAAGAAGATATGCAGAATCATATATTTTACCTATATTTATGGGATAATATCTTCTTAAGATTTATTATCTTTGGAGGTTTATTTTTCCTATAAAAAGGGTTGGATTTTCCACAAATCCAACACCTGCTTAGAAGGCTGCATACATCGATCCATACCCTACATACACAGCAGCCGCATCATACTCCAATTTTGGAGAGAGTTGAAGAACCTTTTTGAAGGTTAAAGGAAGATTGAAGACTATAGCTTTATAGCTTTTTGGAGGGTTTTGTAAGATTGTCTTCAATTCCTTTCCTTGTTGTCTTGTCTTGTTGGATTATTATCCAAGGAACGATTTTGTGTGATATTT
>BSUD01000005.1:142773084-142827627 GCA_033239045.1 Fagopyrum esculentum
CTTATTACACCTTTCTGGTTCAAAGCAAGCTTAGGATGAGACTTACCCGGTAATTCCTTAGTTTGTGTATCAACGATCATAAGTGTAGGTAATAAAGGTTTATCCTTTATTGGGGTTTGAGTGTGCTTCCATCCCATCTTTGTGAGTTAGCCTGAGACTTACCCGGTAAAGGTTGATTCTATTCCCTTAGATGGTGTGTTAGTTTGAGGTTATAGTTCTTTATCTTAATTCCTTGAGACTTACCCGGTAATAGGAGTTACGGTTTAGGATTAGTGTGTAGTGAGACTTACCCGGTGATCTACTCCACTTTAGTAACACCTTCCCCGTGCAAAAATCTCAGCTTTGTCCGCTTATCTATAGATCTTGAGTTGGAACCACAACTAGATGCTTTAATCCCTAGAATTGCATGTTTGCTTTATTTGACATCTTATTCATCTTTGATTGTGTTACTTGCTCTTGTGGTTAGCATTAACATTAGCATACCGTATTGGACTTTGTTTCACTAAGTCCCTGTGATCGACCCCTGGAATTTTCTTGCTTTTACTACGATTGACCCGTACACTGCGGGTTCGCATCCTTGTTTTAAGCTTAAGTCTAGGGTTATAAATTTAAAGCTTGCACACACCGTTTGGAGCGAACAATCATGCTGCTTGGGGCTAATACATTTGTGACCGAACGTGAGGCACGTAGGGTAGTGTATAGGGATCCAGTCATAAGAGATTTTTTGTATGATAGCCTTACCGTTTGGGCCAGTGAGGGTGATCTCCCGGAGCAAGGGGTTTGAAGCCTGAATCTCGACAAGGATCCTCGCATAGCCCAGGCGATCATGATAGGTTGAACACGCGTCAATGAGGATTGGTAGTCCAATGACAGATCCAATTTTAACCAGCATGCGAGGGGACCAGAACCTGTAATCAAGATCATGAAGTGTGGCCCAAACCGGCACAAACGCAAGGCTAGAGTAATCCAGGGACATTCCATGGGTCCAACGTTTGAGGAGTAGGGAGGTACTTCCATTCACTATCCAAGGGCTTTGTAGAAGTATAGAGTTGAGATCATCTTCCGACGAGAAATGGAATATGAAGATTCCATTGTCGTTTCTGAGCATTTTAGGTTTGGCAATCTTGTTCCAGGAGATCTCAGTGAAGGTAGACATGCGTTGATAGGAGATTTGCTTTCCCATGGGAAAGCCGACAAGTGAGAGCTTCCACTTTGAGACGGTGTCAGAGATATCCTCGTCAGTGAATGGGATGATCCCATTAACAATTCCTGGGGAGTAGGCGAGAGGAACATGGTTCCATGAGGAGTTATTAGTGAGGATATCCTTAAAGGAGGGTATTTGGGGGCTGTCCGCATGCATGCAATTAAAGTGGGAGGGAAACGAGGGGGCGCTATCTTGTTGGTCTGTTTGCATGCCACGCGAAGCGTGCGTTTGAAAAGTAGGGGTGATGGAAGGTGAAGGGGTTTGTTTGTGGTGGCCGGTGAGCTGTTCTGTGTGCTGAGATTGGGGAGGAGTATTGGTGGTTGGGGAGTTGGAAGTGTTTGATGTAGCGTTTTGAGGTATGGGCGAGCAGTCGTCGGTTTGTACTGGAGGCGTTGGGGCTGTTAGAGAAGGGAAGTTGACGTCGGAATCAATAGCTGGTGAGGTAGGAGCAGTGGGTTGTTTGGGTGGTGGGTAGTTCGAGGAGTTGTAGAGACGAAGGTTATTGGAACGTATGAGTTCTTCGGGTACAGAATGAATGGGGCTGGGTGTGCTAGAAGGAGTTTTTGGTTTTGTTGGTTGTTTGGGGGTGTGGTAAAGCTCAAAAAGTTTTATGGAGTACTTCCTGGAGCGTTTGGAGTTGCCCATGGTGGGAGGAGGGTGGAGGGCGTGGCGGGGAGGCCACGAGGGGGGTGGAGGCGGCGGGGGCCGGCCTCCGGGGTCGTCGGTAAGGGGCAGAAGGACCAAGAAGAAAGAGAGCGTTTTTTACTTTCTTTCTTGATTAAAAACGACAACCCTTGTTTAAAACCAAAAAGTTACAAAGGGGTGTTGCTATGAAAATGTTTAAAGAAAGTAGTATCGAAAAGAAAGTGGAATGATTTTAATTGATAAGGGCATTTTGGTATTTTACTCAAATTGACATTAATTCAAAATTATTTAACTAAACACATACGGTATTTTTTATAAACCCAATATTTATATAAAAACGTGTTTAAAACCATTACTTTAACAATGATCACAGTAACAACAAATTTAAGTTTACTAAACAGGCAAATACTATATCCACGCCTTATAATTTTTATAGACACGCCAAAATCATACGCATCATGAGACGTATACCAAAAATTTTGATTCACTTTACGAAAACTTCAGGGATAGTGATCCACTCCTATCGCCTCTTGAAGCGCATAGGATGCTGTTTACATTCACCTTACAAACACATCTTCTTGTACATTGTAAAGGACAAGTAAATAGATAGAAGTAGAAGAAGCCACAAGGAAAACGTGGGAAATGTTGAAGTAGATTGTTTCAGGCTTGCATCCGATCCTTTTTTGAGCAAATTAAAATCCTAAAACTGTCTTTAGGTTCTTGCGAAGACGACACTAATCGATCTCGACACCATCGAGGGGCAAGATGATTGCTCATATATGTGATTCTCAAACATGAGGAGATTACCAAGGAGGCCATAGAATGAACGGCATTACCCATTACCAACAAAAAATTTTCACTAACATTCTTGATGTGCTACAAATTAAGATTGACAGTAGACTAGCCATAGTGACACATGACAATAAGAACAAAATATGGGATGCTAGACCATTCAACTTCAGTTGTTAGAGATGATGATATATACTTTCAATCCCTTGAACATCAAATAAAGGACAATCCTTGATAGAAAGAAGCTTAAGCTTAATGCACTGCCTAACAATTGCTTGCAAGCTATAATTTTTCAATCCTTGAACAAGATTCAATCAACTGAACACTCAAGTTTGAGCAATTTCTACAATGGAAATCAAGTCCGGCCCTGACTTGTAATGGATGGACCATACGTAGTGTGAAAGTTATTTCTAGCAATTCTAAACTCCTTAGTCGTAGATCCGACTAAAGACACAAACAAATGAGCACACAAGCAATTTGTTGACGCAGTTCGGTGGTATGAAAATACCCCTACTCTGCAAGACCTCAAGAGGGGAGATCCGGTCCCGGGTTTCACTAGGTTTCCAAGAACACAGATTACAGACACAGGACAAGAGATACTAGCATGTTTCCTATGGTCTAGCTAGCAAAGAAAGCAAACACAGAGAACTCAGGAGATACAAAGAAGTAAAGGTGAAGAAAAGCCCCCTCAAAGGCACCTTGACGAAGATCTGAGATTGATCTTCGTCTCTGTTGCAAACCAACGAAGCAATGATGAGAAGATAACTAAGAGATAACAGATCTCTCGTCTCCTTCTTTTCTCATACGGATCCTTCTTGCTCAAAGCAAGATTTGGAAGATCCGTCTTCTTCTCTATCTCTCTGTTCTCTTTCTTTTTCTCTGTTGGACGAAGCACTCAAGCTCTCGATCTAGGGTTTCAAAAGCTACAACCAAACGTTTAAGTACCAAGCTGGGCACTTGGTTAAACGCCTCGTTTTGTTACGAGCTTAAGTGAACCATTGAACCGAGTTAACAACATCAAGCGGCCGGTCCACCAACACATCATGAAACAGGCCTCTCAACATCAGATCAAGGAGATGGACTTCCAGTTTTAGACCGCCAAGCCCAATCTTCAACTTCCAAACGGAGAAGCACACAACATACATAAACACACATTACACCTAAGCATCTCCTAACCCATATGATAGAATACCAATGTGGATGAACTAGTCACCATACATAATCACCAAGCAACCTTACTTAGTCTAACTAAGTGGCAACATTGGATCATAGTAGGCATCTAGATCAAACACATAGCAACCTATCATATGAACTCATTTACATAACTCTACATAGACCATAGTACTAAGTGCTAGCTTTATACTCCAAGTCCTATGTTACATAGTATAACAAGAATCAAAAATATAACACGTAGCATAGATCAAGCTTTACCAACAGAGGACACCCTTTAGCTATCTCAAACAAATTGTCATCCCCGACGGACAAAACCTTCCGAACGGTGAAGGATTTGAGAGTCGAGCATCTCGAGCTATTGCTGAGAGACCATATATCACTACACCAAAAGATCGAAGAGTTACTTCCTCTAGTTGAAAGCTTCCATATCCCTTTGCAGTTGGTTGTTTGAACCTAACTATTACTTCTTTTTTTTTTTCCCCGAATCTAAGGTGTTGAAAATTTGAATTTTAAAAATCTTTTTGGAGGTGATGAGCTCCAATGGTGGGACCAACCAAAACAAAGTGAAAAGAGAGGAGAAGGCTGAGCTTATAACCATTTTTAGAGGAGAGTAAACTCAATGAAGTATAGGAAATAATAAATTACTTGCAACCTTTCAATTTCAAACACTGTCCAACATAACAGATGGGAGGAAGAATAAGCAAGTAATACATCTCTTTTTTACTTTTGTCCTCTTGTTATTGTCATTGTGCGCCTAGTATGCTTTTACGTTCTAAAAAAGTATGCGCGTTATAAGGCCCATACAATTAAAAAAAATTATGTTGAAAAATCTATACGCATTAGAATGCGCATTAATTTTAGCGTGTCTGAAGTAATACTTTGACTTGTATATGACTTTTACATTACTAAACACAATCTAGAGTTACCCAACAAGTTTAAACTACCCAACAATCTTGTTTGGGGAATTGATCTTCCGCTTTCTTTTTTCCCAAAGGAGCCAAAAAGTATCTAAAATTACAAAGGGGTGTTGCTACTAAAATGTTTAAAGAAAGTAGTGTGAAGATTCAAAGAGGTAGTTGAATTCATTTCTTCATTAAAGAAAGACAGGTTGCAGACTCCACCAAACAATCAACACATGGAGCGCACGTACTAGGAATTGCAGCAGGGTGATTATACATCATGTTACATACGCTAAAATCTGTCTTTTTCAACTGCTAGCTTAATATAGTTAATTCAGTTCGATTGGAGAAGGAAACTTAAATAAAATTGAAGTTTTGTTGATCATGATCATGGCAGTCGAGTTACATACTTTCCAGCCGCTCCGCTGCTTTCTTCACCTACAATAAGCAAAGTTAGGAACAACTATCATATTGCATAATCCAAAACTAGATCTAATCTCTTTCATAAGTTTCAAGCCAATCATTCTCGAGTCATGACAGCATATATGCTAGATATGACAAAAATGTACCTACCTCTATTTGCCAGTCCGCCCTACAGGTAAGGTAGATTAGGATGCATGTTTGGATAAATGTTCCCGCAATCATCCCGGACCAAATACCCTACAAATAGATAGATTAATCAAAAGAATTCACTAATATCATATAAAATGAAGAGAAGTTACAATATACCTTCACTCCAAGATGAAACTTGAACCCAAGCAGGCACCCTAATGGGATACCTACGAAGTAGTAGCAACCGATGTTGACGTAGGCTACGAAGGCTTGCCATCCGCATCCTACCGCCACGCCTATTTGAATAACATACTCGATCTTAAGGGTAGGCAAAAAATCACTTCAAACGTGGACTACCTCTCATGGTAACCCAACCAAATCGTTTTCGTTATCATAAAAATAAAAAAAATAAATGAGGCACTGAAAATGAAAGAAACCATACACTAAATGTGGCCCTGAAATCTTAGCACGTTTATTTATACATACGATGATTGATGCTTTAGTAGGTACACTTATATGGTTGTTTCATATAAATTAATGCATACTTACCGGAAAGAACGAGTTGAATACCGTTGAGTATAATAGAAGCTGCCAAGTACGGAGAGAGCTCAGCAACCGCAGAAGAAACTCGAGATCCGTTAGTAAAAATATAGCTAAGGTCGTCTTTGAACACAACCACAAGGAGTGCTATAATGGAAGATACGACGGTGGAGGTGGCCGTCACCACCACCACAGCAAAAGCAGCCGACTTGGGATGTCCGGCCCCGACCTCATTTCCAGCCCTTACACTGCAAAAGCTCATGAAATCATTACATCCTTAACAATTAATACAAGGTGCGTAATTAAAGTAGTAAATTACTAAATTGAGTTTAATTAATTTCTAACCTCGCAGCAGCGTTAAATCCAACTGAAACCATGTAAACCCACCCCACTATTGTCATGCTGCAAATGTACAAATAAAGAGATTGAGATAACGCTAAAAAAAGATGGATTAACAAAGAGATCGATCGAAACGAACCAAACAGAAAGAGAGTCCAAAGCAGTGACGGGGTCCTTGAGCAAACCGGCAATGAGAACCAATATCTGGAAGTACCAGGTTTCTAGGCAAATCATCACAGCTGACGCAGACGACAGCTTGATGAAATCCCACAGACCGAAGAACGCCTGCCACGTAAACCCCGTCCACGTATGCTTACACCTGCCACTGAGTGTGATATAGGAGAACTGTGCAAGTACGATAAAGCAGAAGGAGAGGCTGAGGACGAGAGCAGCTCCGAGTAGATTCCAGTGAAAGTAGTAGACCGCCAACCACGTGAGCGGAAGGTGGATGCACAACACCGCGACTGAGATAACAACACTGGGGTTTACAATGGATTGAGCTTGGAGGAACTTCTGCATAGGAAAGTTGCATGCGTATGCAAATATTCTTGGTATAAGCCCATGCAAGAAAATAGCCGCTCCCGCTGATATCGCAATTGATTGCCCTAGTAGCATTAGGAGATTCTTCGAGAAGATATAGATTAAGGTCAGTAGTAGTCCCATCATGGTCATCAGAAACGCTGAGCGTTGAAGGTACACCCCGAGCATCTCAAACTGATTTGCTCCGTACGCCTGCCCGCACAAAGTCTCTAGCGCGCTCCCCATCCCCAACTGCACAATAATTTTTGGATAAAAATAACTAATTAGTTACTTTACCACTATTACACTATTAACAATCCCATAATAAAGGTACTTACAAGCAGACCATAGACGAAGCTCTGGATACCGTTGTTTGCAAGGGAAACCGCTGCAAACTCCAGGTTCCCGAGGTGACTGCAAAATATGACAGTCGACTTGGAAATTATATTGTTAATCAAATACATACCAATAGCCGGGGCCGCCACTTTCGAGAGTTTTTTCAGCTCTATCCAGGTGGCAACCCGGAACCTTCTAATTCTGCTAACACCAGTCTCCGTCAGCGTCCTCTCCAACTCGTCATCGTACCTCGCATTTGGGCAGTTTAGTAATGGCTCTTCCTCCATCTTTGAACCTCTCTCCAGTTCAACTTGTAATTGATGTGATGAGACCGCCTACTCTTTTATAAGGGTTTTCCAACTTGAAGTTACCCTCAACTTTTACTATTTTCCCATGGTGCCCTTGCCTGAGCTTATGAGTCAAATCAGTAGCTATTTATATGTATATGTCATGCGCACAGGAGAAAAAGATTGGGGTGAAATCAATAGCTATTCCTATGAATAAATTATGCCCACAGGAGAAAAAGATTGGGGTGAAATCAATAGCTGTTTTTATGTATAAATTATGCGCACAGGAGAAAAAGATTGTTGTATATAATGAAATATTAATGCAATAAATGTTTGTAAGAATATAAAATATTCTGTGATAGTTTAAATTTTACATTTTAACTAATTTGATCAGGAAAGCTTGAAGCATTGACATTTGATAGCAAGTTTTAAGGAAAAAAACTACAAACAATAATGAAGAGATGCTTGTTCAATTTGGGGATTTTATTGTTATTTGAGTTTTTCTAGGGAAGTAAACCTGAACCAAAAAGTAAAAATGGTAAAAAGCTAAAGTAAAAAATGCCACATGTTTCCTATTAATTGGTAGCGTAACCGATGGGTAAAATTTTGATGAAGCTACTACATTTTCGGGGGTATATTTGCTTTCATGTAATTATAATAAGTATATTATTTTGTAGATACCAATGCAGCAATGCTCTTGTCACTTTCAATAAACAATTTTTACCGCTTTCCGTTTTGTTATACAAACTTATAACAGTGAAGTTATTACCTTTGACGACAACTCGCACTCAGGATCCTCTGCTACACTTTCCTTTTAATTGATAGACGTGAAAATACCTAAAATAATTTAAATATAAAATTGATTACAAATTTACCAAATAAATATCAAAATTTCCTTTTATTTCCTGTCTTCTTTTACCTCCATTATTTTTTAATTGGCTCCGGCAGGGCAAGGCAAAGGCTGGCGTCCCGGTGTGTGGCGGATCCAATGGTGGCCGAAGAGGGAAGAGGGGAAGCGTCTAATGAAGATGAGACTGAAAGAGCTCAGTCAGCCTTTGGGTGATGAAAAACTGGAAATCGTGGCTGAAATAAATAGTATATAGCATGTGAGACCATTTGCTGCATCTCTTAAGTATAAAGTATGGAGGGCACATAGAAAACATGTAGGCAAGCAACAACTATGGTGTAGAGAGCTTCCACCAAAAACAAAACTATGGTGTAGAGAGCTTACAGCTAAGGCATGCGAGGAATTCGAGGCTCCTTCGGTCTTGAAGGTCCACTTTGACGCATCGTTTATTTGAAGTACTCGGACTCTGACGAGGATATTGATGGAATTATTGGTAGAGGTGAAGAGACAGAACTTGATGCTAAGATGAAGAAGTTCACAAAGGATGCCATCAAATTTAAGATGGATGACAGTATGTCTTTTTTTTTTTAAAATAAATATTTATATTAATTTAAAAATAAATCAATTAGATAATTATTAAAAATTCAAAAAAAATCGGTGTTTTTTTAATTTTAAAAATGAATAAATTGGATTAGCATTCTTTTAACAAAATTTAACAATATAAGTTTAATGAATTTGAAACATTTTATTTTAAAAATAAATGTTTATATTAATTTAAAAATAAATCAATTAGATAACTTTTTAAAATTCAAAAAGATCAGTGTTTTGTTTTATTTTAAAAATAAATTGGATTAGCATTTTTTGAAAAATAAGTTTAATGAATTTGAAAATTTTATTTTTTAAAAATAAATGTTTTATATTAATTTAAAAATAAATCAATTAGCTAATTTTTAACAAATTCAAAAATTTCAGTGTTTTATTTTATTTTAAAAATTAATAAATTGGAATAGCATTTTTTTAACAAAATCTAAAAACATAAGTTTAATGAATTTGAAACATTTATTTAAAAAAAAAAAAAGTTACTGTTTTACTTTAGTTTTAAAATAAATAAATAATTCATTCTTTCTATTTTATTTTGTTTTAATTTTAGTTTATTTTCTTTTGCATGCTTTTAATGGAAGTTGAAAAGTTTTAATGTATTTGGGCAAAATCCAGAAAACAACAAAAATTTAAGGTTACCATCCGAACTTTAAAAAATTGCTGGCCGAAATCCGGAAAACCCCATACCACGAGGGTACCATTCAAAATTTCCCTTAAATTATTTTAGGTATCTCCACGTGAACCAATTAAAATGGCGCAATAGACAATGTAATACAAAAGTGTAGTAGAGGATTCGGACTGGTTAACTCAATAATTAAAACTGAAGTTTTCGCGCTAAAAATTGGACTAAAAGATGCAATCAAGTTAAATATTAAAAAGATCGAAATTGAGGGTGATAAATTATGTATTATCAAGGCACTCTAAGGGCTTTGGAGTTGTCCTTGTGAGATCGAGATGATTTTATCCGACTCTAGACTAGATATTCACTTCTTTGAGGAAGTCCAAGTCAATCATGCATTCAGATAAATCAAATGTGTTGCTGACTGATTGACTCATTTGAGAATTTCGAACCCAACACATCATTTTCCTAACGATCCCGAACTTCGTGTTCTCCTACGAAATGATGCTTTAAGATGAACTACCTCCTAACCGCTCTCCGTTTTTAATTTTTTTTACCAATATGATAAGATATGATGTGTGATTCTCTTCAACTATTTGCAGAAAGTGACCAAGTGAGGCCGAATACCGTAGGAGTAGCTTAAACCCTTCATAATGGAGGGTCCGGGGACTACTAATCCCCTGTCATCAAAATGATGACATGGAGGTGAGAAGGGGTTAGTAGCCCCGGGGTCGACGTCAAAATTGGTGTCTGACTCCTATTTGCTTTTCAATTTTTTTTTAAATTTTGATTAAAACGACATCGTTTGGGCTAAAATGGACCAAAACGACGGCGTTTTGGCTGAAGGCGGGAACAAAAAGTAGTGCCACATGGCGTGTCCTCACTGGCCAAAATATATCCAGTGACATCGTGCCACATGGGAGGGGGTTTTAATTAATTTTAAAACCCCATTTTTCCATACAAGATAAGGACCTATTATTCCATTTTTTTTATTTTATTATTTAATCTTATTAAGAACTAATATAATGTTTATGGGAAAAAAGGGTAAATTTTCAAATACTATGTGGTCCCTTTATATCTACACATGAATTGGATCAAATTAACTAAAAATTTTCTAGAAAAAAAGGGATAAAACATGTACTAACCGGAAAGCTGGCGGGCTCGGCTTTCCGGATCTAAGTACCAGAAATAAGGTCCACTTAACCCGCGTCATCTCTGAAATTGATCGTAAAGAAGACAACCTTTGGTACAATTGGATTGAAAGTTATAATTTCAAGGGTCTCAGTTTATGGGATTGCCAGCCCAAACCCCATCACAGTTTCTCTTGGAAGTGTTTGTTTAAACTTAGAAATGAACTACCATCCCCTATTGTTGGTACCAGCACCATCACAATGCTCTCTAATCCTAATGGTACCTTCTCTTCCAAGAACACGTATGCTCTCTTCCGGCCTGACCTTGCACAACTCTCTCACCCTCCCTATAGATCCATCTGGCTTAACTCTAATATCCCAAGATGTAGTTACATTTCTTGGATAGCCAGTCACCGGAAACTCCCCACCCTGACCAAGATCAAAAGTTGGAACCTCACTGACGATGACATCTGTAAACTCTGCAAAACTATGGCTGAAGATGATGATCACCTCTGGAGCACTTGTAGCTACACCTCTCTTTTCCTCGACATCATCTCTCGTTGGACTAGAGTCCCGTACCCTGTACCCTACATCAACAACTTGTGGCGCTTGCTTAGCTCGAGATCTACCTCAAAGTCCAACTTAATTGACAGTATTCGTACAACTTCGATTATCACCTTCATCTATTTCACTTGGAAGGCTCGGAATAATCTCGTCTTCAACAACACCTTCACAAGGGCCATCGACTGCGCTGCTGATGCCATTCGTGCTATCAAGCTTCACTTTGCTCATCACTGGAAGGACCGCTCTAAGGAGTCCAGAGCCACTGCCAACATGCTCGGAATTCAGCTTGTTTAACCTCCGATCCCTCCCTCTATGATATGATTTCCTGTTTGGTGTTACCTCTTCTTCTGTCCTTGCTTTTTACATTGATGCACATATACTGATCTTCCCCTTGTATATTCCTCTTTTCTCAATACAATTAACTTTTCAAAAAAATAAAATGTAAACAAAAGCATATGTGGCATAAATAACATGTTGTGTAACAACCAAGAGTAGTAATGTTAATATTCATCATACGAAACAAACAGAAACAACATGTTGTATAACAACCAAGAGCAATAATGCTAAAGCCTAAGCCAATCAAGAGCAATTTGTAATAACACCATTGGAATGTGATATCAGAACTATATCCTCCTTTGTATAAGACTCGGCTTCATTAACATCAATCAGTAACATGCTTTCGTCATAAACATGTTCACTTAATAACTTATTGAACCTCTCATAACAGTCACGAACAATGTCAAAGCCATCAATGAAGCTCATCGCGAAAGGATACGTAAACCTATAAGCCATCTTCCAGCCATGATCTACCATCGACCACGTCTCAATACTACGTTCATCTGAACGTACCAATGCCGACAACATGCCAGCATGCTCCATAAGCTCTAACGTGAAACCACCCCACTGATCATTTCGGTAGATTTCTTCGGGAAATTCCATTGTTTTGAACTCTTGGCGCTCACAATCGAACATCAACACGGTATCTCTAGTGCGAAAGTATGGTACAAGCCAATGGATAGTTCCATTTACGAAACAACCAGTTCTAGCTCTTGCGAAAATGAGCACACAATGTTTGATGTTTATGTTGGTTGTTGCTCGCTACAAGAAAAATCTTAAATAGCCACACTTAAATACTCACACTTATAGTCATTGCTTAATTTTACCCACACTTTATGTTGATGGCATGTAATCTAACACTTTTGATTGTTGGCATGCCGTGGAAATTTCGAACAATTTAATTTTACCCACACTTTATGTTGAAGACATACAATCTAACACTTTTGATTGTTGACAAGCCGTGAGAATTTCCAACAACATATTTTACCTACACCTTATATTGATGGGATACAATCTAACACTTAGATTGTTGGCAAGCAATGAAAATTTTCAACAATTATAAATTAGGATGGCTTCGTATGTTAGAAATAATATACGATTTAAAGCATTAATTAATCAATATACTATAATTAACTTCAACTTTATCATAATATAGCATAGTATATAAAAAAAAATTAAAAAAATATTGTGCAAATCGGACGAGTCGAATATAATGAGGACGATGATGTCGCATGTTGATTTGAGAACGTACATAAACGCGTTTGGGTCCGAGTCCACACGTTAGAGTGAGATTCGTTCGAAATCAATGGACAATAGGAGAAGTAGTTTCACCAAACTTATATATTAAACTAGTTTAGGATCTAGGCATGGGTCCGAAACCTAAACTGTCGGTTTAGGTTTCGGAACCTACTGGCCAAACCTAAACCTAAACCGGTTGTAGCCCAAACCTCAAAACCGCCGATTTAGCGGTTTGACGGATATAATTTTTTGTAAATAAAAAAAATACCAAACTGGACCAAATCGTCGGTTTGGTCCGGTTAAGCATCGGTTTGGTCACAAAAAAAATGTTTTTTTTAAAAAAAACTAACCAAACCGGCGGTTTAACTGCCACTTTGGTCCGGTTAACCATCTGTTTAGTCACAAAAAATAAAATTAAAAACTAAGTACACCAATCAAACCGCCGGTTTGGTTAGGTAGTTTAACCGCCGGTTTGGTTAGGTAGTTTAACCGCCGGTTTAACCTACGGCTAAACCTAAACTGCCGACCAACGGTTAGGCCAAACCGGCAAACCTAAGCCGCCGGTTTGGGAACAACCGGTTCAGCGGTTTAGCCCAAACCGAACCATGCCAATTAGGACCCGTTCCGTGCAAGGGTAATTTTAAAAGATATAGATAGGGATATTAATAATCCCATAAACTCCGATCTTATCCCCGTCCCGATCTCGTCCCAATCCCAAAAAAATTTCATAAAAATAGAAATTTTGTCCTAGTCCCAATCACAATTTCTATATATCGAAATAAGCGTAGATATTATTAGAACCATTATGTTGGTTAACTCTACGTATTATTATCGTAATAAGTTTTAGGAATATTATATGAATTGAATCTCAAAAATATTATTATAATTATCTTTTTTTTGTTTATGTAAAAAATATTTTAATTCTAAATTTGACATTGATTGTAATATTTATGTCAATTTTTAATTTTGTTCCTAATTGATTCAAATATAAAGTGTGTCGATATAATTGTTACGCTAGGAAATAGCACAAAAAGCTTTACATTTATAAACTCGAACTAAATCCTAAACTACCTAGCGAAACCCGCAGTGTACGGGACGTATGTAGAAAGATAAGTACTCCAAGGTCGAACACAAAGACTACGGTGAAATCGAACTAAGTTGTGATTGAATTTAGCAAGGTCTAATCTAAGCAAGGAAAGGGGAAATCGAAAATTGTTTTCGTTGGTTTTAGATGATCAAAATCGAAAATCACAGCTCATGCAAACAACCAAATCAAACTCAATCGAAAAGATCGGCATAAATAAACAAATAGAACAAGATGTGATCAAGAGAGAAAGAAAACGGATTCTAGGGGTTGGAAATTCCGGTTATGGCATGATCTCAAGTTATCTATTTCTTCCTTGGATTTATGATGGTATGCTGTGGATTTAGTGTTTCTAAAATGGGACCAATTACCGGGTAAGTCTCATGATCCAACTAATCCCCACCTAAGATCTCATTACCGGTTAAGCTTCTAAGAACTTAAGGATAGGATTTTAGCTCAAACCGAATATTACCTAGAGGTCTAACCTATCCTTACCGGGTAAGTCTCGGAAAGGGAAGTTCTAGGCAACTATCCTAGCACACTTAATCCAATGGCGGCTTATTAGGCTCACCATTACCTAAGGCTTCACTATTTTAGATTCTAAGGGCAAGGATTACCGGGTAAGTCTCTCCTAGCACTTAGTCTCTACACTAGGACATCCTAGGGTAGGTTAAACTCAGCAAAAACTTAGGGTTTCAACAATTTTTATGAACCTAAGGTGAGATCCCTTCGAATCAGGAAAATCACGGTTCGTTCTACAGAAACCACGGCCGTGGTTCTTCAAGAACTACCCGTGATTCCTAACAGTAGCTACGTCCATAAACAAAAATCATCCAAAGGTAAATTTAAGTTCATCCTATCATAGATCTAGCCATAACCATCCTTTCCTAACCCTAGAATCACATCAATCTAGCCTACAACATTCATATTGGAATTCAAAACAAACAAGCATAGATTCATAATCTCCATAGCAAGAAAAATGAGAGAAAGAAGATGAACAAATAAACTCCAAATAAAATCCAAATCTGAAGATTGAATTTAGGATGACTTACAACCCTTCCAAAGGAAGGTTCAAGGGTTCAAAAACTTCTAGAAATAAATCCGAAATACAAGAGTTAGGTGTGTCTTCTCCTCTCCTCTTCAATGGCAATGACTCCTTTCTTCTTCTTCTTGCACTTTCTTTCCTAGAAAATCCTTCTTCTCCTTGGAATATATTTTGTTCAAGAGCAATAGAGAATGTGTGAGCTGCTTCCAAAACTACCCCAAATCCCAGCTGCCTCTAACAACATTCAAGGACCACTTTTATAACCAATTTCTTCATGAGCTGGCCATGAGAGTCGTGGCACAGCTGTCACGAGAATCTGGCAAAAACCACGGCCATTTCCACGGCCGTGATTCTCCAGGAAACCGTGATTTCTAACAGAAACTTTGTTTACGCTCAATAGGCTGTGGTTTGGTGTATGACCTGTGTTGGCAAGGTTCCTTGGGTCCTCTTTGGCTCTTGGCTTGCGTTCCAATGAGTTTGGGAACATGTCCTCTTAATGAGCGACCCTCAAACGCCTCGTTTAAGCTCGAAACTTCCCGAAATACCTACAAAACGCACACAAGTCCGTGTAGACGTCTATCTCGACAAATTACATGTTTTGAGTGCAAAACGCATTGGACTAGTGCTAGATAATGCATGATTGAGCGAGAATTCTACCTAAATGTGCACCTAAAACTATACTATAAATCGTGTTATCAAAATACCCCGTACTTAAGTTTTGCTCGTCCCCGAGCAAATTCCCAACTATAGACTACGAGATGACATGATTTATGTATGCAGAAAAATGGCAAAATCTTTTTGGTTTTGTGCTCCTACTATTGGATCACCTTCATAGTCATGATCAATGGCAATTGAATAAGCAATTATGTATCAAATGATAAAGTCATGGAAAGACTAACTCAAAAAACATGCATGAGTTGGAAGGACGGAGATGTCAAGAAGATCAAGAGTCTATCCAATCTAGACTACTAAGTCTTACAAACATGCAAGTAGGTCATAAGGGCTTGTGAGATAAAAGGCCAAGAAACGTTGTAGTTGGGAGGGGAATTTTCTAGGTGTGTGATGCTAATCCGGGAATGGAACTAACTTCACTCCTTGTCCTCGATCAACTTCCCCCAAGTGCATATTTTTCCCTATCTTCCTTTCTTTTCTTTTTCTTTGATTCATTTTTGAGACAATGGCATTGGTGTACAATAGCCGAAACCTCGGTGATTAGCTATCCTCGGGCTTTTTCTCTTTTTCGAGGTGCATCCACACCGGGCACACATACCAAAGCTCGTTAGGGCTATTGGTTCATTTGACTTTGGCAAGGCACCAACACCCGATCATGTGAAGTGTACCGAGTTACTTGTCATTTAAACCAACGCCCCCAAACCTATTTTGGCTACACTTTCACAATAATTTCGGCATTCTATTCACGACATTCTTTTCATTACATCTTCACCCCGCACTTGCTTTTCACACATTCAAACACACTAGCATGCTCCTATTCCCGGATGGGTTTAAAAGGAGGTCAAATTTATATCAATTGAGGTGCTCAAGCAATCATGATCAAGATGAGAAGTAGAGAAAGATGAAATGCCTTATTCATTCCTAGATGGTATGCAAGAACTATCATGTAATTTCGATTTTCAATACTCAATCCATTCTAGGCAATCATCATGCTCTCAAGTCATTCATGGAATTCAAGAAAAGTAGTTCAAGTCCACATATGCATTTATTAATTTAGCACATAAGGCCATTCATAGCCAATCACAAGACAAGTTTTCATCATTAGGATCATATCCAAGCCTAGAAAGCACAAAAAATTTTAAATTTTTCTGATTTTTATGGAATTTTCGATTTAAGTATGTACAATGCAAGAGATGTGCAAATATTAACCTATCCTAGATGCTCTTCATGCAAAGGATCATGCAAACCCCCCAAAAACTTGTTACGCTAGAAAGTGTGTACGCAATAAGCCTTAAATTTATACTTGTTATAATTATCCTAATTCTTAGCGCACCCGCAGTGTACGGGACGTATGTAGAAAGATAAGTACTCCAAGGTCGAACACAAAGACTACGGTGAAATCGAACTAAGTTGTGATTGAATTTAGCAAGGTCTAATCTAAGCAAGGAAAGGGGAAATCGAAAATTGTTTTCGTTGGTTTTAGATGATCAAAATCAAGGATCAAAAACTCATGCAAACAATCAAATCAAACTCAATCGGAAAAATCGGCACAAATAAACAAATCGAACAAAGCGTGATCAAGAGAGAAAGAGAACGGATTCTAGGGGTTGGAAATTTCGGTTATGGCATAAACCTTAAGTTATCTATTCATTCTTTGGATTGATAATGATATGCTGTGGATTTAGTGTTTCTAAAATGGGACCAATTACCGGGTAAGTCTCATGATCCAACTAATCCCCACCTAAGATCTCATTACCGGTTAAGCTTCTAAGAACCTAAGGATAGGATTTTAACACAAACCGGATTATTACCTAGAGGTCCAACCTATCCTTACCGGGTAAGTCTCGGAAAGGGAAGTTCTAAGCAACTATCCTAGCACACTTAATCCAATGGCGGCTTATTAGGCTCACCATTACCTAAGGCTTCACTATTTTAGATTCTAAGGGCAAGGATTACCGGGTAAGTCTCTCCTAGCACTTAGTCTCTACACTAGGACATCCTAGGGTAGGTTAAACTCAGCAAAAACTTAGGGTTTCAACAATTTTTATGAACCTAAGGTGAGATCCCTTCGAATCAGGAAAATCACGGTTCGTTCTACAGAAACCACGGCCGTGGTTCTTCAAGAACTACCCGTGATTCCTAACAGTAGCTACGTCCATAAACAAAAATCATCCAAAGGTAAATTTAAGTTCATCCTATCATAGATCTAGCCATAACCATCCTTTCCTAACCCTAGAATCACATCAATCTAGCCTACAACATTCATATTGGAATTCAAAACAAACAAGCATAGATTCATAATCTCCATAGCAAGAAAAATGAGAGAAAGAAGATGAACAAATAAACTCCAAATAAAATCCAAATCTGAAGATTGAATTTAGGATGACTTACAACCCTTCCAAAGGAAGGTTCAAGGGTTCAAAAACTTCTAGAATTAAATCCGAAATACAAGAGTTAGATGTGTCTTCTCCTCTCCTCTTCAATGGCAATGGCTCCCTTCTTCTTCTTCTTGCACTTTCTTTCCTAGAAAATCCTTCTTCTCCTTGGAATATATTTTGTTCAAGAGCAATAGAGAATGTGTGAGCTGCTTCCAAAACTACCCAAAATCCCAGCTGCCTCTAACAACATTCAAGGACCACTTTTATAACCAATTTCTTCATGAGCTGGCCATGAGAGTCGTGGCACAGCTGTCACGAGAATCTGGCAAAAACCACGGCCATTTCCACGGCCGTGATTCTCCAGGAAACCGTGATTTCTAACAGAAACTTTGTTTACGCTCAATAGGCTGTGGTTTGGTGTATGACCTGTGTTGGCAAGGTTCCTTGGGTCCTCTTTGGCTCTTGGCTTGCGTTCCAATGAGTTTGGGAACATGTCCTCTTAATGAGCGACCCTCAAACGCCTCGTTTAAGCTCGAAACTTCCCGAAATACCTACAAAACGCACACAAGTCCGTGTAGACGTCTATCTCGACAAATTACATGTTTTGAGTGCAAAACGCATTGGACTAGTGCTAGATAATGCATGATTGAGCGAGAATTCTACCTAAATGTGCACCTAAAACTATACTATAAATCGTGTTATCAATAATTAATATGATAACTTAATTTTCTTCCTAAATTTTCCAATCTAAATCATTTTATTACTTTGTAAGATAAAAAGGTAATAAGAATATATAACGTGGCCTTAATTCTAGGTATTAGTTAAACGAAGCCTTATTCTCATCAAAAAAAAGTTAAACGAAGCCTTAATTTTAGGAAGTTTTAAAATTTGTAACTTCCTCCATTATAAAAGTGGTGGATAATTTCTAAAAAATAAATTTGTAATTAGGGATCGTGGTTACAAAATGGAGAGGAACAAGCTATTAGATTCAACTCTCGTCATCTTCACCAGAAAAAAGAAAATAAGATGAACTCTCGTCATTGTGGTTGGGTCTGTAACTCGACGATCGGACCAAGCTCGTCATAAATTGAAACTCTCATCATCTTCACCAGAAAAAATATATAAATTTGGGAGTTGGGCTTACTATGAGAGAACGATGGAGGCCAATCCCGCCAATTCTATCTTACTCACCAACTACGCCATCTTTCTCAAAGAACATCTCACCAATTTCAGTTACTATTCTTTTTGTGAGAATATTTCATTTACTGATTAGTATCTGTTGTTTATTGTTGAAACAGGTCAAAGGAGACCTAAGGAAAGAAGAGGAGTATTGTGAGAAAGCAATCTTGGCTAACTCAATCCTCTCCCGACGATTGGTATGAATACCAACTTCAAATCTCCCTCATCCTATTGAGATGGATACCGTTGCTTTGTTGATTAGTAGACTTGCAATATTCTATATGCGTATTACAACTTCAAATTTCCCTCATCAATGGCAAATATATGGTGATACGTTTATTTTGGGTGCAGTTACGCCAAATTTCCCTCATCAAGTCCGATGCCTGCAGAATACTGGGGAGGAGGGCCTCAACATTACTCTCCTATAATTGCTGCTTCCTCATAATTAAGTCTAAGAGTAATGTTAAAGCCAAGCTACTAAGAGTTGTGCCATACTATACAAGTTTTCACACATCATCGTCAATTGGCTTGTAGGCATTAGCAAGCATAGCAGCAGCATAACGAGAAGACTCTCTCTCTCTCTCTCGGCCTTCACCAGGTGTCATTGAAGCGAAGAGCTCTACTAAGAGTTGTGCCATTGTATATGTAATTATAACTCGGATTGATGTGTAATTGTAGTCAAATGTAACTAGATAATTATGTTTTTCTTGTAATGTGATAAATATAAAAGAGTTACTTATTATAAATTTACGGCTTATTGTTTTTTCATTTATTTTATTTCGTTTTTCCGGTCATTTCGTTTTTATTTTATGCACTATATATAAATGCGTTGATTTAATGGTATTTTATATGCAAATCAAACGGTAAATATAGTCGGAAAATTGTGACAATTTATGACATTAGGTGTTATGTTGCAAAATCTCACACCGTTATTGGTCGGTAATAGGGACATTTTTTTCCAACACTATACGTAAATGGAAAGTCTCGTACTCTTTATTGTTGGAAATAAGAACACTTCGGTATTGTAGATTATGTTGGAAAGTTTCACACCACAAATTATTGGTAATAGGGACATTATCACCAACACTATAAATAGTTGGTGAAACTCACATCACTAATTGTTGGATGTAGTAACAATTTGTCTTGTGGCTAAAAATTTGTCACACCCTCTTTGGTAACACATACCATCACACTTTTTAGTGTTGAAATAACCCACATATATTCTTTTATTGTGACTAATTGTGACAATATACGGTGTTACTAAATCAATTTTTTCTTGTAGCGGTTGATTCTTGGAAGAAAGGGAAACGAATTCAGACTATCTTGAAATCATATTTAAATTTGTCGTAACCAAATAAGTGTTGCAAAATCTAGTCACGTACTTTGAGTACCTCAAAACACTTTCAATAGCTTCTAAATGTGCTCCAAAGGGAACCCAAGGGACGGAAACGTACTTGTGAATAGATGGATTCCAAAGAACAAGCGAGTCGAGGGCCGAGTCCAATGAGTAACTTAGACATGCAACGCCACAAATCACATCGACAAGAGTGAATTTTACGCCTTGAGGGTCAGCCCAAGACCGGAAGGGAAAATGCACATAATTTTTGACATGTTCGACACAAGTCTCTCGAGGACGGCAAAGAGCGTAGGAATTGTGACGCGATGTGTCAAACTGGAGGTAGGGTTTGAGTTTCGTCGGTATGTTTGCAGAAGTTATAGGTGATCATATATACAAATATTATAAAATAAGGGGACACATATGTAATAAAGGGAAAGTAGTAACAAACCTTAACAACCTATCGAGCAATGTATATATAGAAACACTATTCTGTAATTCACAAATGATCAAATACACTTTTATCTTCTTCTCCTATGTGTTTACATGGTATTCGAGCCATATCTGATCTCCATTTTTTTTTCAAAACACATAGTGATTTCTTTTTCAATCTATACATAATTTTACTTGTCGATTTCATATCATGGCTGCTAACAAGGATTCGAGTTCATCTTCTCCTTTGCTCAACCTGGATCGCCCTGTTGCTGCTAATGTGGATGATCCACTTTACCTTGCTCATTCTGATAATCCTGGGATGCAGCTTGTGTCTATCCTCTTCAATGAGACTAACTTCACTTCCTGGAGGCGAAACATTCGAATGACGCTTGGCGCCAAGAAACTTGGATTCGTCGATGGTACTTGTCTCAAACCTTCGATTGGTGATACTGAGCAGCTAACCAAGTGGATTCGGGCCGATTATATGGTTCGTTGTTGGATTCTACACTCTATGAAGTCCGATTTTGCTGAATTGTTTACCTATGCTGAATCTGCTCTGGAATTGTGGAAGGATATCATTGAGCGGTTTGAGGTATCCAATGCTCCCCTTATCTATCAAATTCGTAAAGAATTGTCTTCTCTTGTGCAAGAGAATACCTCAGTTTCTATTTATTTTGGAAAACTGAAGAAACTGTGGGATGAATTAAGCTCGATTGATGCTTTACTTGTGTGTTCTTGTCAAGGCATTAGTCACTGTACCTGTGAAATTCTTAAAAAATTTCTACTCGAGAGGTTAATAATCGAGTCATGCAGTTCCTCATGGGCTTGAAAGATCAATTTGAGCATATTCGTAGTCACATCTTGTCTTTAGATGTCTTACCTACTGAGAATCGAGCTTTTCATAAGGTTTTGCAAATAGAGAAACAGAAGGAACTTACCTGTCATGTTCCAGCTTCACATGATATTCTTGTTGCTTCTAGATCTATACCTTATAGGCAAGTAGGTGGAAGCCGGAGGGATTTTAAAAAGGAGAAGTATGATCGACAGTGTTCTTATTGCAAAGAATGAGGTCATTTGCGTGAAGCTTGTTTTAAGCTCACTGGCATTCCGGATTGGTATAAAGAGTCTAAACAGAAAGAAGATAAACCTTCAGGACTTTCACATTCCACTTCTCGATCTGCCAATACTCTTTGTGTTGCTAATACTCCTCTGGATCTCGATGCTGCTCCTTCTCCACCTCCTCTGGATTCTTCAACTGCCAATGCTGTCTACCAAGAGATCCTGAAATTGATGATGGATAAGCAAAACATTCCATCCATTAATTTTGCAGGTATCCTCAGTTGTATAGCTAATGTTGCTATTAATATGTCCACATGGATATTGGATTCAGGTGCTATATCTGTTTTTGCAAGTTGATAACAAGATTTATGACTTAGGATTAGGTAATCAATTAGATAGATTTCTCACTCATTCATGCACGTTTTGGCATTGGTTCATGACGTCTTCGCTCAATTCATGCACATTTCTAGAAAAGACGTCTACACTACCTTTTATCGGTTTTGTAGGTAATTCGGGGATCTATTGGACGTTAATCGATACATTTGAGGGCCAAGCCTCATGATGGTACACATCCAAAGCCTTGGAGGAGCATAATTGGAGCAACAAAGGACACAAAGACCACTATTGGTGCAAGCAATGGAGCAACTCATGGCTAGACGATCATAGCATGCTTCTGTTGAAGAAAATCGACCTACACCCAGGAAAATCGGCCGATTTTTTCCTTTGGGTCGATTTTTGGGCCTTTGACAGCTTAAGCCATGTGTCCCACGATCTCTTGTCCGTCCTTGCTCTTGGTGGAGAATATAAGTGGTCCTGCAGGTGGTTGTTGAGCATCTCTCCTCTCCCACACTCTCATTCACAGCTCATCAATTTTGGTAGGAAGATTGGAGGAGAAGAAAAGCTCTCAAAGATTGAAGGAAGAAGAAGAACACCATTCTAAGAGTTTAGAGTGATTTTGAGTGATTTTGATTGATTTTGTAGTCTTGGATTGAAGAACTAGTTGCAAGGATTATCAAGAACGTTTTGAATCTTCATTTTAGAGTTTGTAAGTCTTGCTACAACTCGGATTTGGCTGAGATTTATTGATTTTGCTTACTCATCTTTCATTACTCATCTATGAACACCATGTATGCTTGTTTGATGATTTCGGATCTTGATATGCATATTATTGGCTAGTTTCTTGTGATTTTAGAGTGATGGATTGATGGTTATGGCTAGGGTGATGATAGGATGGGCTTATATGTCAGTTTAGGATGATTTATATGCACGAAACTCACAACAGAAGGAAAAATCGACTTGTTCATCAGATAAATCGGCCGATTTATCTATAGAACAGCCCGATTTATTCTTCTGTTGCTCTTTAAATGATAAATCTGCATGCTAGGGTGTTTGGTTGTTTAAATCCTAGTGTTTATTAAGCCTAATTTAGCTTAGTATCACCTAATGCTACCAATCTAAGTGAGGGAAGAGATCTACCCGATGATTTCCGACCTTAGATACCTAAGATGATGAATGCTAGGTAGTAGTGAGCCTCATAAGCCGCTATTGGATCGAGTGTGCTAGGATTATTGCTTGAGATTTCCCTATTCCGAGACTTACCCGGTAAGGAGAGGGTTACCCCCTAAGTAGTATCTAGTTTGTGTGGAATTCCTTATTCTAACCCCTTGAGACCTACCCGGTAATAGGAGTTTGATGTGGGATTAGTGAAGTGAGAGACCTACCCGGTAATCGCTTCCATTAGTGAAACATTCTTTCCCCAACACCGCAGCTAGTCCTAGAATCCTTAGAACCTTGAATCCTATGCCATAACCGGGAATCTTGACCTCTAAAATCTACTTTTCTCTCTTGATCATTATCTTTGTGTTTTGTGTTACTTGTTCGTTTGCTAGCTTGAGTTGTTAGTTGTTTATCATCTTGCTTGACTTGTGATCTTTGTTTGATTACCACTAAAACCAACAAAAACATTGTGTTTTTCCATTTTCTTTGTTTCTCATCTTATCTTAGTCTAGATTCACACTATCTTTGATCATTGCTTGACTCGATTTCACCTTAGTCTTTGTGTTCGACCTCGGAATACTTATCTTTCTACAAACGTCCCGTACACTGCGGGTTCGCTAGGAGTTAGGATAAATATAACGAGTATAAATTTAAGACTTATTGCGTGCACATTCATATCTATTCCTAGACGTAACACAAGTCTTCTTTTGTTGAATTGAATCAGCTTGATGAGCCAATCTTGATCAGTCTGCCTGATGGTTCTGTTAAGAAGGTGTATCATAGAGGCAATGTGATTTTATCACCAGCTATCACTTTGCATCATGTTCTCTATATTCCTCAATTCAAGCACAACCTATTGCCCATATCTCGACTGATAGATGATTTCCCTATGAAGGTCATGTTTACTCATAATTCATGTTTATTTCAGGCCCTTTCCAATGACTTCATCATTGCTATTGGGTTCAAGGATGACAACCTTTACAAATTAGATTCCTCTGGATTCCCTCATGTACCTGTGTTGCCTCTCATTTGTTGCCTAAGTCTTGTGATATGCAGTTGTTTCATGACAGACTAGGCCACATGTCTTTGTCTAAGTTTCAGCATTTAGACACCGTTTTTTTCTCTAAATTGACAAACCTGAACTGTCACGCTTGTATTAAAGCTAAACATCATAAGCTCCCTTTCTTGTTAAGTGATTCTCGAGCTCAAACAGTTTTTGGTATTATCCATGTTGATATTTGGGGTCCGTATCATACATTATCTTTATGTGGTGCTAGATATTTCCTAACTATTGTGGATGACTTTACTCGTAGCACTTGAATGTTTCTTATGTCCAATCAAACACATGTTTGTAGGATTGTTAATAATTTCTTTGCTTATGTGAAGAACCATTTCAATGCTACTGTCAAGGTCTTTCGTTCAGACAATGGAGCTGAATTTCTTTCACATCAATTATAAGCATTATTGTCTGCCTCTGGTATCATTCACCAGCGCTCAGCTCCTTATGTCCCTCAGCAAAATGCTCGTGTTGAGCGAAAACATCGTCACTTACTAGAGACAACTCGTGCTATACGTCTCCATGCCAACTTACCTCTTTAATTATGGGATGAGTGCATCCTCACAACAACATATTTGATCAACTTAATGCCATCTGCAGTGCTTGAATGGAAGTCTCCTTACGAGTTGTTGCATCATACTAAACCAGTATATGATCATTTGAGGGTTATTGGCTGCTTGTGTTTTAGTCTTCTTCTTAAAAGGGACAAGTTTGAGCCTGTGTCTACTCCTTGCATTCTGTTGGGTTATCCTCTGATAGCATGTATTATAGTCTATATTTTGGGGCTGGTTTAGACGTTTTATCTTCAATAATCTGCATGTATGGATGTATATTATGTGATTATATTGTTGTTTTATCTACCTTCGTGGGAATTGAGGTCTACACCTAGTTTCATTGTAATTGTAGGTAAAATGGAACGTTTTGGACTAAAATGGAGCTAAGGAGTCATTGGAGCTACATTCTGGAGCTTAAAGAAGAACTAAGGAAGCCTGAAATTAATGAAGAAGATTTACTTTGGACCAGATTCGAGAGATTTCACATTCAGTTGAGATTCACCTCGGTCAGCTACAGTGTCACCTCGACCGAGGCGAACACCCTGCCGCCGGCGAGATCCATATTTTTGGCTGAGATCTTTTATTTTTGGAAAGAAGATATCTTATATTTTTGGTTGGATTTCTGGAATGAAGATATTACTTTTGGAAGATCTATTTTAGAGATATGATATGTTTTATAGGAAATTATCTTTTTAAGATATTATTATCTTTGGAAGATAATTCTTCTATATAAAGGGTTGGATTTTTCACAAGTTCAACCATGCTTAGAGGCTGAGAACACCCAACAATTAGGAGATTTTCTGGAAGCTTGAAGGAAGGATTGAAGATCAAGGAAGGATTCATAGTTTGGAGATTAGCTTTTGAGGGAGTTTGTAAGACTTTCTTAGATTCCCTTTTGGTTTGTTGTCTTACTCGATTTGTGATTTTAAGGAACACTGATTTGTTGTTATTTGATTCAGTTATTGAGACCTTTTTCTTAAGATTTTCTTGTTCAAATATTGATTTCCTTTCCATATATTTGATTATTGTTATCATGATGATTGTTGGCTAAGTTTCTTATGCGATTCTAGGGTGATTGGCTGAAAGTTGTGGGAAAGGCGATGATAGAATGATCTTAATCCCAGCAGGACCCTGAAAGCTCGAGTTTTTAACCTTAACCCTAGAGTACCTCGCTCAGTCGATGAACATCTCGGCCGGGGTGGAACTTGACTGAACGAGGTGAACCTATTCTGATCCGAAACTGAGAGTTAAGTGTTCTAGCTTGTCAAATCCTATTCTTATTACACCTTTCCTAGTTCAATGCAAGCCTAGGATGAGACTTATCTGGTGAGTTCTTTGTTTTTTTACCCAAGATCATGAGTGTAAGTAATAAAGGTTTATCCTTTATTAGGGTTTGAGTGTGCCTTCCCCATCTTTGTGAGTTAGCTTGAGACTTACCCGGTAAAGGTTGATTCTATTCCCTTAGGTGGTGTGTTGGTTTGAGATTATAGTTCCTTTCCTTAGTACCTTGAGACTTACCCGGTAATAGGAGCTTTGGTTTGGGATAATGAGTAGTGAGACTTACCCGGTGATCTATTCCCACCTTAGAAACATCTTCCCTTTGCAAATCTCAGCTTTGTCCGCGTTCTCCTTTGAGATCTTGAGTCGGAACCACAACTAGATGCTTTAATCCCTAGAATCCGCATTTCCCCTTAATTGACTTTTACATCATCTTTGATTACTTTAATTGCTCTTGGTTAATGGCAATATTTGACAACCTATTCTGTGCTTTTTTTTTACCTAAGTCCTTGTGATCGACCCCTGAAATTTTTGCTTTTTATTACAATTGACCCGTACACTGCGAGTTCGCATATTTGTTCAAGCATACTTCTTGGGTTATAAATTTAAAGCTTGCACACACCTTTTGGAGCGAACATCCTCCTGGACAGAAGGCTTATAAGTTGCTCAATATCAGCTCTAAGAATATTATCATCAGCCGACATGTTCTTTTTCAGGAACATATTTTTCCATTTCACAGTTCATCTCTTGCACGCATCTCCTTCTTCACCTTCATCTTCTCCACATCTTCCGCTTGTTACACCAGCCCCTGACTATCCCATACACTTTCCAGTTCCTTCACCACCTGCTACTGAATCTCTACATTCTTCTCCCTTAGAGAATCTTCATACCACTATCCCTTCCAGTTCCTCTCCAGATTCTTCATTTGCTCATCCCATTCCAGTTCCCTTTGATGATACTACTTCTTCCACAAATATTTTCCCATCTGTTTCACATTTAATTATTCCATCTTCTACACCATCTCTTGTAATTATTTCTTCTAGACCATTTCGTGTCATTACTCGTCCTACTTACCTCAACGATTATCAATGTAGCAATGCTGAAGCTCTTCAGATTTTTGACTTAGCTTCACATTCTTCAAACTACATACATGCCTTGTATAATGTCATTCAGTCATGTGAACCTACCTCCTATGGTCAGGCTAAGACATCACCTGCTTGGGTTGAGGTCATGTCCAAGGAGATTGATGCTCTTGAGCTTAATCACACATGAGATATTGTCCCTTTACCACCTGAAAAGACTGCAATTGGTTCCAAATGGGTGTATAAAATCAAATATAAACTGGATGGCACCATTGAACGTCATAAGGCACGTCTTGTTGCCAAGGGGTACAATCAGATCAAACATAAAGACTATAAACACACCTTCAGCCCTGTTGCAAAGTTTGCTACTATCAGAGTTGTGCTTGCTCTTGCTGGTGCTCGATCATGGCCTTTACAGCAGCTAGATATTAACAATGCTTTCTTGCACGGATACCTTGATAAAGAAGTATTTCTTTACCTCCTCAAGGCTATTCTAAAGTACCCCCTGGTCATGTATGTCGTCTCAAAAAATCACTATACGGCCTTAAGCACGCTAGTCGTCAATGGAACATCGAATTGACTAAATGTTTGATTCAGCTGAAGTTCGTTCAATCCCATCAAGATTGCTCTTTATTTGTGAAGCACTCCTCTGATGGCATTACTGTTATACTGGTATATGTGGATGACGTTCTCATCACTAGAAATTTGCCCTCTGAGGTTGAATCTCTCAAAGCTGCTCTTGATCGCGCTTTCACCATTAAGGACCTTGACACAACAAGATTCTTTCTCGGCATGGAAATTGATCATACTCATTCTGGCATGTTATTAAACCAACGTAAGTATATTCACGATATCTTACATGATACTCACATGCTTTCTGCAAATGCTACTAGTTTCCCTATGCAGAGGAATTCTCACTTGTCACCAAAAATTAGTGATGTTTATGATGATCCTGAGGCTTATAGACGCCTCATTGGTCGTCTTCTCTATCTTACACTAGCACGTCCAGATATAGCCTACACTGTCCAGCAACTTAGTCAGTTCTTGGCTGCCCCTCGCCTCCCTCATTGGCAGGCTGCTACTCATCTTCTTCAATACCTTCGTGGTACAATAGACTATGCTCTTTATTATCTCATTCAAAATACTCTCTCACTTATTGCTTATAGTGATGCAGATTGGGGAAGTTGCCCTTTTTCTTATCGTTCAATCACTGGCTATTGCCTATTCCTAGGCTGTTCCATTGTCTCTTGGAAGACTAAAAAGCAGTGCACTGTTAGTAAGTCCTCAGCCGAGAGCGAATATAGAGCCATGTTTATATGACTACAAGCGAGGTTATATGGTTGGATGGTTTGCTGCGGATCTTCATATCACTCTTCCTCCCCCTTTCATGTTATATTGTGCCAATAAAGCAGCTCAACACTTGGCTGCCAACCCTGTGTTTCATGAACGAACAAAGCACCTACGTATTTGATAACACGATTTATGACTTAGTTTTAGGTGATCATTTAGGTAGAATTTCCACTCATTCATGCATGGTTTAGCATAGGTTCGAGACATTTTGCGCTCAATTCATATATTTTGTCGAAGATAGATGTCTACATAGACCTGTGCGTGTTTTGTAGGTAATTCGGGAAATTTAGGAGCTAAAACGATGCGTTTGAGGATCATTCATCTAGACGACACACCCTCGGACTCATTAGGACACAAGCTATAGGCTAAGGAGGACTCATGGAACCTTGCCAACACTAGCCATGCACCAAATCACAACTTAATGATCCAAGGCAAAGTTTCTGCACAGAATCACGGTTCTCTGACAGATCACGGCCGTGGAATCAACCGTGGTTTTTGCCAGATTCTTGTGACAGCTGTGCCACGACTCTCATGGCCAGCTCATACAAGTTTGTTATAAAAGTGGTCCTTCATGGGTTGTGAGGAAGAGCTGGGAAGTTGAGGAGCAGCTCATCCATTATCCATTTTCTCTAACAACAATATTCTCTCAAGAAGAAGAGTTTTTCTAGGAAGGAAAGTGTCCAAGAGAAGAAGGAGAGCTCCATTGAAGAGGAAAAGAAGAACACACACCATAGATTTTTGTAGTGAAGAGTCCCGGATTTTATTTCTAAGAGTTGTATGAATCATTGAACCTTCCTTTGGAAGGATTGTAAGTTGTTCTAATTCTATTTTCAGCTTGATTTTGTCTTAAGTTCACTTGTTCATCTCTTTTCTTTCATTATCTTGCAATGAATGTTATGATTTTATGTTTGTTTGTTTTGATTTCCATTATGAACATTGTAGGCTAAATTGATGTGGTTCTAGGGTAAGGAAAGGATGGTTATGGCTAGGACTATGATAGGATGGACTTAGATTTATCTTTGGATGACTTGTTTGTATGAACGTATCCTCTGTTAGGAATCACGGCCAGTTCTTGTCAAACCACGGCCGTGGTTTAGGTAGAACAAACCGTGATTTTCCTGGTTCGATGGATCTAATCTTAGACTGTTAGAATGTTGAAATCCTAAGTGTTTGTTGAGTTAAATCTATCCTAGGGTGAACTAGTGTTAACAACTAAGTGTTAGGAGAGACTTACCCGGTAATCCTTACTCTTAGATTCCGAAGATAACAAACCTTAGGTAGTGGTGAGCCTAATAAGCCGCCATTGGATTTAGTGTGCTGGATAGTAGCTTAAAACTAGACCTTCCGAGACTTACCCGGTGAGGATAGGTTTGATCTTAAGTTAGAAATCCGGTTCGATTAGAATTCCATCCCTTAGGTTCTTAGAGACTTACCCGGTAATGAGACTTAGGGAATGGACTAGTGGATCATGAGACCTACCCGGTAATTAATCCCAATCTAGAAACACTTAACCCCAACATAGTTAATCCAAGAATGAATAGATAGCTTGAGTCCTATGCCATAACCGGAACTTCCAATCCCTAGAATCCATCTTTTCTCTTTCTTTGATCATTATCTTGTTTAGCTTGTTTATTTTTGTGTTGATTCTTAGTTTAGTTTGATTGTTTGCTATGCATGAATTGTGATCTTTGATTGATCACCAAAAAACCAACTAAAAACATTTGAGATTTTCATTTCTTTGTTTCTTTCTTTCTTTTCAACCTAGGTCTTTACTAAACTCAATCACAATTCGAGTCAATTTCACCTTAGTCTTTGTGTTCGACCTCGGAATACTACCCCTACTACGAACGTCCCGTACACTGCGGGTTCGCTAGGAGTTAGGAGAAATATAACGAGTATAAATTTAAAACCCAATTGCGCATCACACAATCTTAGCGTGACAGTATTGATTGTCATTTTGTACGTGATGAGGTAAAAGGGCTTGATCTCTACTGCTCATGTGCCCTCTAATCTTCAGCTTGCTGATATCCTTACTAAGGCCCTTGGAGCACAGCAACATGTTTTTCTCTCTCGCAAGCTTGGTCTCGTTCTCCCGATCCAGCTTAGGGGTAGATCATATATACAAATATTGTAGAATAAGGGGACACATATATAATAAAGGGAAAGTAGTAACAAACCCTAACAACCTATCGAACAATGTATATATAGAAACACTATTCTGTAATTTAAATGATCAAATACACTTTTCTTCTTCTCCTATGTGTTTACAGAAGTGACGGAATGGTGAAGGTTGATGAAGAAGGACGATGAGACGAGCGATTTCCAATACTTGCAAACACATAGGAGCTTACAAACACTTTTGAGCAGTAATCTCTTGAAGATGTTTAGCCATAACTCTTGATATATCCAAGTCGAACAATTGGACTCCATTCGCAAATTCGATGGAAGATAAAGGATTGATTTTTATGTGGAGTCGCCGACGCTAAGAATTCTAGAGATTGTTATATGATTATACTAGTAACTAGGGTTATGATTATACCAGTCGCAATCATCAACCACAAAACCAAGTGAAAAGCCCAGGTCCAACTTATAAATTCCCGAACCCAGTTCTAAACATCTAAACCAAACCAGACCGGGTTTCCTTATATCTCAATTCTCAACAATATAGACAATTGGGGTGATAATCAAAGCTCGTAACTATCCGGATCTCTTCAAGTATTAGAGATATTTCATCACCCAATAAGAATACCTCAAAGCAGTGGGATGTGATTATTACAACATTTGCGATCAATAAGGTTTAACTGTACTACATCATCATCTCTCGACTACATCAATGGATCGTTGTAAAGGGTTAACTAGTTCTTTGATGAAGCATTCACATCTCTTCGGGAAGTCAACATCTCGAGATGCAATGACTTAGCCGATCCTAAACAAGTACAATGAATTAGACTAAAGATAAAACCGTATTAACCCGAGATCTATAGGATATATATCCAATATATGTAAATAAAGAGCTCTTATATGTAAATAAGGAAAAGACCTAACAAACTATGTACTGGCTATATATAGCCTTTGATTCTCCTTAACAGAACGAGATGCTATTCAGAATATTTTGTCTCCTTTACATGGTATCAGAGCCATGAAGGTGTATTACATCATTCAACTTTAATTCTCAAAGATCCAAATTATTTTTCGACTTTTTCTTCAAATTTTTTGATCTTATGGCATCTGGTGACGATTCCAGCTCCACAGATCTCTTACCTAATCCTACTCAGGCTCGACAGTTGAATGTCGATGTCAATGATCCTTTGTTTTTGTCCAATTCGGACAATCTTGGAATGCAATTGGTTTCTATACTATTCAGTGGATCCAATTTCACTTCCTGGAGAAGAAGTATTCGAATGGCACTTGGAGCTAAGCAGAAGCTGGGATTCATCGATGGTACTTGTCTCAAGCCAGCCGTGGGAGAAACTGAGCGACTCACCAGGTGGATTCGAGCCGATTACATGATCCGCTGTTGGATCTTACATTCGATGAAAGCTGATATTGCAGAGCTTTTTACTTATGCTGAATCAGCTCTTGAGCTATGGAAGGACATAGTCGAGCGCTTCGAGGTATCAAACGCACCTTTAATCTACCAGATTCACAAAGATCTGTCGTCACTTAAACAAGAAAATAGTTCAGTTGCCATTTACTATGGTAAAATAAAAAAATTATGGGATGAATTGAGTTCTGTTGATGCAATCCCTACTTGCTCATGTCGAGGGATTGTTAATTGTACCTGTGACATTTTGAAGAAGATCACTACTAGGGAGAGAAATGCCAGAGTCATGCAATTTCTTATGGGCTTAAATGAACAATATGAGCATATTCGAAGCCATATTTTGTCTCTTGATTCTTTGCCTGCTGAGAATCGAGTATTTCATATGATTTTACAAGCTGAAAAACAAAAGGAAATTACCTATCACAATCCTATTGCACATGATGTGTTTGCTGTGTCTCGATCTCCTCCTTATAGACAGGCAGGTGGTAGTCGACGAGATTTCAAGAAAGAAAAGCTTGATAGGCAGTGCACATATTGTAAGGAGAAAGGTCATCTGAGGGAAGCATGTTTTAAACTCACAGGTGTCCCAGATTGGTATAAAGAGTTCAAATCTAAGGAAGATAAGAATTCTGGCTCTTATAATCATACATCCTATAGATCTGCCAATATTCTCGAAACTGCAGTTGCAGATTCTCCTTTGGAGATTCCAGAAGTTTCAAAATCTTCATCAGCCATAGATCCTTCTATGCTTAATGCAGTATGTTAGGAAGTGCTCAAGTTCATGAGGGATAACCAGTCTAATACCTCAGCTAATTTTGCAGGTATAATGCCTCATTCTGTAAACTTAGCAGTTAATACTCACACTTGGATTTTAGATTCCGGTGCAACTGACCATATTACCTTTTGCAAAAGTCATCTCACTGATTTGACAAGACTAGATACACCTATCTTAATTGGACTTTCTGATGGCACAACAAAGGAAGTATATTATAGAGGATAAGTGGTTTTATCTCCCGATATTACACTCCATAATGTTCTTTATATCCTTCACTTTAAACATAATCTTCTCTCTATCTCTCGGCTGATTAGTGATCTACCTATGAAGATTATTTTCACTCATGATACCTGTTTATTTCAGGACCTTACCCATAAGTCACAGGTTATAGCCACTGGTTACAAGGATGGCTTCTTATACAAAATAGGCAACTCTGGATCCTCTTCCCTACCACTGTTGTCTCCACTTTTGCTGCAACCTCTTGTGATATGAGTTTATTTCATGCTAGACTTGGTCATCTGTCTTTAGCTAAGCTACATCATGTAGATGCTAGCCTTACCTCTAAACTACAACAGTTGAATTGTCATGCTTGTATTACAGCCAAGCAACACAAATTACCATTTACTCCTAGTATTTCTCGAGCTGAATCTGCTTTTAGCTTAATTCATGTGGACATATGGGGACCGTATCACACTTTAGCTATTTGTGGTGCTCGTTATTTTCTGACTATTGTTGATGACTTTACACGCTGCACTTGGACTTTTCTTATGTCTAGTAAGTCACAGGTTTTCAAGCTGCTCACTAATTTTCTGGCTTATGTGAAGAACCAATTTCACACTTCTGTCAAAGTGTTACGCTCAGATAATGGAGCTGAGTTTTTACAACATCAACTTCAGGATATTTTCCTTGCTTCTGGCATTATTCATCAGAGATCCACACCATATGTACCACAACAGAATGCTCGAGTTGAACGCAAGCATAGACACCTACTTGAAACAGCTCGTGCCTTGCGTTTTCATGCCAACTTACCTATCCATTTTTGGGCTGAGTGCATCCTCACAGCGACCTATTTAATTAATCTCATGCCTTCTTCAGTCCTCGCGTGGAAATCTCCTTTTGAACTCCTTCATCACAGCAAGCCTTCATGCACTCACCTTTGAGTGATTGGATGTCTTTGTTTCAGTCTACTTCCTAAACGTGATAAGCTTGAACCAGTCTCTACACCTTGTGCATTATTGGGTTATCCACCAGGCCAAAAATCCTATAAATTATTTAACCTTCACACCAATAAATTCATAATCAGTCGCCATGTCTCCTTCCAGGAGCATATTTTTCCCTTCAAATCAGACTCACTATCCATTAATAACCCCACTCCATCAACCAACCTTCCTTTGGTTTCTCCAGCACCTGATTCTGACTTCACCTTCATTACTTCACCTCCCTCTACAACTGCATCACCTATAACCCCTCCAGCACCTACTCATACACCTACCTCTCCTACAGATACATTTGGCCATCCCATTCTTGTTCCCTTTTCCAATATATCTTCCTCTTCCTCACATGATTCTCCCTCCCCAATAATTATTTCTCCATCTATTTCATCTCATCCTCCTGACAATCTTCCTTCTTCAAATGTCTCTCGCCCAACTCGCACCATTACTAGGCCTACCTACTTGCAAGATTATCATTGTAACTATATTTCTCATTTGGATCATTTCAATCTTGTTGATCATTCTCCTGAGTATATTCATGCATTATGCAATGTCATTCAGTCGTTTGAGCCATCATCTTATACTCAGGCTAAAGAATCCCCTTCTTGGGTTGATGCAATGTCCAAGGAAATTCATGCTTTGGAATCTAATGATACCTGGGATATAGTCCCACTTCCTCCTGGCAAGACAGCCATTGGGTCTAAGTGGATATTCAAGCTCAAATATCGCCCAGATGGTTCTATTGAGAGACACAAAGCTCGATTGGTCGCAAAAGGGTATAATCAGGTTAAAGATAAAGATTATAAACACACCTTTAGTCCAGTTGTAAAATTTGCCACTATCCGTGTTGTTTTAGCTATTGCAGCTGCTTACACTTGGCCTTTACATCAACTGGATATTAATAATGCCTTTCTCCATGGCTATCTTGATGAAGAAGTTTTTTTGTTGCCTCCACAAGGTTACACGAAGGCACCTCCTGACCATGTTTGTTGACTGAAGCGTTCTTTATATGGTTTGAAACAGGCAAGTCGTCAATGGAACATTCAGTTCACCAATCTCCTTCTTCAATTACAGTTTATTCAATCTCATCAGGATTACTCATTATTTGTGAAGAAGTCTGGCTCCAGCATTACCATTGTTCTAGTTTATGTCGATGATGTTCTCATCACTAGTAACATGCCAACTGAGATTGCTTCTCTTAAAACTACTCTTGATCGCGCCTTTACAATCAAGGACCTTGGTTTGGCTCGGTTCTTTCTGGGCATGGAAATTGCTTATGGCTCTTCTGGCTTACTTATTAATCAACATAAGTACATATATGATATCCTTAAGGACTCTCATATGCTTGATTGCAAATCTACCAGATTTCCAATGCAACGAAACTTACATCTATCTCCAAATGTTGGTGATGTTTATTTTGATCCTGAATCATATCGAAGACTGATTGGTCGATTGTTATATCTCACACTTACTCGTCCAGACATTGCTTACACTGTACAACAGCTTAGTCAGTTTTTGGCTTCTCCACGCCTTCCTCATTGGCATGCAGCTACTTATCTTCTGAGATATCTCAAAGGCTCCATGGATTTAGCCTTGCATTATTTGCCTCAATCAGCTTTGTCTCTCACTGCTTACAGTGATGCAGACTGGGGTTCATGCCCTTTTTCCTGCAGATCGATCACTGGATATTTTTTGTTTCTTGGCACTTCTCTCATTTCATGGAAAACTAAGAAACAACGCACTGTGAGTAAGTCTTCCGCTGAAAGTGAATATAGAGCCATGTCTATGACCACAAGTGAAGTCATTTGGCTTGATGGTCTACTTCTAGACTTGCATCTTACTCTCCCTCATCCCTTTGTGCTTTATTGTGATAATAAGGCAGCACAACATCTTGCAGCCAATCCTGTATTTCATGAGCGTACCAAACATTTACGTATTGACTGCCATTTAATTTGTCTGTGATGAAGTGAAGAAGGGATTCATCTCCACTGCTCATGTTCCTTCCAACATGCAACTTGCTGACATTTTTACTAAGGCATTGGGAGAACATCAGCATCAATTTCTATCTCGCAAGCTTGGTCTTGTTTCTCCTGTCCAGCTTGAAGGGGGTATAGGATATATATCCAATATATGTAAATAAAGAGCTCTTATATGTAAATAAGGAAAAGACCTAACAAACTATGTACTGGCTATATATAGCCTTTGATTCTCCTTAACAGAACGAGATGCTATTCAGAATATTTCGTCTCCTTTACAAGATCATTAGGCTAAATTGAAGAACAAATAATTGGCGAGTTTTTTTGACATATATACTTTGCTTTGCTTGTCTTTTTTTTTTTACAGAAATTAATGTGTCGTTTGGTTTCCCTTACCCCGTCTTCCTCTACTGCTTCAAAGGGATTAAAAAAAACGAAATTGATATATAATTAAGATATACGGCTGGTATAGTTGTGTAAAGCATCAAAGTTACGATGCACGGACACGGATACGGAAACGGACACGGCGACAAACGGGGAAGCGGAATCCTCAAAAGTATAGGAAACGGAGACACGACAAGTAAAATAATTAAATTGGTAATATGTTTCCTTGAATTATTAATTTTATTATTTGTAAAGTTTTTTATTTAAATATTACTTTTATTAATCGTAAAGTTAAAATATAAAAATAAAAATTAATTTATTAATATATTAAAATGCTAAATTGATTATATGTATCCTTGAAATGCTAAAATAAAATAATATATTTTTATAAACTAAATTTATAAATTCATACCTTACTTTTTTTGATAAATCTTTACTATATTTATATGTAAATAAACAAATTGTCTATATCTATTTTAAAAAAAAGAGATTATACTCATAAACCATTGTATTTATAGGCTTTTGTTTAGGTACGGTTCAATTAATGTGGTACGGTCGTACGGCCGCCCGTACGGCTGACACGTGTCCCGAAAAAATTTATTTATTTATTTATTTTTTCCATAATCGAATGAAAATTTGTTTGAACTACCATGTTATAATTTATGCACCATTCTCCTATAAACTTTGAACTATTCCCATATAATCCATGAACTATTACTTTTTAATATATTTTATCAAATTATTCATAAATTAATCGTTTATATGTTATGAACTATTCAATTGTAATTCATGAACTATCATTTTATAAGTTATGCACTATCCTTTATAAATTTTGCACTTTGAACTATTCTATTATAATTCATGAACTATTCTATTATAATTCATGACTTATCCCATAATAAGTTTTGAACTATTACTTTTACTCCTTTATAAATTTTGCACTTTGAACTATTCTATTATAATTCATGACCTATCCCATAATAAGTTTTGAACTATTACTTTTACTCCTTTATAAATTTTGCACTTTGAACTATTCTATTATAATTCATGAACTGTCCCATAATAAGTTTTGAACTATTATTTTCACTCCTTTATAAATTTTGCACTATGAACTATTCTATTATAATTCATGAACTATCCTTTTAGAAGTTATGAACTATTTTTTGATAAGTTTTGAACTATTACTTTCTTTCCTTTATAAATTTTCCACTATGAACTATTCTCTTATAATTCATGAACTATCCTTTTATAAGTTATGAACTATTTCATAATAAGTTTTGAACTATTACTTTTACTCGTTTAAAAAAAAAAAAAACTCGTTCATAAATTTTTTTTTTCCGGGACACGTGTCGGCCGTACGGTCGGCCACACGGTCGTACCGGAATAATGTGTCTTACTTGAATAACAACCTGTATTTATAAACAATAGTATTGATGCAATATTTAGTTGATGTAAAATGGTTGGATATAAATCATAATATTTATATTTATTTTAGAATTATTTTTCTAAAAATAAAAATATGTTGAACCCCATTGTAACGGTGGCTTTGTGTTTGGTTGACCGTGGGAATGAGAAAATTGGCTACACATGCAAAGATTTCAAGAAAGACACCCAAATGGGTAGGTAAAGCTCACCATAAAATCATAATGAGTAAAGCATTTGAAGAATATCAAAATGATTCATTTATATAACACTTCCTAACTTGGTTGGTTGGAAGGTTCATCACTGGCTTCAATTTTAGCAGAATAGTGACGACTGACAAGGAACAATCTTTATGACGAGGGGCTTTCTTTATGATCGTCCTGCACTGACATTGATTAAGGATGAGTTATTTCTTTATAAAAAATCCCATTTAGTGCCCCTTAAAATTTTCTTGTTGCTGATGACATTCACAAAGTTTGTACCTATAGTTTGGTCTGTAAGAGACATTTGTGAAGCAGCAATGGATGTTATGCACCACTCTACTGCCTTTCTCGACTCGGGTTTGCCGAAGAGGTTTCCGTGTACCTTCTACGCCCTCGTCGTCCTCAATCAGCCCCTCCCTTCTTTCGCTCCTATACTTTGGCAGCACGGTAAATTCCCTTTCCTCATCTTCTCTACTTGTGTGTAAAAATCTAGATTTGGCTAATATCTGCCTTAATGCCTTTGAGGATGCGCAGCACAGTTGAAAGTATGTGCTGATGGTGGTGCTAACAGACTATTTGATGAAATCCCTCTCTTGTTTCCTCAACAAGACATCCTAACACTCCGCCAAAGGTACGTTTGTTGTATATCCCGTACATTCTTTACCACATGATCTCGATTTTATTTCCGCACTATATTTGTTTATTTGAAATTGTGACTAATAGTTTTTACAGGTTTAACATTTAACGTCACGATCAAGGCTTTGAGATTCATTTCAAAATTTTCTATCTCCTACCCCGTTAGCCTTGATATTCATTTCAAAATTTTCTATCTCCTACCCCGTTCTTCATCTTAGATTTGTACAGGTACAAACCAGATGTGATCAAAGGAGATATGGACTCTATTCGCCCCGAAGTTCTCCAATTCTATACTAGCTTGGTATGTTAAACTCATTTCAATTCATCTTCGAGCTCAATATCCAAATACATGGTTGCTTCATCTCTTTATCTGCAGGGATCCAAAGTTATCAATGAATCACAAGATCAGGATACTACGGACTTGCATAAATGTGTGTCTTATATACGGGATTCTGCACAAGAGCAAAACCAATCCGATGTAAGTCTGTATCCATATATGTAACCAAAATTAAATTTGCTGCAGTCGGTTGAGCAGTGTTTGGCGTGGGTAAATGCAGGTGTGTATTCTTGTTAGCGGTGGACTTGGCGGTCGGTTTGACCATGAGGCCGGGAATATGAATGTGTTATATCAGTTCAATACCATGCGGATAGTTCTAATGTCCGGAGATTGCCTTATTCATCTTCTCCCTAGAACACATCGCCATGAGATTCATATTGAGCCTACAATTGTTGGTCCACATTGTGGTCTTGTACCAGTCGGGATTCCATGCAGCCGTGTTACAACTACTGGGCTCGAATGGGATCTGTGTAAGTCCATGACTGTCAAATATGATATTGGTGATTGTAGATTATAGTTTGCTTTTCCTCTGATTTTTCAGGTGACACAGAGATGAAGTTTGGTGGTTTAGTTAGCACATCTAACTTAGTCAAGGGCAAGACAGTAACAGTGCAATCAGACTCGGATCTTCTGTGGACAATATCCATTAGAAATACCCACAAAGTATCATCACCTGTGATGTACTCATTCTAATGCTTAGATAATCTTAAAGCTGGGCTCTTGCTGTATTGGACTATGAACAACTTTGCGTGTTGCAAGTTTTAAGATTTTCTTTAGAGACATGACATTGATGGATTTGAACTCAAAATATGTGTTTGTCACTCAACTGAAGCTATTGGAATATGTTAATGATCATCATACGAAACAGAAACAACCAAGAGTAATAATGCTAAAGCTCATTCATAAACAGCTCGGTATTAATCTCATGTAACTGCTTCTTTGCTCTTGTTCCCGTTTGTTTTCCAGCTCTTATTTTGGTCCAAGTGGAACCCTTGTACATCCTTTTCTGATCAATACAATTAACCTTTCAAAAAAAAAAATAATGCTAAAGCCTACGCCATTATGAATTCCAGAGTCGAGAGCAATTTGTAATAACACCTTTGGAATGTGATATCTGAACCATATCCTCCTTTGTGTAAGACTCGGCTTCAGTAACATCAATCAGAAACATGCTTTCCTCATAAACATGTTCACTTAATAACTTATTGAACCTCTCATCACAGTAACGAACAATGTTAAAGTCATCATCGAAGCTCATCGCGAAAGGATACGTAGACCTAAAAGCCTTCTTCCAACCATGATTCTTCATCACCCACGCCTCAATACTACGTTCATCAGAACGTACCAATGCCGACAACATGCCAGCATGCTCTATAAGCTCTAACCTGAAACCACCCCACTGATCATTACGGTAGATTTCTTCGGGAAATTCCATTGTTTTGAACTCTTCGCGTTCACAATCGAACATCAACACGGAATCTCTAGTATGAAAGTATGGTACGAGCCAATGGATAGTTCCATTTACGAAACAACTAGTTCTACCTCTTGTGAAAAGGAGCCCATGATGTTTGATGTTTATGTTAGTTGTTGCTCCCCTCCAGATACCATCTTGAACTGAGTATACTTCATAGCTTATAGCGGTTGATTCTTGGAAGAAAGGGAAACGAATTCGGACTATCTTGAAATCATATTTAGATTTGTCGTAACCAAAGCCGATATAAGTGTTGCAAAATCTAGTCACGTACTTTGAGTACCTGAAAACACTCTCAATAGCGTCTAAATGTGCTCCAAAGGGAACTCGAGGGACGGAAACGTACTTGTGAATAGATGGATTCCAAAGAACAAGCGAGTCGAAGGACGAGTCCAATGAGTAACTTAGGCATGCAACGCCACAAATCACATCGACAAGAGTGAATTTTACGCCTTGAGGGTCAGCCCAAGACCGGAAGGGAAAATGCACAATTCTGACATGTTCGACACAAGTCTCTTGAGGACGGCAAAGAGCGTAGGAATTGTGACATGATGTGTCACACTGGAGGAGGTAGGGTTTGAGTTTCGTCGGTATATTTGCAGAAGTGACGGAATGGTGAAGGTTGATGAAGAAGGGCGATGAGACGAGAGACTTCCAATACTTGCAAACACATAGGAGCTTACAAACACTTTTGAGCGGTAATCTCTTGAAGATGTCTAGCCATAACTCTTCATATATCCAAGTCGAACAATTGGACTCCATTTGCAAATTAGATCGAAGATAAAGGATTGATTTTTATGTGGAGTCGCCGAAGCTAAGAATTCTAGAGATGGAACTAGGGTTATGCATGTGTTAAGAGTATTGGGCTTAGACGACGAAGAGGACACCAGAAAGAGACCTTCTCAGGGTTTCAGGTGAGGAGAAGTGTTTAACGGCGTTAGGGTTTATGAGCATCAGAGAGAGCTTCTCAACTTGTGTTATGCTCACTGCAATGCGGCGTTTCACTTAATAATCACGCGAGGAGCTTGTGATGGTGGGCAGACTCATTTGATTTGATCAACCCAGTCGCAATCATCAACCACAAAACCATGTGACAAGCCCAGGTCCAACTTATAATTTCCCAAACCCAGTTCTAAACATCTAGACCAAACCTGAGCCAAACTGAACCAGACCGGGTTTAATTATATACAATTAGGTGATAATCATAGCTCACAGCTACCCGAATCTCTTAAGTATTAGAGTTATTTCATCATCCAGGGATAAGAATATCTCAAAGCAGTGGGATGTGATTTATTACAACATTTGCGATCAATAGGGTTCTACTGTACTACATCATCATCTCTCGGGTATATATCAATGGACTGTTGTAAAAGGTTAACCAGTTCTTTGATGAAGCATTCACATCTCTTCGGGAAGTCAACATCTCGAGATGCAATGACTTAGCCGATCCTAAACAAGTACAATGAATTAGACTAAAGATAAAATCGTATTAACCCGAGATCATTAGGCTAAATTGAAGAACAAATAATTGGCAAAGTTTTTTTTTGACATACGTACGCTTTGCTTGTTTTTTTTTTTACAGAAATTAATGTGTCGTTTGGTTTCCCTTACCCCGTCTTCCTCTACTGCTTCAAAGGTATAAAATCAACGAAATTGAAATATAATTAAGATATACACCATGTATAGCATCAAAGTTATAGAAAACAAGATGCGTTATAAAGAATACAGCATGAAGAAATAACTGCATACATAAAAACTGGATAATAACCAGCAGCTCAAACCTTAGTCCATGGTTCCATCGTAATTTGTTCAGACAAATAACGATCATCCTCCTCATTTGTATAAGACTTAGCATTGAGTTCATCTATCAAAAACATGCTTTCCTGGTAATGGTGGCCAGTCAATTGCTTGGCACCAATCCGGGTGGGACTAAACCGAATCTTGTCCGGAATCCGAAAGAGCTTCTTCCAACCATACTCCTCCATCACCCACCGCTCAATAGTTACTGATACAAAGTACATCACTATTGAAAGCATGCCGGAATAGTTTAAAATCTCCGTGACCACAGGCATTGCTCCGGGATCAACCTTGTTCATTTCTTCCGGCAACTCCATGGCTCTTAACTGCTCTCGCTTACGATCAAACATCAATAACGAATATGTTAGGAATTAGTTAAACCCGGTTCGTGTTAGCTTCCGGTTGATGGGTCTGAGGTTAAGTGTTATGCCGGTTGGGTTTGTTGATGGGTTTGGACAGGGTGCTTGTGTTCTGTTGAAGATGGGCTGAATGCAGGGCCAGTTGGGCCTGGTTGATCGAGGTCCAATGGTAAGCGCCCCAGTCCATCTCACCAGGTTGTGAAGCCGGCTTAAAGCGTTGCATGGTTAAACGCTGCGTTGCTGAGGAAACACCTCGTGGCACTGAGTACTTAAGCTTCCTTCTCTGTCGATGAAACCCTAAGGCAGCCAAAACACTTTCCCTGTGAGAAACCCTAGATCTGAAAGAGAGAAAGAGAGAAAGAGAGAAACACGAGTGAGAGAGAGATCCGAGCCGAGTGCTTCGTCTGAGTGATTATCTTGAGACGTTCTCTGCTGTCTAGATCTTGCTTTGCCTCAAAGCACAGATCCTTACCTGTGGTGGTTTACAGACCTCTCGCCTATCTTTGTTCTTGTTATTCTGCTCTTGATCTTGTATGGTTTTCTTGTGTTTTTGAGTGCTCCTTCTGTAACTGTTCTTCACTGTAACTCTACCTAGTGGATTGGGTTGGCTCTCCCCTCCTGAGATCCCGCAGAGTAGAGCTTAGCTCGAACTGCGTCATCAAACTCTTTGTGTTCATCTGGTTTTGAAACACTGGATCGTTCTAGATCCAGTTGTGTTTGATTTGAAAAATCGATAGAGTATTTTTACAAATTGGTATCAGAGCAAGGTTTTCTTGTTTCTTAAAGTTGAAAATCTGTTTTTGTAATCAAAAACGATCTCTCCTTTACTCTTCAAGTTTTCGTTCTCTGGAACCTCTGATTTTAAATTGCTTCCGCTCAAATCTATCGTTCTTTTCTCGTTTTTTCTTTCATCAAAACCGATTGTGAAAACTTCTGGCTTGTTTTAAAAACTCCAGGAAAGAGGATCACTCCTTCAAGCATTGTTGCTTAAGGAACCCTAGGTACAAGAGAATCGAAAGAACTCAAAACTTACAGTGTTTTGAGGATCTTTGATCTCTTAACAAAGGACGGCAGGATCTTTAATTCCAAAAGACTGCCTCCTCCATAGACCCTAAGTACGGCATCTGGGATCGTGTCTCCTTAGACACGGGACTATGTCGGAAAACACAGTGAGGATTAAGCCCTTTGATGGCACCTCGGACTTTGCCATATGGCAACTGAAGCTGAAAGCAATCCTAATCAAGGAGAAGTGCTGGACCACTGTTCAAGGAAAGTTCCCTCCGGATACTTCTCCAGATAGGAAACAAGAGCTTGAGGAGCAAGCTCACTCTGAGATTTTTATACGATTAGCTGACGACGTGGCTCGTCAGGTTGTAAGTCTCACTGACCCTTCTTTACTCTGGAAAAAATAGGAAGATCTATATATCTGAAAAAATCTTTGCCTAGTCGTATATCTCTGTTATGTAGATTGTTCAATTTTAGAATGAATGTCAACTTGTCTTTGCATGATAATTTAGATATTTTTCTGAAATTAACTCAAGACCTAGAAAGATGTAATGATAAGATCTCTGATGACCATTCTGCTATACTTTTATTGAATGCCCTGCCTAGTCAGTTTGACAATTTTAAAGATGTTATCCAGTTTAGTCAGGATGAAATATCTAAAGACAAAATACTGGAACAAATAATACAGAAAAATGAAAGTATGAAAGTCTTTAAAACTAGTCTTAAAACTGATGACAAATATGAGGCCCTTATGATGAAAGGAAATAAAAGAAACAAATCAAAATATAAGCAGAAATATGAACCAGAAAAGAATAAAAACACTTACTCAAACGATTCTGATAAAAAGAATAAAAAATGCTTCTACTGCAGTAAACTAGGACACTACCAGGAAGAATGTAGGAAGAAAAAGAAAGATGAATCTAGCAAAGATAAATCTACTCATTCTGCATCTTTATGTGTATCTGATTATCCTAATGAACTGCTTGTCTGCTCATCTAAACATGATTACTCTGAGTATAATATGCCTCTTAATGCATGTTTGTATCATCATGAAATTCTGATGTGTGCTAACTCTTCTAGTACCATGAATGATTGGATCCTTGACTCTGGATGTACTATGCATGCTACTTCTAATAAATATGTTTTTAGTAGCATCGATTTGTATAATGCTGGAGAAGTTATGCTAGGTGATAACACTAGTTTAGCTATAAAAGGAATTGGAAATGTACCTTTATGTATGCATGATGGTGTTACTAGAGTATTACAAAATGTTAGATGGGTTCCCAAACTTAGGAGAAACTTATTATCAGAATCTGTCTTTGATAATTTGAACTGTACCATTGTCACCAAAAATGGTGTTAAAGATGTGATTAGAAATAATGTTGTACTAATTAGAAGCATTAATAAAGGAGGTCTATATCATGTTATTACCTCACCTGAAATTAATCTGTCTAAAACAACCAATCTAATGACTCTAGCCCAAACTACTCTCCTACACAGTAGACTGGGACACATGGAAAATAAGGGAATGCTTAGTTTGTACCAACAAGGTCTAATAGATAATAAACCTACTAACCTAGACATATGTGAAACCTGTATTTTAGGAAAGAAAACTAAACATAGTTTCACAACCTCTAGTTATGTAGCCAAACAACCCCTAGAGTACATCCATTCTGATCTTTGGGGACCTGCACAGGTTGACACCATAGGTGGTAGGAGATACTTTATCTCTTTTATAGATCACTTCTCTAGAAAAGTTTGGGTCTATCTTCTTAAAACTAAAGATGAAGCCTTTGAAATTTTTAAGAATTGGAAAAACCTTGTTGAAACAGAAACTAATAAAAAGATTAAATGTCTAAAAACTGATAATGGGCTTGAATTCTGTAACAAATTATTTGATGAATTTTGTAAAGAACAAGGCATTAAAAGACATTTAACCATCCCTGGAACACCTCAGCAGAATGGAACTGCTGAAAGAATGAATAGGACCTTGCTTGAAAAGGCAAGATGTATGCTAGTTAGTGCTGGTCTCAAACCTTCCCTATGGGGAGAAGCTGTTACTACAGCTTCTTATCTCATCAATAGATCCCCTTCCTCAGCTATAGGATTCAAAACTCCTTATGAACTGTGGACTAATAGGAAACCTAATCTCAAATACCTTAGGCCCTTTGGATGCACGGCCTACACTCATGTGAGTGAAGGCAAGCTGCAACCAAGAGCCAAAAAGGGTATTATGTTAGGATATCCAGAGGGTGTAAAAGGTTACAAACTACTTCTTATTCAACTTGGAGGGTATAAGGTAGTTGTGTCTAGGAATGTTACCTTTAATGAAACTGATTTTCACTTTAAAAATAAACATCCTAGTGAGACTAGTAGCACTGCTGGTGAGTCTGAAGAGAATTCAAATGTTGGAACCTCTTTTTACATGCCCAGTGCAAGTCACAACAATGCTGAAATTGAATTCGACATTGGTGACTATTCTGAAGGTAGTGATCTACCTAATAATGATACTACTACTAATGACAGTAGTAGCTTCCCTTCACAACCTGAACATAGTAATAATTCACATAATCAACAATTAAGGGGGGTAGATGAGCCTAATATTTCTGATAACCCTGATAACCTTAGAGTTCCTACCTTGTCCCCCAGTGCTGGAACAGGCCATGAAAGTCAAAATGACCTGAGTTCCCCTGGTACCAGACAAGGTAGCACTAACTCAGGTCATTTTGATTTTCATGGTCAGTATCAGCTTACTAGGGACTGGGTTCCTAGGAATATCATCCCAAATAAGAAATATGCTAATATTGCTGAATATGCTCTTATTACTGCTTCAATTGTGAAAAATCCCTACACTCCTGAAACTTATGAACAAGCTGTTAACTGTAAGGATTCAAAACACTGGATAGCTGCTATGAAAGACGAAATTGACTCTATGCATGCTAATAACACTTGGACCTTAGTTAATAAACCTAAAGATTCTAAGCTAGTTCAGTGTAGATGGATTTATAAAATAAAAGAAGGTCTATCTCCTAATGAACCTGACAAATATAAAGCTAGATTGGTAGCTAAAGGGTTTACACAGAGAGAAGGAATAGACTATAATGACATTTTTGCCCCAGTAGTTAAGTATAAAACTCTGAGACTTATGCTTGCAATGACTGCTGTTTCTGACTGGGAATTGGAACAAATGGATGTTAAGACTGCTTTTCTGCATGGTGATTTAAATGAAACAATTTACATGTCACAGCCTAAGGGCTTCATTGATTCTACAAATACCAATGCATGTTGCTTGCTTAAAAAATCTATCTATGGATTGAAACAATCTCCTAGACAATGGAATTTAAAGTTTGACTCTTGTATGTCTAAATTAGGCTTTGTCAGAAGTGATTATGATACATGTTTGTATTTTAAGAATGTTAAGAAGCATGATCCACTGTATGTGTTACTTTATGTTGATGACATACTTTTAATATCTCCTTCTAAAGTTCTTATAGCTAGCATGAAACATGATCTGAAAAATCATTTTGACATGAAAGATTTAGGACATGCTAAGAAAATATTAGGAATCTCCATATCTAGGGATAGATCTAAGAAATCCATGTTGTTATCTCAGACTGATTATGTGCATAAAGTTCTGCAGAGATTTAATATGCTTAACTGTAAACCTGCAAATGTACCCTTAGGAGGGCACCTTGAGTTGTCTAAAAGGGATTGCCCTAACTCTGATGAAGGCAAAAATAAAATGTCTAATATACCATATGATGTTGCTGTTGGTTCTGTAATGTATGCCATGTTGTGCACTAGACCTGATCTTGCTTTTGGAATATCTGTATTGAGTAGATATATGTCTAATCCTGGTATGCCTCACTGGGATGCTATGAAATATTTGCTCAGATATATGTGTGGAACTAAGGATAAGTGTCTTGTATATAAAGAACATATCTCTCGTACTAACTTGATTGGATTTGTAGATTCTGATTATGCTAGTAACAAGGATAACAGGAAGTCTACTACAGCCATTTACTTCACTTGGGCTGGGAATTGCATTTCCTGGAAGTCTCAACAACAGTCTGTTGTAGCCCTGTCCTCAACCGAGGCTGAGTACATGGCAGCTACTGAAGCAGCTAAAGAAGCTACATGGCTCAAAGGCTTATTAGAAGAAATAGAAAACAAGACCTATGTTCCTGTTGTATATACTAATAGTCAAAGTGCTTTGTACTTATGTAAAGATCCCATGTATCATGAAAGAACAAAACATATTGATATCAGGTACCACTACATAAGGAAGAAGATCAAGCACAAGCAACTGGTGATACAGAAAATCAAAGGAGATGTAAATCCAGCTGATTTTGGAACCAAGATTGTCCCAGCTGACAAGTTCTCATATTGCAGAGACTCTTTGCATATTGAGGATGGCTGAAAAGGACAGCAACACTGGATCTATGAAGGACAGGAGTACCCCTAATCCACTACTGGCAGTATGCAGTTGTAGAACCTGGTTTAGGAGGGCATTTGTTAGGAATTAGTTAAACCCGGTTCGTGTTAGCTTCCGGTTGATGGGTCTGAGGTTAAGTGTTATGCCGGTTGGGTTTGTTGATGGGTTTGGACAGGGTGCTTGTGTTCTGTTGAAGATGGGCTGAATGCAGGGCCAGTTGGGCCTGGTTGATCGAGGTCCAATGGTAAGCGCCCCAGTCCATCTCACCAGGTTGTGAAGCCGGCTTAAAGCGTTGCATGGTTAAACGCTGTGTTGCTGAGGAAACACCTCGTGGCACTGAGTACTTAAGCTTCCTTCTCTGTCGATGAAACCCTAAGGCAGCCAAAACACTTTCCCTGTGAGAAACCCTAGATCTGAAAGAGAGAAAGAGAGAAAGAGAGAAACACGAGTGAGAGAGAGATCCGAGCCGAGTGCTTCGTCTGAGTGATTATCTTGAGACGTTCTCTGCTGTCTAGATCTTGCTTTGCCTCAAAGCACAGATCCTTACCTGTGGTGGTTTACAGACCTCTCGCCTATCTTTGTTCTTGTTATTCTGCTCTTGATCTTGTATGGTTTTCTTGTGTTTTTGAGTGCTCCTTCTGTAACTGTTCTTCACTGTAACTCTACCTAGTGGATTGGGCTGGCTCTCCCCTCCTGAGATCCCGCAGAGTAGAGCTTAGCTCGAACTGCGTCATCAAACTCTTTGTGTTCATCTGGTTTTGAAACACTGGATCGTTCTAGATCCAGTTGTGTTTGATTTGAAAAATCGATAGAGTATTTTTACAGAATATTTTCCTGTTGAAACGACCCAATGGATCGTTCCATTCAAGAAACAACTCGTACTGGTGATGAATTTATTGCATTTTATGTTATCAACTACTACCTCCCTCCATTAACCTAGTCGAGATGAGAATAGGTCAAAACTTGTCGGATCAGCGGAAGGGATACGAACTCGTACGACCTTAAAATAATTCTTGGAGCTATCATAACCAAAACCGAACCCAGGTCTTGGAGATGATTATTAAATTATCTTTTATCTTTTATAATCCGGCGGGTCTAATACGTGGAACCAATTGGCAATAGGAGGAGTAGCCCTAACTCTTATATACTAGTTTCGATTATTATCATATTGTTCGATGTGGGAGTACTTGGACCTGTAATCTCTTCAAGATCTCAATCCATGAATCTTCATCTATTGGATTCTGGTCGAGATTCATTAGCGCACAGATGGAAAGAATTTGAGGATTCATGGAAAATCTGAACAAGTGTTGAAGAATTATTTTGCTTCAATTGTTAACGGGGATAGAATGGCATATTAAGAACCTAAAAATAATAAAGAATCTAAATTCTAAATTATATATCCAATATGAAAGATATAATTTACCTTACGTAAAATAAATCTAATTTAACTGAGGCATGATAAAGATAGACTAACAGATTGTGTAAATTCCCTGCTAATGTTGATCACGCGCCCCTCTCTATCTGTGGTTTTTAGGGTTTCTCCCTATGGCCCATTGGTCCTCACCTTGCGGCTTGCGCCGCTGGGCATGGCTCTTTAATTCTTGATCGTCTCTAGCATCGAGGCCTTCTGGCTTCCTATTGACCCTCCTCCGAATGATTTTCTTGGCTCTGGGGGTTTGTTTCTAGCCGGTTTTTCAGCTTCTCTCTTCCCAACATGATTACGTTTGTTGAGCCAATGATTCAAGAAAAAAAATACGAAGAAAGAGATCGCGCTTGTCCTCTCTGCACGCGCCTCCCTCTGGATCACCATTCTTCAAAATCTCTTTTTCCTTGCGCTGCTGGTATGCAATGAACAAATTAATAAGCACATCTTGAATCCCCAAGCTTCTTCTCTTTGTGGCTTCATTGTCCGTAGAAAATGATCAAGTCGGAACCGCCATTAATTTGGCAAAGTAATCGGTGATATTTTCTCCTTTCTTCATCTCTAGGATTTCTAAGTCTCTTCGCAAAGCATTGCTCACTTCTTCACTTTCTGGGCCACAATTGCCATGACTCTCTCTCTTAGCACCGGGAATCCACCTGCTAGGAGACTCCATAAACCTTTTGCTCGCAAAATATTTATCATCATAATGGCCACCGAAGTTGGGATTTTTGTCAGGGTTTTTTCTTCACTCGTGCTCTCTTTTCCTCTCTAATTTTAAAACGAGAGCTTTCTAGATAGAGAAAACTTAATCAAATAGCTAATTTGCCTAATAATTAGTAGCTTATTTATATTTAACGCAACGGACTAACAAATTCTTTCATTGTATTGGTGTGTTTATGGTTTCTTCTATTGATTTTAAGATCCGGTTTGAGTCGTGTGCGATCTATGTTAAGGTTGTGTGTTTTTTTTGACGTTTGACCTTTTGTCGGGAGATTTTGCCTTGTTGTTTCACCTTTTATTTGTAGATTTTGCCTTGTATGTTATGGTTGGTTTTTTTTTTGAAAAATTACTTGTATTAGGAGGGAAGAATTTACATGATAAAGTTGGAGCAAGTACATTCAACAACGAGAAGAGATTGAGGGAGAGGAGTTAGACAAGGGCAATGCCAAGCATGCTAGCGGTAGCGATGGACTGGGGAGATCTGTCCATCCAATTGTGGGAGAGATGGAGCTTAGTGGCTTTGATGGTGTCACCAGCACAATCAATGACTCTTGTGAAGGTCTTGTTGTATACATAGTTGTTGCGTGCCTTCTATATGTAGTATATTGCTGTAATGACAGCAGCAATGCGTGTAGATTCCAAGAGGTTGTGTTTAGGGTGATGGCGAGTTCTTAGCCAAGTCCATATGCAATGGATATACGGTGCGGGGTATGGTACTCTAGTCCATCGGGAGATGATATCGAGAACGAGCATGGAGTAGCTGCAACCATTCCAGAAGTGATCATCATCTTCAAGTCCACAGTTGCAAAGCTTGCAGGTGCTATTGTTAATCAAGTTCCATTGTTGAAGCTTGGTGAGCGTGGATAGTCTCCGGAGGTTAGCGATCCAGACAATACACTTGCATTTAGGGATATTAAACTTGCTCTAGATGATAGGACAAGTAGGGACCGGAGGAGGTAGAGAAGATTCACGAAAGATGGAGTAAGTCTTCCTGGAGTCAAAAGAACCATTGGACTTGGTTATGGTCGTGATCTTATTGGGTCCAGGAAAGGGTGTAGGAAGCTCATCACGGATGCTTAGGAGGGTTTTCCAGTAGTAAATGTGGTGAGATTTGGCTTGGCAGTCCCAAAGAAAGTGTCTTTTCAGAAGATTTGAAGAGATCCGAGAAGTCCAGAGATTATCATAGTTACTATCAATGTCGAAAATTAATCTAGACAGGGAGGCTTTGTTGTGGACAAGGATGTCCGGGAAGCCAAGCCCACCATCTCTCTTAGGGATATAAACAATATTCCAAGCCCCAAGCTTCTTCTCTTTGTGGCTTCGTAGTCAACAAAAATCCCTACATTAATGTACATGAACAAATCGTGTACATAAGTTTAATTGTTTTATTCAATACAATACATATATGTACAAAATTAAGTTATGTCTAAAACTATTGGGTACATAAGAAATCATTACTAAACAACACATGCCCACTTACATAAACACAACGTGCATGGAATATTCATACAATGTATTAATTCTAATGTACATAATACGGTGAAACAAAGACAGCCAACATTCACAATATATGTATGGCAAGAACATAAAAATATATGCATCTTCACAACTTCGAGACATACTTGGAATCTTCACAGCCAGCATTTACATAATTATGTACGATCACCATCGAGTAAATAGTCAGTTGCAAGCATTTACAAACGACGATCTATCAAAATACAGTGCACTAACCACCGATATTGTTCAGACTACAGTGACGGATCGCAGAGAAGATCAAATGACAACAAAAAACTAATCTCGCGAACAATATTCTTAGATCAATGATGACTGTTGGTGGCACAATGATACAATAATCGCTCAATTCAATCGGAAGCGATAGATTAGGCACGTGATTGTAGAGATATATACCCTATAATCGTTTCCTTGTTAATTGGTAAAGATTTGATGCTTTCCTAATTAAAATAAAAATACAATAGTAATTAGGAGAGAGAGTGTGGATAAACGTGAAATTTATTTGATTTGATCCTTTTTTTAATTTAAATAAAATACAATATATATTAATTTGGATAGAGTGTGTGGGTAAACATGAAGTTATTTGATTTATTAATTAATTTATCTTTCTACAAAAAATGAATGATCTAGTTTATCTACCTAAATATGTAACTGACTATTTTATCTGCAATAGTACATAAAACGCTTATTTACCCCTTATACTCAAAATTTTCTAATTAATAATATTTTGCGTAAGTGGTATACGTGTATAACTGTATAAGATAACAATTAGTGTTTACTACGATTTTAGTATTTTATTACTTTTATAATTTTTATCAATATAAAATTATAATTTATATATATTATTTATCTATATAATATTTTTAAAAATTTAAAATATTATTTATATTTATAAGCGGGACCGAACGGATTATCCGGAATAAGAATTTTGGTCCCGCATTCCATCCCGTAAATTTTTCATGGGACGGAACGGGATTAACTGGATTTATGTCCGAATCCTAGATTTGATACCTCAAACTCCTTTCTTTTTTTTTTGTTAAAAAAATGCTTATTAGTTTGGATGAATAGTTTTGATTCGTATCTCCGTTAAAAAAAACACTACAAAAACACTCTCTTCTCTCTCCTCCTCCCCGGTGCAAGCTGCTGCTTGCGCCACCCCCTGTGCGGCCTCCCCGGCCGTGCCCCGCCCTACCCTTTCACCCCTCCCCATGGCTGGTTCTCGGAGGTCTCGAAGGCACACCATCAAACTATCGGAGCTTCATCGTCCTCCCCTCCCTCACAACACTCCTCCCAGTAAACAGCCCACGCCCCCTTCGCCCACTTCATCGGAAAAAAAGACTGAACCAGTTCCCGACGACCTCATCCGGTCCAACAATCTCAGGCTCTCATCAAAGTCCCCCGCCCCACCGACCCTTACCTTTGTCCTGGTATTCCCCCCCTTATGTCCTAACACGCCCAAATCCCCTCCAAAAAACCCCTCCCCTGTTGACGTACCAATGACCCCTTGCTCGATCCTGGCTCAGGAACCTAACCCTGACTCCCCTAGGCTTGTGCTGCATCCGGAACCTACTCCAACACCCATGATGCCATGCTCACCCAACGTCGACCCTTCAGTCCCCCCGCATGCAATTAAAGCAGCCCCTCCACATTCCCATGTTGCTAGCACTATTCCCGAGCTAATTCAAAGGCATGCAATAACCAACCCTTTACCTTCCGACCCCCCATGTCCCCATGCACCTGACTCTTCGCCTCCTCCCCCTACGAGCCATGCATGCATTATCGACAAGGCCCAAGAGCCTACCACTGTGGTCAACTACAAGGAAATTGTTTCGAGAGGCCTCCCTTGGAACCATGTCCCCCTTGCCTTCACTCTTGGACTCGAATCTGGGGTCATCCACTTCACTGATGATGAGGCTGTGGATTCAATGAATAAATGGCAACTCTCCATTGTTGGTTTTCCCCTTGGAATTCAGATCTCGTTCCAGCGCATGACCAAGTTTGTTGCCGAGTTCTGGAACACTATCCCCTCGCCCAAGATTCTCCGGAATGATAGAGGTATTTTTGTGTTCCAATTCTCGTGTGAAGACGATTTGAACTCCATTTTGCTTGGTAGCCCCTGGATGGTTAATGGTTCCACAACAATTCTACTCAAACGTTGGTCCAAGGATCTTCCGCTTGATTACTCCAGCCTCAGCTCCGTTCCTATCTGTATCTCCTTGCATGATCTTGACTATAGGTTTTGGTCAGCGCATATGCTCTCCAAGATCGGCTCTGCCCTGGGCACCCCTATCCTCACTGATGCCTGTTCGGCCAACCATGAAAGATTGGGCTTTGCTCGAATCCTGGTTGACATCAATGCTTCTCGTCCTCTCTTGAGGGAGATCACATTGACTGGCCCTGATGGCGTATCCTTTGTCCAAAAAGTCACCTATGACTAGCTCCATCCCCGTTGTGATTCTTGCTTGGTGTTCGGCCATGTTTGTACCCAACCTAAGTTGGCCACGCCTCCAGTTAGGGTTCCTCACAAGGTTAAGCGTACTGCTTATGCACTTCCCCCCGACACAAACCCCATACCTATTCTTCCCACTCCAGACCCCTCGTTGATGTTCCTTCCAACACCCATAATCTCTGTTAACCCTCCTCCCAACCCCCCCAATCCCCAATCACTCCCTGAAAAAACTTCTTGTATGGAAGTTTGTTCCCTTCAGC
>BSUD01000005.1:142835128-142871726 GCA_033239045.1 Fagopyrum esculentum
ATAATCCCGTCCCGATCCCGGCGGGATTTGAAAAAAAAATGTCTATCCCGTCCCGTCCCGCAAATTTTTTGCGGGACGGGACGCGGGACGAAGACTTCCCATCCCGCTTAATCCCGTCCCGTCCCGCATATATATATAAATAATATTTTTATATTTTTATAAATATTATATAGATAAATAATATACATAAATTATAATTTTTTTTAAAAAAATTTATTTTTAAAATTATTAAATTCATGATTTTCATCATTCATTCACTCATTCTCTATTACTCATTCGGTTGGATCTAAAATATTAGAGTTTCTGATCTCCCTTGATTTAGTCTGTTTGCCGCCTTGCTCTGGTCCGTTCCATCGACACCCTTGCTCTAGTCGGTTTCATCGTCCTTGTATTTGTGGATTACCACAATTGTAATTGATAGTTAAATAAATATAATTTTCATTAAATTATCTGTTGTTATTTTTTGAATGTGAGTCGGTAAGACACTTTGATGTAACTTGAATTTGTTTTCAATGTATAAACTACTAATGTAGGCGTCATGAATCGATAATTCGGTATCGAGTTTTTTTTTCCGATCATTTATGTCTTTAAACACGAGAGAAAACAAGTATACATAATAAATATAATCGGTGCGTAGTTTTCGCGGGATTTGTCCCGTCCCGTCCCGTCCCACATGGGACAGGGCCCGCGCGGGACGAAGAAAAAATGTCTTAAATCCCGTCCCGTCCCGTCCCGCAAATAATTTGCGGGACGGGACGCGGGACGACCCCTATCCCGTCCCGTCCCATGCCCACCCCTACTATTGATCATCAAATATTGTGTTTTAACCATTACAATAAGCACATTTTTCTGTCTTAAACCAACTAAAAGTAAATATTACGGGCCCAAAAAAACTGGATGTCTATTGATATGGTATGCCGCCAAAATCTCTCAATTTAAGTTAGTTAACCCTCATTGAAAATAATATTTGTCATTGAATTATCATTAAGTAATTGCCAATCCTTTGATAAATATATTATTGCACACCATCCTTAAATTTAAAACGGAAAACGGTTCGAAACCATTAGACGGCGCGCCGTCTAATAGATCGAAAGGTCGAAAAAGATCGACAGACGGACTAACCGTCGTGAAGGGCCACACAAAAAAGGAAAAAAAAATACACAAAAATACATCAAAAAAATCCGAAAAGAAAAAAGTTCTCAAAAGAAAACAAGATGCATGATCCAGCCAACAGGAGAAAGCAAGATGCATGATCCAGCCAACAGGAAATCACGAGCATAAACGTTCATCCACAACTAAGTAAACCTTCTAATAAGAGTTTTCAAAATTGAATTTTGCATTCTACCTTGGGGTAAACACCATACCATTCCATTAATTTTTTTTCTACCAAAAGAATCAAGAAAATAAAGTATTATAGTATCATGGGATATATGCATGATTGATTATAAAATAAAATTTATTTTTAATTTAATTATTATGATATTAGTCTAATGTTTTTTTTTTTTTTTGAAATGGTACGTTTCCGGTTCGGCTTCGCCTACGTCCGGATTGAGTTATTTTGTATGGTATTCTATATAAGTCCTCAGGAAATGTTGATATCTCATCCCTGGATAAACGAACTCCATCGCTACATATTACAATTTACTTCATTACATGACCATGTCCAAAGCTTCTCCCACGACACTCGTCGCAATGCTCGTCTTGGCGACACTCGTAGGAGACTCTCTTGCTAGCTTACGGGTCGGTTTTTATTCCGGAAAATGTGGCAAAAATGACGTTGAAACGATTGTTCTTAACGTGTTTAAGGCTCGGTTTGCCAAGGACAAAACACTCGTCGCTGCTCTCCTTCGCATGCAATTCCATGATTGCTTTGTTAGGGTACGTGACATGTACATATATATTTTGGTTTTAACATATATACTATAAAGCTACGTTCTTGACACCAATTTCTCACCATATACGATTGAACAGGGTTGCGATGCCTCCATTTTGTTGGATGGTAGCAGCACTGAGAAGACTGCCGGTCCGAATGGAAGTGTTAGAGGTTACGATGTTATTGATGCGGTAAAAGCTGCTTTGGAGAAGGCTTGTCCTAGACTTGTTTCATGTGCTGATATTATAGTCATAGCAACAAGAGCTGCCGTTAGCCTGGTTAGTATATTTAAGTACGTTTTGTTGAGATGTGTATGTTATCCACCGTTTGGCTAAGCCGGCCTTGACACGTTTTGATTGAAGCCAAATCCATGATTTCGATTTCATTCTAACATTTATGTACTCGTTGAATTTATGTATTCTGCAGGCAGGCGGGAAAACGTACAAGGTTGAAACCGGAAGAAGAGATGGAAAAATCTCGTTAGCTAGCGATGCTAACTCGATTCTCCCCGGACCAACGATCCCCGTTTCCGCGGCTATTCAGACATTTGCTGCTAAAGGAATAAGCAAAGAAGATTTTGTTCTGCTAGGTGCACACACCACAGGGATTGCTCATTGCAACTTCTTCCAAAACCGTCTATATATACAGCTTCAACGGTGTATCCAGAACCGATCCGAGCATGAACCCATCTCTCGTGCCATTTCTCAAGAAAACATGCCCTAGTAACGGAGACGGAAGCAGAGCCGCGTTTCTCGACCAAAGCAGCCGAAATAGTGCAAACATTGTAGACAATGGCTATTTCAAGGCAATTGCAGCACGTAAAGGTATTCTTCAAATTGATCAGGCGATAGCACTAGATTCGTCTACTAAGTCGATTGTGTCCAAATATGCCGCAAACAATGCCTTGTTCGGAGTTAAGTTTGGACAGGCAATGGTTAAACTTGGTCGGATCGGAGTTTTGACTGGCAGCCAAGGTCAAGTAAGGAAGTCTTGCCGCCGGAATAACTAATGGAGGATGATCCCACAACAATAGTTAAACTTTGAAATGCGGAATAGGCAGATAAAATAGTTTATCCAATACTCTAGAAGGGGATGAATAGAGTATGGAAACTTTTCGCAATCTTAGGATAAGTAAGACCTTATCTAAAGAGATAAGACCTTATTAAATAAGATAAAGTCTTATTCGTAATAATAAGACCTTACACGTTTCTCTAAGATTGATATTAAGTGTAAAGGATTAGACAAACCAGGAATGTAAAGAACAGTAAAGGACACACGATATGTTAACGAGGTTCGATCACCAACACGACCTAGTCCCCGCCTAGGATTGATTCAACCCTAGGATTCAAGTAGCTTTATTTTCCTTCTTCTTGATGAGTTCCAGATACAATCTTCAGAAGACCTTCCCTCTTCTAAACTCAGAAGTCTTACACTTCCTATCTAGCAACTCACACACTCGAAAAGGAAAACTAAAGTACTCCAGATACAACACTCGTATCCAACGTGTTTAGTAGTGATAACGGTTTGTATGATCCTAGTTGAATTGTACTATCAGCTTGAAAAGGATCTCACACTCTCAGGGAAGTAAAGTGATGAAGCTTCGAATGTGAGAACAACACTTTGTGAGATAAGTCGAATTGTCACTTGTGTTTCCGAAGTAGGCAATGAACGTGTATATTGTCCCTTCTTCCTTGTCTCTTAAATAGGCTAGCGTCTCAGCATTTTTGTACGTTGAAAAAGATCTTGCCTTCGTGATCTTCGGAGATCTTGGGTTGTTGAGATTTGATCCACTCTATTTTGTTGAGATTTTGTTTGTTGAAGTCAAGCAGTCAAGCACGGTCGATCATGATTTGTTGAGGTTAGGAAATCTTCCAATTTTATGTTTAAGAAGATTTAATTAAAACAAATCAAAGATTTGTTAAAATCAAATCCCTTAAATAACTCAACAAGAAGGAAATAAAGCCGCTTGGTTTATACGTCACTCAAGTGTAGTTTTTGTCCGGTTTTGGTAAGGTCTTACCAGTTTATGTAAGGCCTTACTGAAACCTGGAAACAGGTTTTCTGTAATATGGTAAGGCCTTACCAGACACTGTAATGATTTTACCAAAACTTGTAAGGTCTTACAAAAACCTGAAAACCAAGGTTTTGGCTTTCATCAACCATAAGTAATGGTCTTATTTATCAAGGTGAAGTTAACAAACTTCACTTGATCAATATTGTTTTCATATTCTGTAATTTAATTGTTTTGTTTTCTTGATGTTGTTTCTGTAAGTTGTACGTAATAATATTCCTTTTGTGCCTTTGCTGTCTTGTTATACGTATTAATAAAAGTTTGGGGTTGATCACGTTGAGATGCGGGAATTGTACCACATCAATAAGTGAGTCTTACGTATAAGTTTTTTTTGTATGAGGTGTACTAGATGGACGACTTTTTTTTAAAAAAAATTTTTAAGTATTTTAAGTACCACAACGATTATCGATTATTAAATAAGAACTAAGAATAATAGTTGACGTAATTAGTTTCATAGTTATCTTTTAATTTTTTAAATTATCTATTTTTTTTAAATAAACTCATTAAGGTAACAAAATATAAGATTTTATCTAATTATTTACAGTTATCTAATTAATTTAATAAATTTTTTTTGATAAAACTCGCACAAGATATGTATACATCGTAAATTTATTAAATTGGAAGATTTTATTTCTTTTATCTTTACTTAAAAATTTTAGAAAACTTTTAAATATAGTTATTATAAGTACTCTAATGTTGTAAGCTGAAAAACCCTACCTTCTAGAGAAAGAAATAGAGAAACCATAGCTGTATACCCAAGTAAAACCCTAACGTCTTCTTCTTCTCCAGTCCTTCCCGCACAAGTTTCTGCAATCGTCAATCTTCAGGTACTTTCTTCAACTTGTTTAGAAATAAGTTTAGGTATGGAATCCAATCCCTATCCAGCGCACTCAATTGGGGAAGATTTATGGGTAGAGATTCTGAAAAGATTAGCGGTGAAAAGCCTATGCCGATTCCAATGTGTTGATCAATCTTGGAAACGCCTAATCTCATCCACCTTCTTCATCAACCATTACCGGTCGTTCACTTCTTCAATCAAACCTTCTAACCGTAAACCCTATCTCCGAGTGGAATTCGGCCACAACGGTCAAAATTCATATTCTATATGCCATCCTCGTGGGACTCATGATCTACATTTTCCATTTCGACTTCGGGATTCCAGTTTGCCGATATTTTTCCCGATATTTTTTTCGATTTATTTCAGTTTAGTTGATGTGTTTCACGGCATAGTGTGTGTTTCCTATACCGTGAATTCATCCTTTGATTCCACAATTCTTTGGAATCCGGCATGTCAGAAGTATACTCTACTCCCTGAGCTTCCTCCACCATTTGATTTGGAATCCGATGTCAATCCGGCTCAATTCTGTAGCAGTACTATTGGATTCGGGTACGACGATTCTAAGAAGGATTTCAAGGTTGTGAGAATCTCGATCCCTAATTTTGGTATCGAACACTTGCCACATCCACCTACGTATGAAATATACTCTGTTCTAGGAGGTGTCTGGAGGAAAAGGACAGCTGATATAAACATAAAAAGCTGTAAATTCTTTGGCAGAAGCGGATTAAGAAAAGCGAGTAGGAGTTGTTTTGTAAACGGAACTATCCATTGGCTTGTATGGGTACCGACAGAACCAACTAAGGGAAGCAATTATCGTGCTATTTCCATGATAATGTTTGATTGTGAGCGCGAAGAGTTGACAACAATGGAGCTACCACGAGAGATGTATATGTTTGATGTGACGGCAGAGCTATTGGCGTATGCTGGCATGGTGGCAGCAGTGACGCATTCACCCGGGAACCCCAACAGTTATGTTGAGATGTGGGTGATGGAGGAGCATGGTGTGGCTAGATCATGGAAGAGGGTTCATAGGTTCGAGTTAAATTGGATGGATACTGATGATATATTTCGACCTTCGTTTCTGGAGTTGGTTTCTTCCTGCCCTTACGAATGGATCATGGCTCGAAAACATCTGAGATTTGATAGGATATTTCGTGACCATGCTTACGAGGAAGGTATGGTGTTGATGGATAATGCCAAAGCCAAGTCTTATACAAAGGAAGAGATAATTCATTTATGAACCAAGATTGGCTCCTTTGGATAGAGAATTATTATTCTTGTAAAGCGTTTTCATATGATTAATTTGGTTGTTTATCGTATGATTGGATTTTTATTTTTTTTTAAACGGAAAACGGTCAAAACCATCATGAAGCATTCTTGCGGATAAGAACACGAAGTTCACGATTGTCAGAAAAAGGTGTGTTATGTTTGCTCTTATGATTATGAGTTATTTCAAGTATGATTTGGTGTGAGGCTAGAGTTCTCTCACCTAACGTCGAGCCACTCCCAAACCATGACTCCTCTCATGATATCAAGATGGAGTCCGGTCGCACTAACCCTCAACAACAAACCCTGTAAAATTAAAACATAGAGGGAAACAACATTGTCACATATCAACGAATCACAGCTGAGTTTGGGTTCTTGTTGTGAAACAATACCTTAAAAGTACAGTATCCCCAGCAAAGAATAAATACACACGAGAGAACTAGACACCAACACTTACAAACGAAGGGAACTAATGATACATACATAAGGGAACTGAAATTGACATGCTAGCATCGTCTTGTAATCCAGAGAAAAGAACAAAACGAATCTCTTTTGTGTACACGCACATTCTTCTCGTCACCACAATTATTCAGAGCTAGGCAGTGGCAGCCTTTGGAATCTTGTATTGTTTCTTTACAAACTGCGAGGCCTCCGACTCGTTCCTGTGACATAATATTCTTAATAACGTTTTCACATCTGTGTCGAGTTTGCTCCTGCTTCTGTGCGGCTCTGATCCACCAATCGATCTCAAGTCGTCGATCAATTCCCGGGTCTGCATGAATGGCAAAGCAAAAGTGGTTAAATTTGTATACACATTTTGACATCATCTATGAGCTTTATTATGCCTTTATATCATATTGTGTCTATTTCCGGAAAATCCGAGAGATGGTTTAACCTCGTATCCATGCAACTTTATCATATGCCGAGCATGTGCCACAAGATTTTCCACAACACCCCGAGGAAGACCATCACCTCCAGAAATGAAGAACTCCTGCTTATACAAATATAAGAACAATAATTAAAGACATGGCAAAGATAAAACAAGGCAACAGATGACACATGAGCATTCACCTTTAAGACATCCAAGTCTTCTTCAAGCATTCGAGCATCCTTAAGAGAAAATACACGAGATGGACCTCCATCTAGCAAAACACGCACCAAGCCATCCTGGATAAATTACAAAATGTTTCAGGAAAAAGGAAGTCAAGAAAAGGACCGGAAAATAATTTGGGAGCTTCACATCCTTATCTAAACATATTGGTAGTGCACGACACACACCAGGCATGACTGAAGAAGACTTGTCACAATGCGGTCCCGCAATTGCTCCACAATAACACTACAGAGTTGATTTAGTGCCTACATAGAGCCAAAAACAAAGAACTATTCCAGTAAATGCAAAGAAAATGCAGATGATGCACCTCATAATCAATAATGTAACTCGGATAACAAAAGACGGTGAAGACAAAGCAACGAAAACACCAGTAAGAGGTCTAGACCATCAGAAATTTTGAAAGGTTACACGTGGAAATGACCAGAGGGATTAAGGTTCGCTAAGTTGATTGAAAAACAAGACTTTTGAAAGAAAATAAATCATAAATTCCTGCCACCAAATTGGTTATTGGACAGCAGGGAGAGATCGGCAAAGAAATGTATATGTCTATCTAAGTTTGTAACTCGGTCACTCTCTACCTCCCCCTCTTTCAGTTAACATCAACCATGGGCGGTCTACAAGTGTTAGGAGGTGATCTTCACTGATGTACTGTAGTTTTATGTCCTTCCTGAACTAGGAGAATGATTAAGAAGCAAAGAGTGGAATGAAGTCAGGAGTTACTGTATCAAGTGGGTCAATCAGTGCCTCCAATCTAGTCTGAGAAACACTGGGTCGATATAAATTTTCAATGAATGAATCTCCCATATCAATGAAAACAATCTTGGTTCCTGTAACAATGAAGAACAAATTGCAATTAGGAAGCAATCGTATAGTAGGGTCGCAGACATTTAAGAGTAGAAAAAAAAACAACAGAGAGAAGACAACAAAATAGGGGAAGAAATATAGTGGCAGTACACTTAAATTAGTCATGCACATCAAGGTGTAAGCATAACGAAAAACAGTGCATATGTTACCAGTATATTCGCAGATTCTATCAATCGCTGCATTCAGATCTTTTCTGCTCCCATCTAAAGTAGTTTTCTGGCTGAAGCTCTTTGATCTGTCATCTAGAGACCTCTCTGAAAATATAAATATCACATAGTGTAGTCTATCAATCATCCCATATATGTGTATGTATGTTACTGAGAATAGAGAAGTTGTGAAGGATCGCTAAATCGGCAACTTCATTTGATAATTTAATGAGTACTGAACTTCTTTGCAAGCATGAGTGTATCAAAGTCATAATTTAGGAAAATTCCATTTAGGGTATTGAGGTTTAGGAAACTCCTACTTAAGGGGCAATAAGTTGCAACTCCCTTTCTCTTGCCCTCTCTACATTTTAAGTCGTTCATCCTTGTCCTTTTCTTCTCTCTCTCCTTTTCTCACCTTTATAACAACTTACCACAACAATAACATCACCAAAAAAAACTCCAGTTTCACTTCTTTCTTTAAAACCAACCAATTAACTTTCCTCTTCACCGCAAAAACAAAAGTTTAAAACGTCAACACACCTAACCCAGAGAATTTGAAGCTTTCACTGCTTGGTAATTCTTGACCTTCTTCCTGAACAGGTGCAATGATTTGATAGAATAGAGATTTTGTCTTAAAGGTGACTCCCAAGGAATACCTTGATTTTAGATCGGGTTGGACTTTGGAGTAACAGTTCCTCAAAAATGAATTGAAAAAATGGAAGGAAAAAAAATATTTTACGCTCATACTCTCCTCATATAAATTGTAACTCTAAACATATCAGGACAGCAATAGATCAAGGTATCACTTAGACGTTTGACTCAGTCCTACAGCTAAAATTTACTCATAACTCCCTTCTAACTCTAGTCATCATTGCAGAGTTTCCAGTCCATGTGAATATCGGTATAATTCTTGTGTAACCCAGGTGACGTATAATTAATCATGTGGTAAACTAGTCAAGGTGCAAAGTTTATTTGGCTTATATGTGCATTTATCTCCAATTATGTGATGGAAAGAGTTTAACAAAGTATTTTTTTTATATGACCTCCTACTAGTAATGATTTCAATATATAACCTTCTTTGATGCATGCATAGATGTGAGTTGGAGGACAGATTTTGCATGCTTTACAGACCGCCAATAAGAAAAATAAAATGAGGATACAAATCAAGTAAGAGCATGCAACGGAACGTCTAATACAAATTGAAGTGCTATGAGCAAGGCAAATTTGTTTAAGCAACGTACTGGCAAACTTCTCGTTTGGATTTTTCTTCAACCAACTACTGGAAATGCTATCTTCCAACTTGAGCAGGTGACTAACTGCATACTGTTAACACTTGTGTCAGAACAGGGAAAGTGTATATTGTAATATTTCAAAAAAAAAAATGCAAGAGTTTGTTCCCGATTAATAAGGGGGGAAATTTTCATAAGCAATTACAATAAAGTCAACGGTCACAATAGTAAGGCTGAGACTGGATTCATGCCACCAATATATAGACAACAGAGGTGTCACCTCCTTTAGGTAAAGTTCTCAAATCCTTAATCTTGAAGGCATACACAACGGCTTACCAATTGCAACAAATTATACCAAAACCCTATTAGCCTCATGAGCAGGTTCTCAAAGCACAAAGAAGCCTTATCATGCAATTCCATGAAAAGTCCCAAACTAGGCGATACTGAATCTTTACAGCACCACCTCTACGAATTTGATCCTAAACTACTCGAAATGATTATGGTGCAATAACTTCCCTTTCAAGAATTGCAAGACACGACTTGGAGGGGCATAGTCAACCTGCATAACCTATGAGAACCTTCCCCTGCTATTATGTTTTGGATGATGAAGGAGAAAAAGAATAGCCCCTCACATGCAGCGTATTTAGCTGGACACATAGAGTTGGTGTTGGCAAGACGTTGATGTCCCTAGATCTCCTCTCTGAAGGTGGCTTTTGGTCAAGAAGCTCCTTCTTTACAAAAGCCTTAATTCCAGCTTCCTTGCTATACCGTGTGAGAGGAGGCACGGGCGGAATCAGTTCTTCCTTACTAGCTGCAAAGCAAAGTCAATATTAAAAGTTCCCGCTTTACCCTAAGTAGATCATGTCCATTTAAAATCTTATGGATTGACAATATATTCAAATGGCTTCTTCAGTGCATTGAAAAAAAAAAGCAGAAGATATATCATACTGCTACCAGCAGTTCATGTTCAGATAATAAAGGCTAAACGAGTATAAAGGGCAAGCAGATCATGAATTAACTATCTGACGTTTTAAAATCAAGACAGGTGCATTAGGAGAGAGAATAAGTGGTGTACAGTTCAATGTCACTTTTACTTACCCAAATTGGCAACAATGTATTGTGCATAAACCTGAAATGCATTGTCGATGCCGCGTACTAAACTATTTAGTTCACCAGAACCCATGGGAACTCGAAGTGCAAAAAACTGATCCACGGTCTGTAAAAAAGAAAAAGATTGTTCTGAATAAGTTTAAATGATGGCATAGTAGAGAAGAAGCATACTAACAGACCTAGAAAAAGTCTAGACAATGATAAAATAGGCTTACTTACAAGATCTCTCCACGGGCAATATTTGGAAAACACACACAAAAATTAATTCATTTAACCATATTAAGGATGTTGCAACCAACCTTCTTTTAGCATGAAGCACCTCAAACTATAGAGCTGACAACAATCTTTCATACAGGAACCAAAAATTGAGAGAATTGGACTGTGAACTTTAGAACCCTAAATGGAATTAAGGTTAGATAAAAACTCTTTGGAATTACTGACTATCTTCGTTGCTAGAAATTTTGAATGTCCTCATCTGATTTAAATGATCTTCTAATAGATACAATAAAAGTAATTAAATACTTTGCAGCATCAACTACCAATCTGGTGAAAAGATTCTAGTACAAGAGACTTGCTTTAATGCTTACTGATAGCCAATTATATCAAGGATAGATTTATAAGCCCTTTATCTATTGTTTGTCTAATGAAGTTTAGTTTTCCATCTATGCACTGGATTCAGATACAAACGAGTGTACAAAGAAAGAAAGTTTCAATATTAGACTCGGACCTAATTTGCAAATTAGCTACAGTGGAAAAGAAGAATGCTAGTAATGCTTCTTCTTACATGAAAGATGCAAAGGTAATGCTATAAAGTAAACATATAGCACCTCTTCAACTATTCTATACACTTCAACAATTGAACTCCCATGCCGCTGCTGAGGTGATATTGGATCCCATTTCTGTATACATACACAACAGATCACTATCAGTGTAAATGATGGTAGCCCCTGCAACACGCAACACACTTGGGACAAAGAGGGAGATTGTTCATTTGTAATCGCTCAAGGAAGTAGCTCAAAAAATATTTGTCCGCCACCTTAACATCTGCAATAGATTACTAAAAATAATATGCACACGCATGAACACATACAGAAAGGCCTGAATTTCCAACCACGCTAATGGATCAACTATATCATTCTAACCATCATTTCTTTCTTAGAATTAAAGAAGAAGAATAAATAGAGGATGAATAAATTCCAAAACGAATTTTCAACTACTCATTAGTCACCTCCTGTTGGATGGCACGTTCAACCCAGCCAAGAAGTCTTGCAAGCTGTGCATTGACCCAGCGCAACACCAGTGTTCCAGATAAAGTTTCAATCTAAGATGGATATGAGAGTACAAGAGGAGTCAGCAAAAGAAAAAAAATACAAGTAGCAATATGACCATCTAGACAAACTGGTGAATGACGCCAAGTAGGGTTTTGAAAGCTCTACAGGAATAAGAACATCAATATATGACTGAATTTGCATAATTGCATCAGAGGGAACTAGGGAAGTCATGAAATTATAACAGATATAGATAAGGTGAAGTTGGAAGCAATAAAAAAAATCCAAACTGTTGAAACTTCTACAAACTACGTAGCTGCCTAAATCAAATGAAAAAAAACCCTTGTCCACACTTCATTGAGTTCATTCCTCCAAAAGAGTAAACACTCTTTATAAATTGCATGCTTCAGACAAACAGTCTTCTTCTATAAACCTTCACCGGAACTATGGTGATTATCTTAATATAACAGTCCAATCCACCACACCTACAATGACATTAAAGGTTTTAAGATATCTGCTTTCAAGAACTACCCGAGAAAGTGAACAGCCATATCCATGCCTTAATTGCCAACACTTAATATTTGTCGCATCAAAGGAAGCCATTCTATCTTGCCCAAACATAAGTGAATGCCAGCCACTCATGTACATTTGCAGCTTTTATCAGCATGACTAGTAAAGAATTCTTGCATTAAATAGCTTATCCATCATGATGTGTGCAGACATAGGAAAACATGCTTGGTTTACTCTTTTTCCTTGTGTGTATCATACAGGTAATCAAAATCCACATCCTAGGATGACCCAGAGAGAATATCATGAGCCTTTTACTATGACCAAAGCAGGAAGCAAGAAGCCCAGCTAATTGCAAGATATTGCAGATCACTAAATACCAATACAGTAAGAGTCAGGAGGGATTTCTAAGCATGTTATCAGCTGAAATGTATAATGTGAATAACGTCTGTAGGAATTCAGCATTGTAGGACAAATTGTCAAGCAACCAAACAAGGGAACAAAGAGCAGGCTCATCACCTTGTATCTCGCAAGTTTCTTAAAATACACCTCTGCAGCGTCTTCACCATATGCAGATGTCAGAAGTGACATAACATACTGTTCAAGACTATCAGCAGCAGGAAATACGGATGCAACGTCCTCAGTCAAATGCTCAGCATTATCAAGAAATGGTTTCTGAAGATAAAATATCAAGTCAATGTCTCCAGTACAACAAAGCACCCCATTGAATTTATGATAATGCATAAAAGAACCTATGACTGCCATGGCTTACCAACTTGGTCCCATAAAGCTTGTGGAGAAGAGAAACTGAAATAACAGTTGCTTGCGGATGCCACTGAGACAAAATTGGAACAAACAGAGTGGTTTCTTTCTTCAATAGTTTCTTGATCTCTTCAGCAAGGAAAGTTAATGGATTTTCATGCACTGCCTCTGCCATTGCATCAATGGTCTGCAGTATCTGCAGAAGAAAGCATATAAACTTCATTTTGTTTTTTGGGTACGCTTCAATTTTTCTTTCAGTAAAAAATATAGGTACACAGTTAATATCTGCCAAAGTGCCAAAAGAAAATAAAGAGAGAAATGACGAAAGGCATCGGCTAGAATAGACTGAGAACAGCTATATATTATACTCCTTCCGATTCTTAATATATCTCATTAATATATAACCTTTCTAAATATAAATTCCACTCTCCTACTCTATAACCTATTTAGTCATCTGTTTATAAATTCACTCCTCTTCCCAACTTTTTAGCTTTGTCATTACTTTTAATACTGAACTGCTCATTACCCCTCCACCATCTTCAATTCTCCATTAAATATTTATTTAACTAAAGAAATAAAAGGAGTTTTCATATATTTGTATATCATTGCATTACAAAAATATATATATAGGAACGATTGATGCTTAGATGAATAAAACCATTTTTTCTAGTTTTCCATTTCTAAATGCCTTGGTATTTGTGCAAACTTCTAAAAAGACAACATGAAGTGAAGGGAGTTTGAAATAACTTCTATTAAGAGGTCAAAAGGATATACAACAAGAGAATAAGGAGACTTCTATACAGATAAAAGAAACGTTTCCACAAGTTACCAACTATTAAGAGGTCAAAAGGGTATTTTGAGATTGAATTAGTCTTATTAGCCATAAGCATCAATATGAAGCAACTTAATCGAAGTTCTACTAAATATTGGAATACAAAGTTATACGAAGATCTGAAAGTTTGGATAAAAGAGACAGAGTAAGAGTAATGAAAGTTATCCAAAGTATTCACTTCCAACAAAAAATAATACGAACTTTTTCAAAATCGCCGAAAATTATACAAGCTATTAACTTATAGACCAAAAATAATCCAAACCTTGAGAACAGCCAAAAATAATCCAAACAATTATTTTTTACTGTAAATAATCCGAACTTTAGAGGTAACCTTCAAAAAATCACTATTTATTTAAGAAATTATACAAAACATCCCGAATTCGTAAGAAATTTCACAAAACCACACCTTATTTTAAAAGAACACAAATCTTTATCTAATTTACAAGAAACCGCCCTTATTTTTTAAATTACATAAACCAACTATTATTTCTGGAACCTCGTGCAAAATCACACCTTTTATTTGAAAGTTTGCAACGTCCTCTACTAATTGTAAAATACTACAAATTCACCACCCTTCTCAAGTATTGCTCACAAAGGGACCGCCAATGGTTACTCCCCTAACACAATGTATATTGGCACGTAAGACTTTTGTTTAACACATTCCAAATGAATATAAGAACGTCCGTAAAATCATGATGTTTTAACCATTTCTACAGATGCTAGAGAAGTGTAATAATGAGTTCACGATATTTTACAGATAATGAATGGTTTTGTGTAATATCAGAAATTATGAGTGTTTTGTGTAAAGTTGGGAAATTATTAGTTTGAATAATATTTTGTTATTCTCAAAGTTGGATTAGTTTTTGCCGACAAACCAATAGTTTTATATTTTTGGTGACTTTGAAAGTTTGGATTATTTTTAGTCTATAGTGAACAGTTCGGATTTTTCTCATTAGTTTTCCCTTTAAAATGATAATCCGTGAAAATGAGGATGCAATATGAGCACGAAAACTAACCCGTGAAAATGAAGTCTTTATTGATGCAGATATATACATTTCAATTTGATCTTGATCAGACTCGGAGGTGGTGGATTGCATAACCTGCCAAAACTCAGGGATATAAATTTAAGAAATTAACACCAAACTATGTTTCAAAAATATAAACTAGTGAATTAATTGTTTAGGAAGCTATGACGATGAACATAGCATCCAAGAAATTCCAGTATTGCCTTCACTAAGAAAAATGAAACCTCATAATTCAAAATATAGATTCTGTTTGAGAAGAATATCCTCAGTAAACTATGAAATATCCACATACCGGCTCTTCTACAAGCAATTGCCTTGACACCATTGCAACTGTTACCATATCCTCCATCATCATACAGTCCTAATAAGAATAGTCAAAGCTCTGTCTTGAGTCATGATATTGAAAAGAAAACCATATCAATGATTCCTTATGAGCTACTAATGAGAAACTTCTGTACTAGTCTCAATAAAATAGATACAAACTTTTACCTATTAGCCTACCTCAGCAAAGTTTATGTGATAGTCTCCTAGTTGTTTGTCAGCCCACTTCTTAATTGGTAATAAATAGGCTTCCAAGAAAGACACAGTTTGAGAACCAACTCCGGTTTCAACTTTGGTTTGCAAATTTTTCAAGTGCAGCCTCTCTTGTGGACCACGCTGCTCTTTCAGAGGGATCCTTTTTAACTGCTCGATTGCATGATTCAACATTTCTCTCTCTCTTGTAATAACAAACTGAGAGCACAGACAGAAAAAAGGCACTTGTCAGCATAAGCAATCACAATAAATATTTCCAAGCCAAAAAATAAATTATCTTAAGACCAATATTTGCAAGCCATACATGATTTGTGAACAACTCCAGTACCTAGAGCTTCTTTTTTAATACAAGTACACAACTCCAGTACCTAGAACTTGACCAATTGGAGTGGAAAACATGTCACTATCTTGCTATGTAAAACAAACAATTAGAGGGCATCAAGGTGGCCTTATTATACGGCTTCTCCACATAAGAGAAATTACTTAGAAGATGGTTCAATGAACTGAAACAGTTACAATAACCAACCAACCCAGAAGTCGTTTACAGCAATTACATGTTCATTTAACACATCTACCCTATACAATTAACCTGCAAAAAAACAACTTCGTAACAACTTAGGAATTTAACTGTTTCACCAGCAAAAGCGTTGTGTCATATACTCATAAGCCAGTGAAGGTTAGAAAAACTTCTTAAAAAGAACTTTCAGAATTTCCAGCTGCTGCACCTTTTGATAAGATGGAAAATAATGTCAAGACTCTTCATATTTGACATTTTCCTTGATGCAGGTCATAGTTAATATGCTTCAAATATCTGTGACTTGACAATTCCATCTCGTGGCTAATGACAAACCAGTGAAATTGATAAACAAACACCTTTTTATTTAAGTGGGGCTAATCAGCTCTTAGACGATTCCATCTAGCGGTCAATGACAAAGCCAGTGAAATTGATAAACAAACATTCTTTTCACTTAAAACCATCATATTACCTGACGAAACAGTATCCAAGCATAGCATGTATAATGAGTTGTCTCTGTCATCCCTAGTACACGCCAAGTTAGCTTCAAAAGCTCTAGACATTCTTCCACCTCCTGCATATATAGTGGTATATACATCAGATTGACAAAGATGTTGAGAAACATAAGGATTCCGTTCCATCATAATGCATGCATAAATCTCATTCAATATTTGAACTCTATTATATGATCAGCATAGGGCACTGCGATTTTTTATCCGAAAGACCAACAAACTAACCTCTGTAAGCTTTCCCTCATCTACGACATCAAACACACTCATAAGCAACTTCTCATACAGTCTAACATTAAGGTGATATCCATCAGCCCAGTGACAAACTTCACCCGTTATGTCACCACGAGCTGGCCTCTCAGCAAGAGGAACGGCAACATCACGGAGAGATTTAAGGCACTCTGACCTTTGAATTTCCCCCGTTGAAGCTGGCAGGAACTAAACAAAATAACATTAAACAAGAATTCGACATGTTAACGGATCATGAAAAAAGTTAAGATGTCATTGACATAAAGAACAAAGTACATGAGCAAAAGAGACCGAATCATAAGGGAATACACAGTAAAGGACCCAAATTTACTGTAGTTTTCTCAGGACCACATGAGCTTCATTATTCATTGAGCTATCTCCAATCCCCAAATTCAAAAAATTAACAGCTATACAACATTCTCCTAAAAATTCCCTTCTTACTTAACCAATTGAAAACATATTAAACACCATTTTCATTTTAACCTGGAGCCAAAAAAATGTTCAAATGTCTGAATTTAATTGAGACATTGATCCCCAATTAATAGGTTAACGGAGCTTTCCATGATGTATTGATTCATCAGGTTGTTTTAAGGGAGGTAGTGATATGGATAGTTCACTGTGTATATCTTTAAAGGGTGAAAAACACTGCACAAGAAGGTAAATTTCCAGAAGGAAAAACGCCATTACATTCTTCAATGAACGAATAGTAATTGTTGGAATCAAGATGTACATACCTCAGATTCCTCAATCTTTGCTAAAAGAATCCTCATTTCACTAGCCTTTCGGCCAAACTCTCCAAAACCTACTGCAGGATGATTAAGGAGCCCCTCCTCCAACATATTTAACTACACTGACATAAACCATAAAAAGGATTTGAAATTGAATAGTGTAATCCAATGCCAACATGTCAACTCAAATAATATGCAAGAAAGAGCAGGAAGCAACACTTTATCCTTATACAATATAAATAAGCACATACAAAAGTCAATGTGAGTATATGTTTGGGCAAGGGGGAGGGGTGGAGAGAGATTGCACCTGTCTCTTTTGCCAGCGAATATATGCTCTCTTATCAGGGAACTCTGTGGGTGAAATACAGCAAAGCAATTCCAATGGGACTAAAACAGTGTCCATTCTTTTTCCCACTTTCCCCACAAGAGCATTGAGTAGCCCTTGTCTTGATCTAATGTCCATATCTTCAGAAATCTGATATCACATCCGAAAATACATTACTGAACAGATGATCAAACACTAATTCACAGCAAAGTCGACAAAAAATATATAAACTGCAGATAGAGGTTACTTGTATCAATATTCCTATTTCTGGCCTTTTCGGTTTTCAATAGATCAAACGTAGAGTCCAGGGAACAAGCAACAGAAAGTCAGAAACTCCAAGATGTGGGCAGGTAGGAATTTCCAGAGGAATGGTAGAAAAGCAGGGGTGGGGTGGGGCGGGGGAGTGGACTTGTCAGGCCATCGACACATACATGATAAAAGAGTAGCTAGAAAAGTAATTGGACCAGAGCTTTCCCATAGTCTGCATTCCCAGCAAACGCCAATACAAACCAGGCAAAACACTTTCATATCCAATTGTTTTTTAGCCAAGCCACCATCATGCAGAAAGAATGTGCCAAGATCAAAATGAAATAAATAAAATGTAATCTAATTGCAGTTCAGTTCACAAAATTGGATATAGTCAGACCAACTCTAATATACATCTAATGGAAAAACATTTTAAATGAAAGACACCATGAAATTACCTCCATTTGAATACGCATGGTTTCTAGCAAACCACCCAATCCAGGTGTTCGTTCAGACTGCTTGATGAAATTTTCATTTCTACTACGCCCAAGCTTCCTCAACAATTTGGACTTCTTTTCTTTTTTCTTTTCCTTTGATGGTATAATGAGGCCTCTGTTGGTGAAATGCACAAATAATTTGAACACGAAAGCAAATAACACAAAATTTAGAAAGATGGGTGAGTAACAAAGAAAATTAGAACGGTATACATAAATGATGGTAGCACAGGCAAACATTTTCTGCCACTAATACTAAATGATGGTAGCATACCCAGAGGCACCAGCACAGGCCAAGAGGATTTCATAAGCAGTTTCTCGAAGATCAACATCATTAATACCTGCAGGCAAAAACAAACACGGCAAAAGAACAATTTTATACTAGATAGTATCCATAACTTGTCTTGTTATTGGTAATGTGAAGTTTTATATTGAAAACAAAATTTTAGCTCAGCATTGCTAGCCTAGTTGCTCTCTTTCTTTTTTACCTTCTTGAATTTTTTATCTATCTTTCTTCAAAGAACATTTAATACTTGCAAATTAGGAACTACTTAAGTTTATATCATGATTCACTGATGGTATATGATGATATGCACAAGCACACAGGCATACAGAATCAACTTAAAAAGCGATGACAAAAATGCCCCTAGTAAAATAAGGGAGAGTATTATAATGAAAAAACTCATAAAAAGATGTGTCATTTATTTTTCCCCAAGCCAAGTGGACTTACAGAATTTATTTGTTTGAACTCTAGATGTGCAACTAGAATTTACCAAATGAACAAGGGAGCCAACTAATTTATAGTAGATGCTACACATAAAGTGTTGCCTTCAACAAATTCAATTTCCAGGGTGGTTTGTCAGACAATGGGCATTTCAAAACAATTTTAACCATGCTTACCTGTTGCAAACGGCGGCAATCCTGGAGCAATATCAGATGCATCATTTGGAATCCTCCTTGAGATCCTTCGACTTTCAATTTCATCCAGATTATCATCATCCTCAAAATCCTCAATGTCATCCACCGTTAATTCTCTAGCTTGGTTAGAATACAAGGATTCTTCTTTTGATAAGCTCCTATTCAACAGAGATTCTGAAATTGAAGAAGATTTCTCATGCAAAGGTTCGGAGTAAGACAAGCTTTCTTCATCCACATCTTCTGATTTTGACAGATTGTGAATAATTGGGGCTGCCAAAATTACTGGAACAGCTGGTGGGGGCCGCCTTGGTGGTGAACCAGAAATTTCAGGATTTGTAGCAAGAAAGAACTCCCTAGTGGAAGCACAACTGTTCTGTAAAGGATGTCAAGATCCCATTCAATAAACAATCGCTTAAGGTTCCGAAATTCATCCACAAAAAAACATAGAGATAATCCAATAAAACAAGCATTCATCAAAAAGCTAGATATTTGAAGCATAAATAAAACTTTTCTAGAAAGATAAAAAGCAGCATTAATTAGTACGCAACTTGCAGTAAAATTCCAATGCCTTTCGACAAAATAACAACATGCCAACTCAACGATAATAAATGTGCAACATAGCATGCCATATTGGACATATAAAAAATCCATACTCAGTTGTTATTAAGCGTACCAGATGCATGCACTAAATAATCCTTTTAAGTTGGTCACATCTTTTTCCAGATGTTATCCATGATCATTGAAGAAAAAAAAGTAATGAGCCTCCTCAGACTAAAGCCCTTTACCAATGCATAAACTCATTTTTAAAAATGTGCATGAAAATGCAGGTTCTTCTCGCATTATCATAATCAACTAATTATCAAAGAGAATAGAAGATATGAAACTCACCATGTGTGGGAACTGGGAATTGTCATGATAATCTCTTATGGCATCAGAAAGCTCAAGCATATCACCTGCACATGGCACGTAGTAAAACATTAATATGAATCCAAAGTAAGGCTTCAAGTAAACTGGGCAGTATCAGAGAAAAGGAACACATTTGCAACCTTTTCTTGCACAATTTATTACATAATCGACACTGACTTGATCCAGATCTATATCATCCAAGGACACAGCACCAGGAGGCATGATAACCTTCTTGATCAAGTTACCGGAAATAATGAAATTGAGAAGGACACGCCTGTCTCGGCGATAATGCTGAAGAAGATCAAGTTCGTTCTCCCTGTTCATTAGGTTGGGAACGGTAAACAGATAAAAGAAAGGTAAATCAAATGGATTTGTATTGCTAAACCTACAGATCTGAAATTTCTAAACCAACAACGGAAAGGATAAAGTTGCAACATACTCTTCCATGGCAATTGAATACTTGAATATAGGCTGACCCGTCAGCTGCTCCTCGGAGGAAATCAAGGAACCTAGCTCAAACCAGTCTTTGCTGCTTATCCAATTAGCCCCAGCTAAAATGAAAAGCAAACAAACTTTAGCAGATCAAATTATAAAAATATACATGATGAGTCCCACAAACAAGAGCAATACACATCATATAACTTACAAAAGAGCTGCAAAATCAATAACACCCACGAGTTCACATCAACTCAGAACACTGAGAAGAACCCCAATTTCAACAAACTAGAGCAGATTTCGAACTCTCGAAAGAAGTTCAAACTCCCAATCTCCACAGAAAGAGAGGACACCGCAGAGGGAGAAAGATACGACAGAGAAGCTGGAGAGGCTTACCGGGTCAGAGGTCACAACCTCAAAACTCCTCAGTGATCCGGTGCTGGGGAAACGCAACAACGGGGTTAGGATTTCTGGGCACCAATTTCTTGAAATTTGCCAACGATTTGAGCAATTGGTGGCATTTTCACAGGCACTTCAGGTTTGAAGTTAAGATCTTCATCGGGTGGGTACAGATGGGGTTGATTAATCTAGAGATTTGATAGCAAGTGCTGGTGGGTAGTGGCCAGTGGGTACAAATGTAGCCTGCTGTAAGAGTTTGCAAATTGCAATAGGGATCAATTTGAGTCTTACCTTGAGTTTGATACAGTCAATTGAAGAGAGTGTCCGGCGAATGGCTATGCACAGGCGAGATTTATCTGACTTCGCCTATTCCTTTTCTTTTTCCTGTTATCATGCGCAGTCTTTCCAAATCTATTATTCGAACCTTTTTTTATAACGAAAAGAAATTAAATTGTCTCACTTTCTAATAGTGTTAGAAACTTACAAGTTTGACATTATATAGAGATATCGAGACAAGATGAAAAGTATTTTAATGGTTTCGGTAGACATGGCCAGAATTTCATCAAATTTATTTAGTTATAAATAAAATCGATAATCATTTCAATTCTTAGTAGAGTAGTGATATCTTTAAAGATTATTATCTTTAATATCATGAGTTATAAGTTGTACGGCTTTTTAGAATTCAACTTTAAGTGTATTGATAGGACAAAACTTATCTTCCAAGTGTATGAGATCGATCGTAGTATTAAATGTCGAATCACAAGGATCGTTTGAATATCGTCTGTAACTTGTATCCATTATTTAAGTCCAATACTAAACTATAGTTATGGGTTGATTATAGTGATTAGTAATTGTTCTTGGAGATCATTCATGAATTACATTTTAATCATTTATGATGATCTTTCAAAACAAACTCACTATCGACTACCGCTGGTTTTATTGCAAGACTACTGGGTCATGAAGCTTATCCTAGAGAGGTGTTTTATTTATATTCATGGCTTTTAGTAAGAAGCGCTAAATTAAATTTACACTTAGGCGAAGGAGTATGGTGTTTCCCAATAGTTGGGACATCAACCCGGAATCTTATATTTATAGAAACAATTTGGTTTACTAGGTTTTTTCTAGTTTTGTATTTAGTAAACGTACCACTTGAGAGAAGAGTGCGTAGAGTTTGAAAATAAATACAAAAGGTTGGGATATATTTACTTAATTGAAACATTAAAAAGCTTAGTTATTACTATAGTTTTTCAAAAAGGCTTAGTTATCAAAATTGCCCATATTTATATTCCTACTAATCGATGTAACTTCTATTATAGCTGAAAAAATATATTTAGAGTGATATTATTCGGTCAAACAGAATATTATGAAGCAATCAATGTAGTTGGAATCCGGGTGTGGGGTGTAGGTGGAGTGTGGGTGCACTCGGGAGACGGTGAACGAGTGTGCACGACGTGGTTTCAGAAACATGTAATCATTGCTCTAGCAGCCTAACGTTTGAATTTTGACGAGTTTTAACATTCTCATTGAGCCTAAGAGGTGCATCTATGGTGCGCCCGAAACCGAATTCAACGTTCGAATCCAATGGCTACAACTATGATCATTGTAGCAACGTTCGAAATTTGCAGGAAATTAGTTTGGGGAGCACTCTCATTGTGCCTACGTAGTGGGAACGGGAGGCACACTCCTATTAGGCTTGGGGCTCCCATTCCCATTGCGAGTAAATTGCCCCGTTTTGTGTGACTGAATAGTAATCTCGTATATATTTATGTGTCAATTTATTCATAGTTGGAATCAAACCTGTAATTAATGTGTGTATTTTTTGTTTTGAGAGTGTGATGCGCAAACCAAATTAAAGTCATGAAGCAAGAGGCCGGAAAATTGAGTTTATGTTAGAGTAAAAGGGGTTTGTGGGCTATTATTGTAACAATGAATATAAACAAGACTATTATGTTTTTATGGATATAAACTAGGCCCCTTCTCATTTATTCTAAAAAGACTCTATCACGTCAATATTCTCATTACTTTATATTAAAAAATTATAAGGGTCTACTTTGTATATGTGATACAAAAAAGGCTCATCTACACCAATATTCTCTTTATGTTATGGGTACTCTTAATAGAGTAAGAGAATATTGGTTTATAAAGGCCTTTTTGTATCTAAAATACAAAATAGTCCCCTGTTATTTAACAATTTAAAAAAAAAGTAAATTAGATATTAAGATGATCTTAATTAGACAGTTACCGATATTAAGGAGAGATAATTAATTATTAGAATATATTCTAATAATTAACTAGATATTAAGATGATCTTTATTAGGCAGTTACCGATGATGATCATTATTAGGCAGTTTCCGATATTAAGGAGAGATAATTAATTATGGGCAAATTTGCTAACTAGGCTTTATTAAGAAATAGGAATACAAAGTAGGCTTTTTCATATTTTCCATCAACAAAATATACCCCAAATCCATATTTACCGTTCAAGGATAATTAATTACCATAATAATCAGGTAAATCCCCAAATTCTCTCTCTTTTCTGTTACAAGCAAAGAAACCAAATCTCGTTTCTTCTCCTCCTCTCTCGATCTCGATTTCGATCTCAAAATCCACTCTTCTCCTCTTCTCGATCTCGATTTCAGAATCCAATATTCTCCTCCTTCGATCTCGCCCTTCTCGCAAGCTTCTCTGGTATCACAATTACTTTCTCTCTTATCTCTCACAATCGACATCGATCGAGTAATCTTCTTCGTATCAATCAAACAAACACCAGAAACGAATACAACGCAATCGATTTGGGATCCAAGACTTCAAATACCAGAATTCGCTTCGATCTAACAGGTATCTCTTTAACAATATTCTACTCTCTCTCTCTCTCTCGACATCTTCTTCAGTATTATTCTGGTATTTTGTTCACCATTGTGACATTTTAATCAGATTCTTGTATTTCTGGTATAAGGTATTGACAGATTTGATTTTGTATTAAATTATGTTTCTAGTATGTTTCTGGTATGAATGAGTGTGTTACGATTCTGGTATGATCATTGTTGCTAGTTTGTTTTCTTAATTCTGATATGAAAAAATGAGTTCTGGTATCATTAATTCTTTGGTATTTGTCGAGTTGTGCATAATTATGGTATACTTGAACGTCTGGTATACAAGATCTTCTGGTATTTATGTTCTTGTGCATAATTCTGGTTTACTTCAACGTCTGGTATACTTGAAATTCTGGTATTTGTGGTGTTGTGCATAATTCTGGTATGAATTAATGAGTTCTGGTATAATCTCCTTTGTAGTATGATAATTATCTTTCTGGTATCATTAATTCTGGTATCAATCAATGAGTTCTGGTATACTCTCTTTTGTAGTATAATAAATGTTTTTCTGGTATCATTAATACTCTGGTATTTGAGTGTTATGAATAATTCTGGTATGAATTAATGAGTTCTGGTATGAATTAATGAGTTCTGGTATACTTTAACTTCTGGTATACTTTAACTTCTGGTATTTGTGGTGTTGTGCATAATTCTGGTATACTTTAATTTCTGGTATTTGTGATGTTGTGCATAATTTGGTATACTTTTAACTTCTGGTATCCTTATACTAGTTTTTTTTCTGGTATATACAGAACTTGTTAGCCATGGCTGAGTTACAAATTGTAGTTTATTGTGGAGGAGAGTGGAAATCTGTGGGAAATGAATGGACATATTTAGGGGATAAAGTAGTGTGCAAGCCCATAACTGTGGGAGATCCAGTTAGCATACCAGAAATTAGGATGTTGATTGCCAAACGTTTTCAAGTAGATGAGACACTGAACAAATTGGAACTTACATACAAGAATACATTAAATAAAGCGTTGCAACCGTTTGATATTGAGATAGTAGAAGATTTCGAGGATTTTGTTGAAGTTAATCAAATGACTCAACCATGCTGGAGTGTGCCATTGTGTGTGAGATTAAAGTCTACAACTATTATACCAGAAATTGAAGAAATTAATGAATATCATCCACACACTGCCATTGTTCCTGCTCCTAGTGTGACTGAAATAGAAACAGAGAATAGCTATGCAATCACTGAAGTTGAACCTGAAGAAACTCAATGGGTCTTAAGCTTGGACAAAAGTTCAAGGATAAAAACGCAGTGAAAAGTGCATTGTGTTTGAATGCTGTTGCCGAATGTACACAATACAGAATAACAAAGTCTATCAAGCTTGCTATTCTTGCGCGATGTCTGGATAAAGATTGTAAGTGGCGTGTGCGGTTCTCAAAAATCAAGAAATCGAAAGTGTTTACACTAACAAAGTATACCAGAGAGCACACTTGTTCATTCCATACCAGAAGAAATTATCGCAGAAAGGTCTCATATCCTGTCATTGCTGAAATAGTTGCAAAAATGTAAGTCCATTCCTTATTATCACATATAATATTCAATTCTATATTTTTTTCTTCCATTCTGGTATGTAATACATTCAAATCATATTGTTTATGTTATTCAGGTATGCTAATACACATAAACTCCCCGAGCCTAAGACAATTATTGGAATTTTGAGAAACGAGCATTGCTTAGAAGCTAGCTACTGGAAATGCTGGATGGCACAAGAGGCTGTCAAGGACAATATAAGAGGAACAAATGAATAGAACTACAAGGGTGTGCCAAGGTACTTACATCGATTGCAAGAGGCAAATCCGAACACTATTGTAGCACTGCAATTGGATGATGAAAACAAATTCAAGTATGTCTTCTTTGCTTTGGGACAATCAATCAAAGGATATTCCGTAATGAGAAAGGTATTATCCTTCTTCTGGTATGTAATAAAGTTATGCCTCTGGTATTATAAATTATGCATGAATGATATAGATTCTGGTAGTTATGTTGTGTTTCTGGTAAGCAGTAGAATTATCGTTCTGGAATGCTCTTTTCTGGTTTGTATAACCAGTGTCTGGTATTGTTAGATTCTGGTAAGCAGTAGAATTATCTTTCTGGTATGCTCTTTTCTGGTTTGTATAACCAGTGTCTGGTATTGTTAGATTCTGGTAGTTATGTTGTGTTTCTAGTAAGCAGTAGAACTATCTTTCTGGTATGATCTTTTCTGGTATAGTATTATATATATTTGAACAATTAAGTGTCTGGTATGACTATTATCAATTTCTGGTATACCAGAAAACTAATTGATTTTTGGTTGTTGTTGTTTAAGGTCATATCAGTTGACGGAACATTTTTAAAAGGACGATATGGTGGGGTGTTATTGCTTGCAACAGCACAAGATGCAAACCAACAAATATACCCCCTAGCATTTGCAATTGTTGACCGTGAATGTGATGACTCGTATGATTTCTTCTTCTATCATATACACAAGTTTGTCTCTGATACCGAGGAACAACTATTTATATCGGACAGACACATGTCAATCAAGAATGGTATTGCTAAGCACTACACAAAAGCATCTCATGGAGTTTGCATGCACCACTTGAAAGGGAACATCAAGAAAAAATCAACCAAGAATATAGTTCAACAAATGTTCGTGGATGCGGCTAGGTGCTACAGAAAGGATAAGTGTCTTCAACTGTTTGAAAATATAAAGATGGTATGCTTATTCTGGTTTTTATTATTTTCTGGTATGCAATCACATTATGCTTCTGGTATTTCAATTCTGGTGGTTTATTTTATTTCTGGTATTGTCCTTTATCTCTCATTTATAGTGTTTCTGGTATGAATGTTTCTGGTATGAACGCAGGTTAGGTTTGTCGTATGAAAATTATAGTTTTTGGTATTAAATTTAATCTCTAGTATGAATTCTAGTATGCTTTTTGTGATTGTTTCTGGTATCATACATGATTGTTTCTGGTATCATACATGATATGTTTCTGGTATTCAACAATATTATTGATGATCAATGATTATGGTATTACCTTTTTCTGGTATTGAAACATGTTAGATGTATGGTATGTTTTTTCTGGTATTGTATATAACTTCATGTGTACCTGCTAATGTTTGTAGGAGAAGGTAGTAGTTGCACAACTATTGGAAGAAATTGGATTTGCTGCTTGGTCCCGAGCTTTTTGCAACGCAAAACGTTACAACATTATGACAAGCAACAATGCAGAATGTATAAATAGTGTACTGTGTGATGCAAGAGATTATCCAGTGCTTGGCCTCATTGATGTTATCAGACAGACAGTGGGTAGATGGTTTGCAACGCGAAGACAAAGTGCTGAATCATGTACAGAAATGACAACACCAAACGTTGATGCACTGATACAAGCTAAATATGGAGAGGCAACAAAGTATGGATGCTATGTGCTTGATGCGAAAAGGCTGTTGTTTGAGATACAATGGAACCAGGAAAGGGAAGTTGTGTGTTTAGTGGATAGGAGTTGCACTTGCAAGGAATTTGATATTGAGGAAATACCATGTGTTCATGCAATAGTTGCAACAAAGATGGTGAAAATGAATCCGGCTTCTCTGGTAAGTAAATATTACAGCACTGAATATTGGAACACTGCATATGAGGAGACAATATACCCAATTGTAGATCATGAGCATTGTGAGATTCCAAGTTGCATTACATCTATTGAATGCAACCCTCCAATAAAGAGGAAGAGAACAGGAAGATTGCCTAAAGCTAGGATACGAGGATCAATGGAAGGAAGCAAGAAGAAGAAATGCAGCTGCTGTGGTAGGATAGGCCATAACAAAAAAACTTGCCGAAATCAACCAATGGAGAAAGAATGAAGACACATACCAGAAATACTAATTTTGCTTATTTGTCATTATCAGATATGTAGAAAACAGTTACTATATAACTATATGTTTGTTTTATGTGTAAATGTCCACTTACCAGAATCAAAACAATATGTAATAACAAAAACTAAATAAAAAAACTCATACCAGAATTAAATAAAAGTATACCATTAGGCTATTTACATGAATACCAGAAAGCATAGGAAAGAAAATCACAAATTGAATGTTTCTGGTAAACAAATAATCATACCAGAATCAAATATATGAAACAAACTACAAGAAACACATACCAGAAACACATACCAGAAATACAAAAGCAATATATCATACCAGAAAATCACAAAATAAACGTTTCTGGTAAATAATTACTCATACTAGAGGCACATATGTGAAAAACAATCATACCAGAAGCATAAAAAATAACAAAGAAATACCAGATATAATCATACTAGAGGGACTTAAATGAAATACCAGAATCCAAAATAGCAACATAAACACTTCTGGTAAAGAAACTATATTAACATAAACACTTCTGGTAAATAGCAACATAAAAACTTCTGGTAAATTATATTACAAAAGAGTTAATATATTACAACAGAGTTAGTCAATACCAAAGTACAAGTTTAGCAAGAGTGAAATACATCATTTTGGACAGATTAAGTTTCAAAGGGACTCGTGGGGTTTCACCCACTCCCTATGGTACAAAATAGAACAGAATTGTTCCCTGAAAGCTGGAACCCATTCTTGACATATGTTTGACAAATCAGTTCGTCCAGACGACAAATACTGAATGTGCTTGGTTGTGAATACACCACAGCTTCCACTGCAATTGTAGACAATAGATTATATAAGTGTTTTTCCAAAACATCATACTAATGAACATACCAGAAACATATGACTAGTATTGTAAAAATGACCTTGGATTGTTCTGTGGAACTTCTTTGGCTGTCTTTCGAACATAATCCAATGGCTTATCAAGATTGTCCCCAAACCTCCCAAATTCTCCATTAAGTTTCAGAATATAAGGAAACATAACAAGGAATGGGGTGAGCAAAGCTTTCAAGTCCCCATCAGACATACAGTCCACAATTGAGTCATATACAACAACACACCATTTAAGTAAATCAATCTGTAGTGCTATCCAGTGTTTACCACAGGTGTTGATGACAGTGTATATTGTATCGACATCAAAGAAGCTCTTGCTAAAAAAGGGAGGATCAAGTCCAAGTACATAACATGCAATTTCTTCGCCGTAATTAAAAGTCCCTGTTTCTTTCAACTCTAGGAATTGTTTATAACGCACATCGTTGAAGTAGTCGACGAAGGGTATAGGAACAATGGTAATACGGCCATAAACCTCTGGATACTCAATTACAGCTTTTCGGAGGTAGGTAATCATTTCATCCAGTTGCTGTAAAGTAGGGAAAAAAACTAATAATTCAATACCAGAGCAAATATGAGAATAATACCAGAAAAACATAAAAAGTTCATACCAGAATTCAAGACATGATAACCATCAGGCAAGATACAAATACATGAAAACACATCATACCAGAAACACAAAAAATAAACAAATACCAAAAGGCTCAAGTAATAAATCATCTAAGGAAGTCAAATGATAGTTTATGGCAAAATGAAAGAATTACATACCATAAAACTAATGAAATACATAATACCAGGAAAAAGAAGCAAAAATACAATCATACCAGACTCTTATACAAGTAGCTAATACCAGAAAGCAGTACAACACAGCATACCATAAATTGTAAAAACAAAATGTACAAACAACATCTTACCAGAAACACATCAGTAGCTAGTTTCAGAAAGTCATACCAGAAAACATAATACCAGAAATTATTAACTTAAACAAAAGTAAGGTTAGTGTTAACTTACACAATCCCACAACCAGCCAGTTTTTTGGAGTAAGAGCTTGAAGTGTTCTTTATTTTCCGAATGTTGAAATCCAGTAATAAATTCTTTTTTAGTCTTCGGGTTAAGGTACCAAGTATAAAAAGCATCTCTATCCTTCTTGCTCAAGAAATTATGCTTAGGTGGCTTGGGGATTTTTACTGGGACAACATAAGGTGATACAACAAGGTCGCTGGGTTTCTTTTCACGTAAACCCATTCTCCTCGGTCTTCTAGTTTTAACTTTCCCTTTCCCTTTCACATCTACCTCTGGTAGTGGTTTCTGTACCAGAACGACAACATAACACAAACAGTAATAAATATGCACAGAAACAACACACATGAAGAATAGTAGTGTATTATACCTCTTCCACAACTTCTTCCTTTGGCTGATCAACTTCAGCTTCCTCCTTGGGCTGGGGCTCGGGCTGGGATTGAGGCTGGGGCATTGGCTTTTCTGTAGATACCGTCTCTTCAGAACTTGAAGAAACCCCAAGAACTTCTAACTTAGGAGCATCAGCTGGAGGTTGGGAGGCCGGCTTTTTAGAGACTTTGGTACCTTTAGAAGAACCGGCCATCCTTTGAACATTAGTGACGATCCTGAAACATTGACTTTCTATTCTGTGTTGTGCCATCGTTTGTGCCTTCTGCCTCATAACAACTTGGTTGATAGTGGCATCTTGTTGCTCAACCTTCTTGACCAACTCAGAAAGCAATTGATTTTGGGCTTGTAGTTGTTTCTTTAAGTCTTCAACCCAATCAGGCACACTATACATTAACATAATAAAAGATTAAAAATGCGATATCAAATAAGCATTTGAAACTAATAAATTATGGTATGTAAAATATCAACTACATTTTTGTGGTAGAAATAGTGGAGGTTGTGGGATCAGATACAGGTGGTGCAACCACAACTTCTGTGTTGGAAGAGGTCGGATCAGGGACAGGTGGTTCAACCACAGCTTTAGAATTGGAGGTGGTGGGATCAGGCAGAGGTGGTGCAACCAAAGCATCTGTAGGGACAATGCTATCCATTTCTGGAGCAACAACAATCCCAACAGTGCTAGAAGGTGCAACAACAACAACTGGAGGTGTAGCCACTGCCAGCATGTCTTCTTCAGGGCTAAAACAATAGAACAAATTTTGTAAATATTAAGTATTCTGGTATGATAATATAAATACATATTCAACTTCAGTTTACCATGATACTTCCTCTACAATCTGTTCTCTCTTAGGCTTCTTAGACGCAGCCCTACATTAGGAAAAACAAACATTATTAAGTAAATCAATAACATACCAGAAACAAAAACCAAATAAAACATAACAATGTACACAGGAAACAAAGATTAAAAATATCATACCAGAAAACATATTAAATCTAATACAAGAATGTAAGGAAAAAAGTATACCAGAATTAACATAAAACAAAAACAAGAAACAAAAAGACATATACCAGAAAGTAACAAAGCATGTATACCAGAAAAATAAAACAGAAACTAATACCAGAAGTGATATTATAAGCATACCAGAAACTAACAGGCACAGACCAGAAAGCAAAAAAGCAGTCATACAATAAAACTAAAGAAACTAGTATAACAGAAACTAATGCAACATTATTAAAATATAGATTGAATATGAAATGTATTGAGATACCTTTTACTTCCCTCTTCAATTTTCCTTTTCTTTGGGACATCTTCTTTCTTAACAACCTTTTGTGGTCTTGGCAACCTCAAAATATGACGACGACGAGGAGGAGGAGGAGGAGTAGCAAAGTCATCACTCTCGGATTCCTCCTTCTTTGGGACTTCCTTGATAGCCTTGACATTATGCCCTCCAGGCCTGGATACACGTACTTCGTGGAACCCTACTTTGAAAAGATGACAAAGATAGCCAGCTGGGTCCAAAACTTCATCCCCCCACCATTTGCAGTCATCCTCGGTTTCTGGGTCTTCTAGGTTGAGGGGGATAGTTTTGATGTCATCTTGAGCCACCGATGACGCTGTATCCTTTATTGTCTGGAAGCTGCATTTCATCTTCCCCTTTGCTGATGAAACCCACTTAAGACAAAGTGGGGTTGCTTCTTCATTAACACATGTGGCAAACAAAGATGCCAGTGTGGGGAGAGAGTCAAGGATGAAAACCTGCATAATATAGAAAGGAAAACAAATGAATAAACCATACCAGAAACTCAAACCAATAAATAATATAATACTAATAAAATAATATCATACCAGAAAATGAAACCACAAATGCATATCAGAAAACCAGAAATCAAGTAAACTCAATTATAAAACACAAACTAGAAAGATATACTAGAAATGCTATTGAAATAAAGCATACCATAAATCACAAACTTAATATTTCTGGTAGCTAATTGCTCATACCAAAAAGCAAGTAAACTCATACCAGAAAGTATAAAATTCAGAACATACCAGAAACAAAACAATACTTCACAGAACTCAATTATACAACATACACAATCATACCAGAGTCTAATACATTAAAACAAAATACAAGAATCAAAAACCAGAAACAAAAACCAGAAATGCTAATGCAATAAAGCATACCATAAAATCACAAAAGTATCATTTCTGGTAACTAATTACTTATACCAGAGGAAAATGAATGAATAACAAGCATACCAGAGACGTAAACCATAACAAAAATAACAAATATAAACATACCAGAGGCACATAAATGGAAAACCAGAAGCATACCTGGAATGCCAAAGGGAAACCAGAAAGGCAGTAATTTCCGGATGCCCTATACTTTGTTGGCTCACAATTCCTCAGGTTGTCAAGTGTCTTATTAAAGACAAGGCGCCCCCATGAATAAGAATTAAAGGCATCCATGTCCTTCAGAAGCGATAGAGGAAGATTGGAGACGAACTTCTTCTTGTCATTACCAAGCAAAACAAATTCAATAAACAGCAACAGAGCCATCTTGAATTTCCTTTCATCATTTTTTTTCAGCTTTGAATATTTTTCCTCCAATTGATCCAATTTGCACTTGGGCATGCCGAACAACTCCTTCATGTCGACATTTTCTTCTTCGTTGTAAACATGGAACCGACACTCAAGGCCGGTAATTTCTGAAAACTCGCTTAAGCCAAACCTTATGAACAAAAATACACAACAAAAAAAGATAGAAACACATTAACAATAGAAAGTAAAATAGAGGTAACAAGCTGAACTGAAAAGGTTAGGTGTATAGTTAATATATACCTAAGCAAGGTTTTGTTGATTGCAAACCACATTGAGTGTTTGCGTTCAGTTTGAACCTCATGCAGAAGCATGAAGTGTATTAATTGGTTTGAAGGTTTGAGATTGGTACAGAGGGAGATGACAGATGAAAAAATAGAGTTTTTGAACATTTCTTGCCCATTGGCATCCAACCCTTCAAGTAAAAATTTAACCATGTTGACACGAGACAAGACAGTTATACGTGCTGCCTCGTATTGTGGGTTTTCATCAAATCTGTACATTAACTAGTAAAGGAAATAAGATTGTTAATACAAGAAAAACAGTCAAGAACAAATCAAAAACTCATATCAGCCATTCAACTTACATTGGACTCTTCATGTCCATAACTAACGCTTTCCTCAGCAGCCTGTGTAAATATACCAGAAAATAATGTCAATATATAAATCAACATGAAATACCAGAAAGTAATATAAAAATCTCATATGAACAAATACAAGAAAACATTAATAAATAAAACAAATACCAGAAACCCTAACTAAAACATCTAATACCAGAAACAAATAACATACCAGAATAACATACCAGAACTTCGAATACCAGAAAACATTAAACATGATATGAACAAATCACAGAAACTTACCAGAAACTTAAAATTACCAGAATAACATACCAGAACTTCTAATAAACACTTACCAGAAACATAAACTAAAGGAAAGACCAGAAAACTTGAAACCAATAACATACCAGAAAATGTAATAACATACAAACATACCAGAAAAGTCATGCAAATATAAAGACGAACCAAACATAGAACAAACCATATCAAAATAGATACCAGAAACGATGATTAAACTTACAAAACCTAATATGAACAATCACCAGAAACTATAATACCATAAAACCTGAAAGAGTATCAAAGCAATACTAACCATAGGTATATCGACTGGTTGAGGACCACCAGATACTACAACCTGAAGGCATGATTCATCATGAGAGACAGCAGAATCATCGCCTTCGTTTGGTGTGGCATCTTCAACAGGTAAAGGAGGCGTAGGAGTCAGAAGGTTGAAGGTAGGAGCATCACAAGAAGATTTGTTGGCAGCAACCTTTGATCGAGTCGACATTTTCAATTTCTTAGGGTTTACAAAATTCGAATCGATTTTGGAGTGTTTGGGGTAAAAACAAAGACGAAAAACAAAGAACAAGTGAGGAGATGGCCGGAAAGTGACGAATACTGAATCAGAGATGAAGAATATGGAGATTACGAGAGAGATGATGAATCACAGATTGATGAAGGTGAGGAGTCGAACGGGCGAAGGGAATGCGAGGCGAGGGAAGGGCGAAATATGGTTTCTCTGGTAGTTAAGTGATTGAATGAACGGAACGGAGTTGAGTTTGAGTAAATGAATAAGGTTAATTAATTAGGTAAATTAAGTTCATTAAACAGTTAAAAAAATAGGGGTATAGTTTGTTTTATAATTTCTTAAAAAAGCCTAGTATATCAAAATTTGCCATTAATTATTAGAATATATTATAATAATTAATTAGATATTGAGATGATCTTTATTAGGCAGCTACCGATATTAAGGAGATATAATTAATTATTAGAATATATTAATTATGTTAAAAATAAGGAAAAGGTTAACACAATTTTGGTAACCCCTATAAAATCACCTCAATCGCCAAGTTAGGGTTTTTGATAGTCGTTCGTCTCGCCAAAAAGCCGTTTGCGTGTCGATTGGGAAACCGCTCAGAACCGCCTGAAAACCGTCTGGTCAGAGAAGATAACTAGATCGAAGAAAGGAGCGTGCACTGCGAGACCGTCATTGATGAAGGCGGTTGCAAGGCTTCAATTAAGCGCATATTTGGTAAGGTTTCTCTTTCGATTTTGCGCTTCTTCTCTTTCGCTTATGTGTGTGGTTCGTCTTCTATGTGTCGTCAAGTGAATGTAGATCTAGATAGTTTCTCTTTCAAGGACCGCTCAACCCCGCCATTGTTGCAGGTTGTGAGGGTATGCGAGGATCTACTTGAAGTACGAGCTTGCAACCGTCGGAGAAGCCGACTCTGGAAACCCTCGCCGGAACCGTCGCAAATGTTGCAACCATCGACTATAACCGTCGGAACCACCTACAACTCTATATCGCTTGGAGAAGGTACTACGTACACAAAGAGGAGTCGGAGGGAGGCCAGATGTTCAAGGCTTTGATGAGAGAGATTACCAACGCCGGGGATTAACCTCCATCGGAGACTTATTTTCGGTGTTGAGGAGGTTTGGGATCAAAGGAGCGGAGAGACGATTCAAGGTCCTATTTGAGAAAACCGATGCGTTTATGCAAGATTTGGTTGATGAATGGAGAAGCTCGGTTGAGTTCGATCCGGGATTTGTAGATAAAATGGGTAACAAATGACGGACTTATGTAACCAAACCATGTGTAAAACACGGACTTATGTAACCAAAGCTTCTTTCCGGTGCTGAGGAGGTTTGAGATCAAATGACGGACTTATGTAACCAAACCATGTGTAAATGACGGACTTGTGTAACCAAAACTTGTGTAAATGAATGACTTATGTAACAAAAACATGTGTAAGAACGGACTTGTGTAACCAAATCTTGTGTTAATGACAGACTTGTGTAACCAAACCTTGTGTAAGTGATAGACTTGTGTATATGACATTAACAAACGAAACTTGTGTAACTGAAAAACGACCGAATGTGTTAACTACATAAATTGACATAACAAATGAAATTGTGTATGAACATTGTGTAATTGAAATTATGTATTAATTATGTATTAATATTGTGTAATTGAAATTGTGTATTGTATATCATCAAAACTAAATATAATTAAGAAGAGAGAAGAATAATTTAATTATCCTAATCAACAAAATCAAATATAATTAATAGGAGAGAAAAAGATTTTTTAATTCATATTTACAGGAGAGAGAAAGATCTTCTAATTTGCATAATCTCCTTTTTTATTTTAATATATTTTTATATAAAATCTGAAGGGGTCTATACACACTTGCCTTTAATTCTACATTGATTCATTAACTAACTACATGCCCATTTTTCTTATAGAGTAATAGTGATAAAATGTTTAGTTAGAAAAATTAAAACTAGAACTAGCACACTTAACAAAATTATAACGATTTGCACAATTTGCTTCTTATCTTGATAAAGTTACTTAAAATCAATTGGCGAGAGATTACGTGGATTGCTCAAGCAATCCCAATCTTTTCGGGGTGGTGGAACTATTAATAATTATTTATATCGAAACAAATAATTATCTTGAGTCATTAGAAATTCGATAAGTCAGCTTCTTGATGACTTATATAAGTGCTTCAAAAAGAATAAGCCATAGTTTCACGAAGTTTTATCGTCTACTAAGACATTCACTGATGAAGCAGAAGTCCTTTTAAAAGAAGGAATTCAAGAACAGGTGAAGTGTTTTCTTCTTTTGAAAATATACCTACAGAACTAAAGTGTTATTTATTAGATAACAAAGAAATGCTTATATATTTATTTTATTTTGCTAAAAAAAAAGAAAATTATATTTTCCAATTATCTATTATTACAATGTAAAAATTCAT
>BSUD01000005.1:142885825-142910416 GCA_033239045.1 Fagopyrum esculentum
TCACAACAGCTTATATATTAGCATCATCCAGTATCAACAAATCCTCAAAGTGTTTAGGAAAACCACACAAATTAGAATAAAAAACAGGGAGAGGAGGAAGAAGAGCAGCCATGGAATGAGCAACCCCATTTGAAGACCTAGGGACAAAGGACCATATGCAGTTATCCAGGGAACATACTCTCCTTAGTATCAAGGAGATTAATTCTCCTAACGGGCCACGAATATGCTTATCCCCGTTAAGTAAACACACCACCGTCTTCGCATCTGATTCGCAAATTATCCTTTGCCACCCATGATCAATAGCCAGCTCCACCGCCCACCAAACAGCAAGGCCTTCAGCTAAGTCAACCGTGGGGATAGGATGGATCGACCTCGAAGCAGCGAGTATAGCCACCCCCAGTGAGTTTCTCGCTACTAATCCGATGCCCGCTCGACCATCACGATGAACCGCCGCATCACAGTTGATTTTGATAACACCAGCAGACGGTCTGCACCACTTCGACAATCCCCGCCCACCCATTGAATCCGCACTCTGCACAACAGCCGAGGTCTCCACCGCCGATTTACAAAGCTCAACTGAGATTTCATGTATCAGCTGAACTTCATCCACTAGAACGCCTTCAAAGATCCGTGAGTTTCTGCCCTTCCATATCCTCCAACACACCACCATCCAGTTTCGCAAGCCATCACCCGCCAACCTACACCATACTTCCCAAGCCCACTGACCCACATCCACAGACTTTCGTCCAAGGCCAGCCACCTCCGGAAAAGCTTTCCAAATCGTCCGATTGACCCGACAATGAAGCAAAACGTGAAGTTCAGTCTCTTCCATACCACATACATCACACAAAGTAGAGACGCTCACCCTGCGATAGGCAAGATTCATCCGACACGGAATCACCCCCTTGCATACTCTCCATGCAAACATTCTGACCGATGGCATTACCTTAGAAGACCATATTCCCTTCCAAAAACCTTTCTGTTGAGATTTCGAAGGACCTTCCCCGCCAATACTAGAGAATTGGTGCAGATTACAAGCCCAGTAATAACCCGACTTCACTGAATAAACTCCTGATGAGTTATGGAACCAATAAACATCGTCCTTAATGTCTGGCGTGAGTAAATTGATGTTCATGATAACAGAAGCATCACAAGGTTGAAACAATGCATTCACAACATCACCCCTCCAAGTCCCTGTACCCCAATCAATCAGGTCAATAACACGTAAGTCCGCTTCAGCATTAGATGGAACAGCCACCGGCTTGAAAGAAACCGGCCGAGGGATCCATCCGTCTTTCCATACATAAATAGCAGTTCCACTCCCCACCGAGTGACAAAGACCCGCTTCCAGAACAGTCCTTCCGTGAATTAAACTCCTCCATGAATAACTGGGTCTGTAACCCACAGCAGCCTGCATAAAAGAGGAATGTGGAAAATATCTAGCCTTAAGAAGCCTAGAGATCAGAGAGTCGGGGTCCGTAATTATCCGCCAACCTTGTTTAGCAAGCATTGCTAAATTAAAAGCTTTCAAATGTCTAAATCCCATGCCTCCAGATTCCTTAGCATTCGTCATTCTCAGCCACGACATCCAATGAATTTTCCTTTTATTCTCAGTACTGCCCCACCAGAACTTATTCATAATGGTCTCTATATCATGACATACCTCATCCGGCATCAAGAAACAAGACATAGTGTATTGAGGAATGGCTTGAATAATTGCTTTCAGGAGGACCTCCTTCCCCGCTGGACTAAGAAACTTCTCCTTCCATCCCTTTAATTTCTTCCAAATCCTCTCTCTAACATTGGCAAAGATAACCTTTTTTGATCTACCTACCAACGTCGGAAGACCCAAATACTTATCATGAACATCCACCTCCCGAATTCCCAAGGTTGCTTGAATACGATTTCTAGTATCGCCACTCACGTTTTTACTAAATGACATCTCCGACTTTGCAAGGTTCACTTGTTGTCCCGACTCAGCTTCATACTCATGAAGAATCTTTCTTATCTCCGAACATTGTGCAACAGAAGCCCTTGCAAAAATAACACTATCATCCGCAAAAAATAAGTGTGATACCCTTGGGGCACTACGAGCAATCTTTATCCCTTGAAAAAATCCGTCAGACTCACTTTTCCTGATCATAGAAGACAATCCCTCAGCACAAAGTAAGAACAGGAAAGGAGAAAGCGGATCACCTTGTCGCAATCCGCGATGTGGCGAGAACACGTTTGACACCATACCATCCATCAAAACCGAGAAGGTTACCGTTGACATACACTTCATTATGAGTCCAATCCAGCGTTCCGCAAACCCCATACTCCGCATAGCCCCCTCTAGATAAGACCATTCCACACGGTCATAAGCCTTAGCCATATCCAGCTTGAGAGCCATCCATCCCCTTCCGCCTTCCCTAGTCTTCATATAATGAAAGATTTCAAAGGCCGCCAAAACATTATCTGTAATGAGTCTACCCGGAACAAAAGCACTTTGATTAGTTGAAATCAAACACTTAAGACAAGACTTTAGCCGATTCGCCAGAATCTTAGAATAGATCTTATAGATTACATTACAAAGACTTATTGGTCTCAAATCTTTCATAGCTTGAGGATCTTTGACTTTCGGGACTAGGGAGATGTAAGTATAGTTGAGATCATCCGGAAAATCTTCTCCATTGAACCACCCGATAATGACTTTTGTGATCTCCTCTCCCACCATCCCCCAGTTCTTTTGATAGAATAGAGCCGGTACACCATCCGGACCCGGGGACTTCGTGGGATGCATACTAAACAGCGCCCCCTTCACTTCCTCGATGGTGCAATCTCTCAACAGCTCGTCATTGTCAACCATGGACACACCAACAGACGCTCCTCCCACAACAGGCAAAGAGGCGTTGATTCCAGAAGTAAATAGTTCAGAGAAGTACTTCAAAGCAACCTCCAACTTACCTAGCGTTGTTTTCCAGGGCCTACCTTCATTGTCAACCAACCGAGTAATTTTATTTCGTTGCCGCCGCCCAGACGCTTTCTTGTGAAAATAAGCAGTATTTCGATCTCCCCACTTCATCTCGTTGGCTTTAGCTCGCTGATACCATATTAGTTCCTCCTTCTCCAACAAATCCCTTTCCTGTTTCTCTAATTCCCGCCGCCTGAGAATCGAATCCCCATTAATCCCACAATCTTGTATACCTCGCAGCTGTCGTCTAATGCTCTTCAGTTTGAAGCTAACGTTCCCACAAGTTTGATTCCCCCAACATTTTAAGTCCTGACCACATCGTCCAATTTTTGCCATTATGTCATGCTCCACGTGCGAGGACCCCGGGTTGTCCCATGCATTCCGTAAGACAACATCACATCCCTCCTCATACAACCAAGTAGCCTCCATCCGGTACGGACGTTGAAGCCCACCCGTCTGTCCCTTCTCCTCGTCATCTGTTAATTCCAGCAATATGGGCACATGATCAGAGTTAATACGTGCTAAGTGCCTAACCTGTGCATGAGGAAAACACGCAAGCCATGCATCATTTGCAAAGCCCAAGTCAAGACGTTCCTGAATAAGTTTATTTCCCTGTTGTCCGTTATCCCATGTAAATCTCGACCAGATATGCAAGCCATCAACAACCAAGAGTCAATCCTAATTAGATTTAGGAGTCACAAAGCTTGTCGTCCACAAATCCTCTTGCCCAATATATATACTCATATATTTACATAGATTCAATTTAGGGATCCTTTGATAATCTCCACATGAAGTGGATGGGAAGATTCTGAACTTGTGAATTTACTACTTACTCTTCCTACAAGTCATACATTCACTCTTTACCTTTGTCAATCCTGCACAAACTCATCTTACAAAAAATAATCTCGGACAAAAACTTGAATTTGAGAGATCAACAAATGCCTAAAATTAAAATTTGTTTATAAAAGTTGGCCCTTGATACAATTCCAACAAGTAAAAATTTTCAATTGCAATGCAATGTGAATTTTGTAATCATCATACAGAGAAAGTATTAAATACATTTTCTTTGTGTGCCCTTATACTGTTCAGAGCATAGATAATGCAAAGATTTCAACAATCTTGCATAATTATGTCATAGTCAATCGGAACATAAGTGATATCCTTTATAAATTAGAAAGAAATAATTTGCTCAACTAAACTAAGAAAACTTGTCATATCATTTGGATGACTAGAATTCAAATCATCTTCGGTAACAAAAAAACGGTACCACATAATCTAAAACTAATTACACGGAATCGAATAAGCGCCTGGGAAAAGGTTAACACAAAAATGGCCATGAACAACACTAAACGACCGAATCAGGGAAGGAAAACCAAAAATATAAAATCCAAAAGATCAAAAGGCGATATGTCAAACTAAACTTTGATGCCTCAAGAAACTCGTCGAATCAATATGCATTTGGTTACATCATTAATTACCACCTTGCGGTTCCTATGGCTATAGGAAAATGAAGATGCACTTCCGACATTGTGTTAGAGGTTGAAGCTTCCACTCTTCACGAGGGCATACAAAAGGCCGCTGATATAGTTGCTACATCCATCGAGATTGAAGAAGACAATTTGATGCTCATAAATGCGATCAATCAAGCTTGGAAACCTTCATGGGAGACGGATATGATCATTTATGATATCTCCATCATGATCTCGGGATTCACGCATACTAGTGTTCACCACATTTTCAGGGAAATCAACAGTATTGTTGATATACTCGCTACATGGTCACAGTCCAACCATTGACGTCGATGATCTACCGGATGATGTTGAAGACCTCGTTCAAAAGATATTTTAGGTCGGCCTGTTTTTAGAAATTGACCCACCTAATCATCTTGCCTTTGTATAAAAAAATCATGCACAAACTCATGTCTTTGTTGAATTCATTACGAACAGCTTGATTGCCTGAACAATTTAAAATGTCATCATCTTGACCAAGAAGCCACGCAATGATCATCTCATCAGAGATAGTTTTAGGCGCTTTGTATGGGAATACATTCATGCCAAAGATATTGCAAGTTCTTAGGAGAAGTTCCCATAGCAGCAACAAAACAACTTCAAGGGATTATGGATGTTGGTATTGTAGAACCTGCAACTCTCCTTTTTTTAACCAATCTACAAAAGATTTTTAGATATGTCAAATCTAACTCTAGATTTAAATGTCCTATGCGATGACCTAGTTGCTTCTGAAAATCATATTTTTATAAGAAAAAAAATCAAAAGCCTCAAAGGAACACCAAACCGATCAAGTATTTTCCTGAAAGGAATACTGTATTAAATATTTAAATGATTAATTTCCTCGCATGTCAAAGACATAATCTGCTTTTCGACATCGTTGATGCTGAGATATCAGAGGTTGCAGTGGACATGGGTCCGGTTTGAAGTAAAACGCCAAGTTGGCGGTTTTCAAACCGGTCCAAACCTACGGTTTAACTGCTTAAATTGTCGGTTTGGTTAGATTTTTTTTTTCCAAAGGTCAAGCCGACGGTTAACCACCGGTTTGATCCGTTTAGTCCGGCTTGCTATTTTTTTTAAAGCAACCCGTTGCTAAACCGACCTACGTTTAGATTTACGACCCATGTCTGGTTGTCAGTCAAGAACAGTCAGTTGAACATGTTGATGTTGATTTTCAGAAAGGAAAGTGTAGATCCAAATTACAATATACACAGAAGAATGCGACTAAGTACAGTTATGGGTATTAACAAGCCGCATCTCCAATCTAATTGAAAAGTGAAACAAGAAGCCGAAAATTGAGCTTGTTAACAGTACGCAAATCATTCATTTTTACGAAGATAGATTTTCATGTATACCATGGTGAATATTTCTAGATACAGTAAAGAATAAATCCGGGATCTAATGATTTCATCTACTCTGATTAGAAATTCATAATTATTTTCTTGCATAAGATAGCAAAAACAGACAGTAGTTTAAGTCATATAAATTGCATGAGACTTAGAAGCTAGGTCATCAAAAAAGTTGTTACCTCCTTTCGTGAGTAGAAACAACACATTTGAGACCACACATTTCAATTATTTTTATATATTACGTCTTATCATTTCTTTACACTTACTATTCCTTGTTGAACACAACTACTGTTTGTGAGATATATTTCCAATAAGTACGTCCAATTAAGTCAAGCAATTAAAAAAAAATCTGAACATGGAAATCGTTCCGGTAGTAGTGATAGCATTAACCCTCTTATTTGTGACGAAGATATTCTTCTTCAAAGCATCAAGGCGCCAAGGCCACAATAAACAACGTCGGCTCCACAAACTGACCGCTGAATTATCAGAAGCCCCGTCGTCCACTGTGGTGTTCCGACTTCCCTTGATCAGAACCCAACAGATTATAACTGCTGACCCGGGAAATGTCCAATATATCGTGAAAACAAATTTCGAAAACTACCCGAAAGGGGAAATGTTCCGGTCCGTGTTGTATGATGTCTTTGGAGACTGCATTGTGAATGCCGACGGGAACTCGTGGAGGAAGCAACGAGTTTTCGCTTCACGACACTTCACGGTCGGTTTCCTTCATTACTACGGTGATAGCGTCCTTGATTCCGAGATCTCTGAACGGCTAATGCCGTTCCTTGCCAAGAATGTGAGGGAGGACCGTGTTGTAGATTTACAAGATGTGCTACACCGGTTCGCTTTTGATAATATATGCCGGTCTACTTTTACACATGACCCGGAATGTCTTTCCGGTTCGGATCTTCCGACCTCGGAATTCGCCGACTCTTTTGATCATGCTGTTTTTCTTATAGGCGCCCGGCTTAGGGATATGCTTCCTACCAAGGTACGTGTATACAAAACATGGCTATATAAACTTTTTACGAGGAAAATGACATCCTATCATCTGTTTGAATATTTATTGTTTGACACAATTTTATACTTGATGGTCAACTATAACCAACTATAACGTGGTGTTGTTATTATAGTTTGAAAAGAAACCCTAATCGGATGAACTAAGTCTATCTTTTTTGTTGAATTTTGTTATTTCTTATTATTTCGCACCACCCGTACCTTGTAGGTGTTATGGTTAAAGAAGGCTTTAAGCATTGGGTGTGAAAGAGAGTTGAAGCAAGCGGTGAGTGCGTTGAGAAAGATTATAACAAAGATAGTGAAAGAGAGGCAGAGAAAGCACGAACAACTAGGCGACGGCGCTGGGAATGACTTTCTGTCAAAATTGACTAAACTGAGCACCGACAATACTAATAATGGCGACGTAATGACGGAGGAAGAGTTCAGGATAAGCATGGTGGCAGGAGTCATACTAGCAGGACGAGACACTACGTCAGCAGTGTTGACATGGTTCTTCTGGTTCGTCTCGACGAATTCTGCAGTCGAGACTAAAATTTTGGATGAAATCAAAAGAAACGATAACAATAAGAAGACAGCATATGAGGCGACGAGAGAGATGCCGTACACTCACGCGGCCTTGTGTGAGACCATGAGACTTTACCCGCCGATTCCATGCTTAATAAAGGAGGCTCTAAACGACGACGTTTGGCCAGATGGGACGAAGGTAGCTGGAGGAGATAAGGTCCTCATAGTGATGTATGTAATGGGGAGGCTCGAGAAGTTGTGGGGCCCTGACTTCTCTCAGTTCCGGCCTGAAAGGTGGTTAGACCTAGAAGGTAGGTTTGTCGGCAAGGATCCGTACACATTCCCGGTGTTCAACGCCGGCCCTAGGATTTGTCTTGGTAAGGAGATGGCGTTTATTCAGATGAAGAGAGTTATTGCCTTTGTTTTGCAGAAGTTCAAGATTATCCCCGTCGCGTCGGAGGATTTTACGCCGGAGTATATATTTGATCTGACCGCCAAAATGAAAGGTGGTTTTCCGGTCAAGATTCACGATAGACTTGGCTCGTGATCAACTTTCAGCAAATTCGATCAGTTACTTACGCAACTAATTACAAAATAAATGGATCAATTTATTGACATCCACCTGCTATGAATTAGTGTATTTATGTGAGCAATTATTGTTTAGGCATAACTCTTTTAAATCCAAATAAATATTATCGCTCATGTATACTATACATATTTTATGAATAATGAAATTTCAATATTTTACAAAATACTTATGATTGTCATTTATGTATAGATATGTTGTTATAGTTTTATACATAATAGGGCAAAATCCAAAAATATACAAAACACAGGATACGAACCGAACTGTAAAAAAGTGTTGGGTAAATTTCAAAAAAACTCCAAACACAGGGATACTAAACCGAAATTTCAAACAAAAATCACCCATTGTTAGGGCTGTAATATGAGACAAGCTACTCGGGCTCGGCTCGGGCTCGGCTCGCCAAAAGCTCGGCTCGAGCTCGTTCATTTTTTAAACGAGCCAAGCTTGAGCACATTTTAAAGCTCGTATAAATTTTAGGCTCGGCTCGTTTATAAACAAGCCGAGCTTGAGCATGTCAATGCTCGGCTCGTTCGGCTAAAATAACACTATAATATAATTATTTTAGCCAAGCTATTCGGACTCGGCTCGTCAAAAGCTCGGCTCGAGCTCGTTCATTTTCTAAACGAGCCAAGCTTGAGCACATTTTAAAGCTCGTATAAATTTTAGACTCGGCTCGTTTATAAACGAGCCAAGCTTGAGCATGTCGATGCTCGGCTCGTTCGGCTCGTATTACACCCCTACCCATTGTTAACAAAAATACATTTCAAAGTCTTATTCCGTCTGAAAATACGTTAGTGGATCTCATATCTTAAACAAGAGTCATGAAGGGTATCACTCTTTTTATTCATTTTCATCTCTAGAGAAGAGCAATATTTTATCGGATCTAGATATTTTAATATTTCACCTAATGATTAATTAAAAAAAAATACTAAATAAATTTATATGATTTTCTTGACTATATTTTTTTGAATCTATTATTTATTAAGTATTCTCGTTCTTTGTAATAAAATTAAAAATACCATAAGTTAGTAGTAGTTTTATCAATTACGTATAAAAAATGTAATATTCCTTATATTTTTACTGAAATTAAAATATTAAATTACACTATATGGTGGATTACATGGCTAAGAGTAGAGTCACGTGGAAAGCCGTTGGGAGACATTTATTACATGCATCGATCTCTAACCCCAACGATATTAAATCCTGCCATGGAGCCCGGAACTTCATACCCATTTCTCATTCAATTTTAACTACTAAATTTGACCTCCATTGTAGTCCCCTTTTTACTCCTCCGCATGTCGGCCGCCTCCGCCGGAGGAAGTATTGGCTACGGCGTCGCAATCTCCGTCAGCATTCTCGTCCTCATCTCAACCATCATCCTCGCCTCCTATGCTTGCGTCCGCATCAAGTCCGGCCGCCACCACTCCGGAGGGGCTGAAATCACTTCCGGTGGAGGTGATCCTGGCGGTTTCAGTACTCCGACAGCCGGCGGTGGTGGCGTTTTAATAGGTAGCAGTAGCAGCAACAGGGATTCTCTATTGGGCGTTCCTGGGTCAATGGTGACAATGAATCTGTTTCTGGGCCGGCCCATGACACAGGAGCTTGTGCTGGGTGAGAGCAAGAGAATGCCTGGACCCGCCAACTCCGGTTCATGTTCGATTTGTTTGTGTGAGTACCGGTCCAAGGAGAGCGTGAGGAGTATGGCCGATTGTAACCACTGCTTCCACGCAGGGTGCATTGATCAGTGGCTTCGGATGAACCCTACTTGCCCTCTATGCCGGAGCTCCCCTGCCCGAACTCCGATCACTACCCCGTTGTCTGAGTTAGTACCTTTGGCCTTCCACAGAAGATAGTTTCTTTCTTTCTTTGTTTTGGATCTTTAATCTTTGTTTATAACAATACTTCAATTTCCCCTTTTAATAACATTGGATTATGAGTTTAAAGATACTATCAACGGACCATAGAGCGAGGTCGTGTCGTGTGCATATGAGCCCACGTGCACGTTAGGTTCAAGCCCATCGTATAAACTCGACAAAGGTTCATCCTAATAACTTACATTTTAGAAAATATTTGCATATTTTAAAATTACTATTTAAGATGTTTCCAATCAAGAGCATCTAGAGTATATGTGTGGAAACCCACCGTGTGACAACACTGACAAGCCATATCAACAAAAGAAATCATCAAAAAACAAATCCTGTGTACACCCCAAAACCAACGCCACGAACATCATCAAATCAAACATTTAAGCTTGGGGCTTAAACATTCAAGTGACTGCAACTTAGTTCGCATGAGACATGGAGTCGTCCTTTGACAGACCCACGTAGTTCACTGGAGTAACTACTCTGGAACTATCTCGTCGCTCCTTGCTGCCTGAGAATCGAAGCCGACCAGACGCTGAAGGAGTCATCACACGACGAGCAATTGGAGTTCCAGTCATTGTGCTGTTACAGTTGCTTACCCCAAGTGGCTTCTTGATCACGGGTTTTGAGCCAAATAATGCCTCTTTCTCCGTAGCAATCTGTTCTTGCAGCCGCTTCTGCTCCTGAACAAGGATAGTGGATCATAAGCTCAGTGTAGCAGCATATAGTAACCATTGATATGTAGGGAACATGTGAAATGAAAGGATCCACTCCACATCTTAGGAAACAAGGAAGAGTTATGGGCTTGAGAGCATACTCTATATCTACGCTTTTCTTCCTCCCTTTCTTGGCGGTGCATAGTGTATTCTTCCAACATGTTCAACAGGGACGTCTGAAATTTCAATGCAAATTCTAGTCATGCAAATGCACTTCCTAAAAATATCAAGACACGTATTGTCTGCATACCAAACAAAAGCTAAGGATTTAGGGAAATTGACAACCAAGAGGTCCAAGAGCATAAAACCTTGTCATACAAGAACGCCATTCCTCTTTCAGTCTCCCAACTTTTCACCCTTGATATTAAGTTCTCCACAAGGGCTGAATAGATAAAGATGTCAGCAAATTCATGCAGCAAGTAGATATTTTCATAGACCGAACAAAAAAGTAATAAATTCAAAAAACAAGCAGGTGACCAATTTGAACCAAACAGCAAAGCTACAAAGAACTTAAGCCTCCAAATGCCTTCTGTGCTTGCTCCTCGTAAGTTCCTAAGGTTGAGAATGTAGACTGTAGACTAGTGTTTATCTTATTCAATTGAAAATGCTAGCAGGTAATGCAATGTCTAAACAATATTGAGATCTATATCAATAGGGGATTTTACTTATTCAATAAAAAAAAGTGTGTGAACAAAGAATGTCATGCAAACAAATCAACTAACTAATTAAATTACCTAAAAAATGTGCACGATATATATCTACTCATTAGCATGTCTGTAAACAGTCTTAGATTATGTCGTTCAAAACAAATCAGAGCAAAGAAGTTCAAAATGTAGCAATAAAATGCTCAACTTAGCAAAGATCCTGAAACTGACAGTAAACTTGTAATCAGGACAAACAAATGCAAAAAAATAACACTAAATTTGGATGGGTCAGTGGTTTATGTACATCTTAATACATCAACCCATGTATCAATGATATCAGTGAATGGCCAAGTTACTGCACCCACAAACAGGACATGCTACTTGGACAAAACTGATCGACTACAGTACTACATAATAGATGTTTAGAAATTGCAGTGGAGTTTTTTTTTATCAATCTAATACATTAAAACTGCACTTCTAACAAGATCATATAGCTTTTGACAAGATACTCACATGGTATTTTGCCAACAAGAATCCGTGCTTTTTCTGCACGTTTCAAATTTTTATGAGCTCCCCTTCCAGCACTGTATCTGTTATGATCCTGTAAGGCGCAAAATCCTGGTTAACATCTTGGTAACGAAATCTTTAGTTCAGGCTCCACTTTCCTTTGGAAACCTCATTCTAAAACAAGGCTTGTCCCTTTTTGTCTTTAAGCAAACCCAGCATAACAGTTGCATTAACCATATCTACAGTGATTTCGGAAGTTATGACATCAAAAAAAAGAAGCTATAATATAGCTCTCTCAGGGTAACGCAGGACTAAAATTTCACATATAACAGATAAAGTAGTGAAGAAGTGTTTTACCCCTTATTGGGCCACCACACCAAAAAAAAATAAAAAAAATAGTAAATCAGAAATTTCACAACTCAGATAGAAACTCCTTGATTGAAGACAAGTTGCACTCAAAATATCATCTCCAGTTGTTTAAACAATTTAGAATGACCCTGTTTATATCGATACTGCTTCTAGTGTATGTATGTGATATGTCCACATTATATGACATTGTGATCAACGCTGAAACTCATTAGGAGTTGGTAGGCTAGTGAAGGCAAAATGATAAGAGTATAGTGTTATGTTTATTAGTTTTCATGCAGAAATTGTCTAAAAAGCCTCGTATTTAGGATATAACTGATAATTGCCCAAAGTATTTACATGAATACAATTTTCATTTCCAATCCCACTTAGTATGTAGCTGCAAAAGCACTGCTTAGCTAATGCTATTCGAATCACCTTTTCGTACTCGTCCAACCAAGTTTCTTCCTCGCAAGCGTGTCTCCATTTGTCTACTTTGTCTAGTATGTCCTTTCTGCTTTGAGCTTGCTCTTTCGCATTTCTTATCTGATCATCCATACTACAAAGAAGATCGGACAGGTCACCGTTTCCTGTAGAGAAAGAAAATCAATTATGAATGCATATACCTTAGGCGTTCAATAAACCCGATATCATATCATTTGGTCACCCTAACCACTGTAACACAATTTCAGTGGGAAACCAGTGTAAAGTTATGCGATTCATTAAAAAAATTATAATGGTTATTTGTTTCAATATGCAAATTCATCTAAATGAAAAAATGTACTAAGAAGTATACTAAACAAGCATGGACAGAAAAATAAGTAATGCAAGTAGTGCACAAGCATCTAATCCAATAATTAGATGACATTACAATAGCTGTCTAGGTCTACCTACAGAGTATAGCAAACAGTATGAATAGCTACAGATCAAAGTCCAAAAAGTAAGTACCCAAAGCCATACAGAAACTATATTAGTATATGACAGAAAAAAAAACTTAAAAGTATGCTGAAAAGATTGGTCTAATTACAAAGACACAGAAGGGCTGTGGTTCTTATCCTTTGATCCATTTTCTTGTTTGTTAAAGTTTGCTTTTGGTTTATTACAATCAGTACTAACAGAAAAAATCGGTAGCTTGGGTAAAATCATCACAGAAGGAGGATCTCACAGCAGTAGCAAAGATAAATATGGGCAACACACTGAAAACGAAATATAACTTCAAAACTGCAGTTCAAGCTAAGAGCTCATGCAAGCAAACCAGATTCTATTAGATTGATGAGATTCTCTCTAGCATCATCAAAGCCTAGCTCCATATGGACCTCTCCAAATATTGCCTCCAGCTCGTTCTGCCTCTTCAGAACCAGTTCCTTCATCTTACTGGATTTAAGAACATTCAGGCGCTCAACTTCAATCTCAGTCTACCGAAGAAACAAAGAATTCAGCAAGTCAAACCCACACAGTATTAAGCATTTAAAAAGCTGTGCAGGCAAGGGAACAAAATAGTTCAGCTAAAAATGCAAATTACATATTCAATGACTTCAAGAGAAAGGCACCCATGTCTTGAGACTTCATCAACAGAGCAAGAAAACAAAGCGATGATATCATCAAATCTTCTCCGGTCATTGATAGGAGTGTCCAAGAGGTTCCACAACTCTATAAGTTCACTTCCCAAATTTTGAATCTGGCAGTAACAAAAAATCAAGTAAATTGCACTTTGAATGTATTTTGATCATTGATGAGTTAGTAACAAAGTTATTAGTATGAGGCACTGTCATGGACTACGAAAGCAATATATGCAGTAAGAATAAGCAAATTACACAAAACCAACTTTGGCATATGGCTTAGCATAAAAATCACCCTATATAAGAAAACTTGCATTCAGCCGTCATATTTGATCCCACATTTGACAACAGTTAACGCCATGCCCACTTTATCATTAGTAAAGGGGAAAAAAACATGATCTGCGTAGAATACCCCTTAGGCAAATTTTGCTTCTTTTTTTTTTCTAAAAAGTAGAGCATTTTTGGCCATCTCATATCTTTTTCAAAACAATTTTTTATAAGGTCCAAACCAAGATTTTTTTTCTTCTTGAACTTAGCTTTAAACAAGTGGAGATTGAGGTTATTGTTAATTAATTACACTTTTGTTCCTAGAAGAATTGGAAATGCTCAACTGGTACAAAAGAACATTTATTCAAGATTCCAAGTCACAACAGAAGACTATGCAACAATGTCAACTTGTGCCTTCAGGGCCAAATTTGTTAAACACGAAGATCATACAGAATAATCTATATAAACTAGAAGATCATACCTTTTGTAGCCTGTACTGTTTTTCTTGCCTCAAAGAATCTTCCATTCTCAGCAGTTTAGAAAGGGTATCATTGCTAATGCTCTTGAATTGACCAAATGCATGATCAGCAAGGCTTGGATGAACCTCGTTTAACAATTTTTTGAATTCCATTGACATCACAGCTGATAGCTCGTGAATAACACTAATATGATTGTTAACCTTCTGCAAACGAAGAACCTGAAAATATGGAACAATTAGGAATTAAAAATAAAAAGTAGTAAGAAATGGCAATAATGTGATAGCTAATTTATGGAAATTAAAGAAACTCGAAGATGGAACATATAAGGAATTCGTGATCCTCATTATAAAAGTGGACTAGCACTAAAAGGAAGAATGGAACCAAAAGACAAAAGTACCTTCTCCTTCCTAAGGTCTTCAAGATGTGATTTAAGTTCACCTAGGCGCTTGGTTGTTAAATCACGCTCATCAACTTGTGACTCTGCATTAACGACCGACTCATAGTCCCCTGCTATCTCAGCACATATGCCAGCAATTTGTGACAGGGTCTGTGAAAACTCTTTGACCCTTTGTTCTTTTGTCAGCCTTAAATCCATCAATACAGGTTTTACAACAGAGATCTGTTCTTTCAATGTGCCTTTTGTCTTCTAAATCAGCAGAAATGCATCAGACTTTTCTAGTATTAGAATGGTAAAAACTAAAAGAATGCTAAGAAATAGGTAACTTTATGTAGAAAGGAGCTGACCTTCCAATTACAGGTTTGATCTCCAAGTGATGAAATAAGTCTAAGAATTTCAGCTTCAAACTCATCTAGGACTTGAGTTAAATCGGTTTTATACTTTCTTGTACTATTCACCTTCCGTCTGTATATTTCAAGGCATTCTTGCTCCAGTTCTAGAAGCATCTTATCTCTTTCAGTATCAGTCTCTCCGATTTCGTCCCATATTTTCTGAAATAATAAAGTGCAATAGTGCATCTTCTCATATAACTTTTCTAAGACAAATTCAAATGCAAAAAAGTAACAGAACAGTCTCTCCAACTTCATTTGAAAAATAATGTAGTCAAAAGTGCCCCAAAAAGCATTATCAAGTTTATCTCTTACGTAAAACAGACGAGTGAATTATATCTATCAAACCTTAAACTTTTCAACAAATGGCACCTCAAAGCACTTTGCAACATAAAAAAAAAAAACTATTTTCTAGTTGATCGGATCTTTGAACAGATTAGACCAAAAAATTCAGCAAAATACATCCACAAACTTCTGGCTCAGAATAACAACACCGCAAGTATCAAAGCGCAACCACGTTTGAAACAATTGTAGTAACAGAAAGCCCTGCCACAGTAACACTCAAAGTACCACGCATAAACACCCTTCTTGGGGTACCAAACTTAGCAAGTGAAAAATATTACACAAACTAGGCCCGCGGAAACAGTCGGTGTAGAGCTCGAACGAATGCCAATGGATCACAATTTAACAAGTAAACGAAATCAAATGCAATGGCGTAAGCAAATCAAATTATGAAACTACATAATCCCCTCAGTAAACGGAATAATTAAACTAAAAAAACGAAGTTTTACCATCCACTGAAACCTATTAAGCAAAGCAATAGGGAGTAATTAAAGAGAAACCTGCAATTCTACGAGGAGAGAACCGCAAGTAGTTTGAGAGACTGACGGGGAAGAATCCTTCGCCCCCATGGTGTAGACTGAAACGCATACAATGGACACAAACCCTATAAAATTGGAACAGAGATGAGAGTAAAAGAAAGTTAGAATGACGAGCTTCGTCTACCCGCTATCTCCGCCATTACATTTGGAATCAATAATTGCTGAATAAATCCTTTATCGAGAAGAAGTAGCGGTTTAAGAGAGGAATTTTGGGGATTTCGGATTTTGGCGCCAAACGTTACGAAGATAAAGGGGAAAATCATATACGAATTCATTCATCGGACGCTCTTTTTATTCCGGTTGATACGATTTTCAAGTCTTGGAACTTTGGAAGGTTCTTTTTCTTTCTTTAATCATTACTACATCTTTTACTTTTCTCTTTCTTGTTTCTCGAAGAGAACTTTCTTTCATTTTTACAAAGGAGTATTCTGTAATGGTGTATGAGGTATTGGAGGGAGAAAACGAACTAAAAATGCTCATGTTACGGTCATAAATTTATAAAGGTACGGGTATGGTACACGGCATCGTAATAGTGTCAAAAACTTTAAGGCTGGTGTTGGACGGTCGTGTTTAAAAACCATTAGCTTTAGCGTGATTGGCGTCATTTAAGTTCATAATATAATTGTTGAACTCGAATATTGTTGACATACACTTTCTAGTGTGTGCAAATTAAATATTTACTCAAAAATACCTACTAAAAACAAAGTAGAACTCAAAGGAACTCGGAAATCCAATCAAAGTGTTTTTTGGGTACCAAACGAGCAGTTTTTGGGATTTTAAATTGGTTTTGTGAATAATAGTTAAAAATAAGGAAAACAAAATTTTCAATAAAGGTTTGTACGAAGGCTTAAAAAAACGTTGCACCAACAATTATCTTCTTCAATAAGAAATGGTTGAGCCTTTAAGATATTTGATAAAGAAAAGGAATATAAATAAGGTTTAAACAAAGTACATGAAATAACATCGACTCATTATTATAAACAAACAAATAATTCTCTTCTACGAAATACATTCGCAACCCGCTAAATCGTATTTGCTACTAGAAGTGCACCCAAACCCAGAACTGACGTCAATAAATCAAGAAGATCATGCTAGAAACAATGACAAAATCAAGTTAGAATTTTTAAACTAGAGAATTAATAGAACTGACTACGAAAATGAACAATTTAGACAACTCGCAATTAATCTTACTGAAAGCTTTTTCAAGTGTTGAGCACAACAATGAGAACTTAGTTCTTCATAGAAAGAGTTCGTAAAGATGGGAAAGTAGAATGCAAATTGAGGTGTGTTTCGACACAGTGGCGGCCGCAAGATTTTAAGGGGGGGCAAAATTTTATTTTCGATAAATATATCTATAAAAATAAAATAGCGATAAAAACAAAGTCAATATGTCAGCTACTTACAATAAACAAAAATACAAAAAAAAAACATTACACTTAAAAGCGCCGCGCCTATAAATTTTCTTTTTAAAAAAATAGCTGCCCTATAGGCGCGTCTATAACCGCGCCTCTTTAGTTTTTTCTTTTCTTTCAAAAACGTTACACTATAGCCGCGGTCTAGGACCGCACCTCTATTTGTGTTTTTATTATCTTGGTCCTCGACAACGCGTTATACAAATAATAGTGCGGTTTAAGACCGCGCTTCTACTTCAAACAACAAATCTCGTGCATTTTGGTGAATTATTTCACTCCGAGCCTAAAACGGAAATTTTTTTTGAAGTTTCGTTTACTTCGGCGAAATATCCAAAAAAACATTTAAATATAACACAATAATATTTATATTTAAAAAATTAATAAATCGTAGAAAATTTTTTATAAACGAGAAGCCACAACCCATTTTAAAATGATTTTTTTCAAAAAAAATTTTTTTTTTTGGAGGGCGGCCCCACCCAAGGGCCGCCTCTATAAGACATATACTAGCACCTCTTTTTATAGTAATCTAGGAATTAAAAGAAGGGAAAGCAAAGGTCTAAGTTGTTTTATGAAAATTAAAAGAAATAAACGTACAAATTTAACGTTTCGATTTATTTCTTCATAAGTTGTTCATGCGGACGCGGTGAGTCTTTTTCGCGGGGACAGAGTCAAACAGACATGTCACATCTTCATCGGACCACTTGTCTGCTTATGGTGGAAAAGAGCCCACCGCGGGTGCGGTGACAAGGAGTCGTGGTGCGGCTACGGTGTGTGCGGTCTAAGGACACCATGGGGTGGTGCATCATTCCTGGTGTAGGCGCAGCGCTGGTGTGGCGCCCTCACGTTGACGATCCTCATTAAAAGTTGTTCTCTAAGTGTTTCTTTGGTTCTTCACTTCAATGACTTCAATATTCTGTTCCATCCCTTGATTTCTTCAATGTAGGTCTTTCCCATTACCAAGAATGAAACACGGGTCTCCAAGGTGAAAGACAAATATCATAACTGTTGGACAACGATAGGTTTGTTGATACTTTAAAAACTTTAACCAAAATAATACTAATAACTTTGGGGTGCATGCGGGTTGCGCATGCGTCCCAATCCGAACGCATGCGTAGCTCACATGCTTCGACTTTTTGGCGTTTTCCGTCCGTGTGTCACTCATATATCATCCTAAATTTATTGTTTATTCCTAACTCCTTGATCATATTACCCTAAATGTAAAGTTCACTACATCAACTTGTATAAACCGGTGACATCTTGTCAAGGAGTCCAATAATTCGGACCAACCTCTACACCCTTACTTTGTACTATGCAACATACATAAGTCTCTACTCATAATACTAGCTTAATAACTGATACGCTATTGTTGTTACATGCAAAGCTAGGCCATACTTCTCTGTCTAAAATGAAGCATTTAGCCTCTTGTAAGTACCAACATTTGAATACTTTTTCTTGTGACATTTGCTCTAGCTCAAAAAACACATAAGCTTTCATTTTCTCCAAGCACTTCATTGGCCTCTTTTATTTAGACTTAATACATGTTACCATCTAAAGTTCATATAAAACACCTACTTGTTGTGGTGCACAATATTTTTTCACATTGGTTGGACCATTCTCGTGGCACTCTGAGTTGAGTTCATGCAAGCATATATCCAATATTCATCTATCCATCTATACATCTATTGATCCATCTATCCATCGATCCCTCGATCCCTCGATCCATCGATCCATCTACTTCTCATATTCGTTATTATCTTCCGTTGGCTGATGTTGTTACCAAACCCTTGGAGGAAAATCAACATATTTTTCTTACTCACAAGCTCAGCCTTGTCCAACTTGAGGGGTATGAGTATCTAGACATATTATATCGACACGTTTACTTAATCAAACAAACTCTCTTACCCTTATGTATAAATAGAGCAGAGAGTTGTAACAAAATTGTTAGAATTTGTTATCCCTCGATACTGCCTAATGGAGAGAAACACAATTTTGATTCGATAATGAGAGATTTTGCAGATTAAATTTTCTTGTGAACAACATACATTCTCATTCCTGATGTAATGAAAGAGATAGCTGATTGATATTCGTTTACAATCGTTTGTCTCCACGATTGGGCATACCAGATAATTAGTTAGCCTAATTAATCAGTATATAATGATGATATTAGAGTTTCTTTTTCTCTAATTATCATGTCTGGATAACGTATAATGAAATGTTTATATTTTTCCTGAATTAAGTTGGAGGAAACATAAAATACCGTTGATAAGTTAAGCCTGTCATGTCCTGCACGTTGTGCATGCAGTTTATTTAGTGTTGGTTGCAATTAGTTAAAGATACCACAACGATACCACCACCTTCTTATAATAATCCTCCAGCGAAGGCTTAATTAACGTTGTTAGTTTTTACTATACAAAAAGGTCAACCCCAAATACATTACAATTACGTACGAGCCTCTTCTTTGCTAATTTACAGTTTTCATGGCGGATTCATCTCTCCAAATCCAGTACTACCTTCTCATATTTCCCTTGTTCTTCCTAACCTACAAGCTCTACAAAAAGCTAACCCTCCGGCTTCCTCCGGGCCCCCGACCATGGCCCATTGTAGGCAACCTCTACCATGTCAAGCCAGTGCGATTCCGATGCTTTCTCGAATGGGCCCATCGGTATGGCCCGATATTCTCCTTCTGGTTCGGCTCCAACCTGAATATAGTGGTGTCAAGCGCCGAGCTGGCTAGGGAGGTGCTTAAGGAGAAGGATCAACAGCTAGCGGATAGGTATAGGAGCAGATCTGCAGAGAAGTTTAGTAACGGTGGCACGGACCTCATATGGGCTGACTACGGGCCTCATTATGTCAAGGTCAGAAAGCTTTGTACCGTTGAGCTCTTCTCTCCTAAGAGGCTTGAAGCCCTTCGTCCCATTCGGGAGGACGAGGTTACCGCCATGGTTGAGTCCATCTACAAGGACTGCACTAACTTAGGTATGTATTTTTATTCGGTAAAATGGATAACTAAACCTTTTATCACTGTATAGAGTAAAATTAAAGCAGTTTACACAAAAGTCTCTAAAAAGAGTTTATTTAACCCATTTCTTTCTTTTTATTTTAGATCTTACACATTTAGAGTTTGAATTAGTTTAGTCATGTGGATGGTGAGTTTTGTGATACATGATTTGAAATTGGAAAAACAATAATTGAATGAATGGAGTATAACAAGGCTGGTAGTATGAATTCAGAAAGTGTGGGAGGAAAGAGCTTGGTGGTAAGGAAGTACCTAGGAGCGGTGGCCTTCAACAACATAACAAGGCTGGCATTGGGGAAGCGATTCGAGAACTCGAAAGGTATCATAGACGCACAAGGTCTCGAGTTCAAGGCTATAGTTGCCAATGGGCTCAAGCTCGGGGCGTCATTGGCCATGGCAGAACACATCCCATGGCTGCGGTGGATGTTCCGCTCAAACGAGGAGGCGTTCGCAAAGCATGGCGCTATGAGGGATGATCTTACCCGCGCTATCATGGAAGAGCACTCGGCTACTCGCCGGGAGAGTGGTGGAGACAAGCATCATTTCGTCGATGCTTTGCTCTCTCTCAAGGAGGAGTATGATCTTAGTGAAGATACCATCATTGGCCTTCTTTGGGTATGTCACTCACTAATCTTCTCTCCCCCTATTCTTAGTTTCAAATTCTCCATGAATTTGCTTCGGGGGATTTGGTTGTTATTGATTTTTGTAACAATTAAGGACACGTTTGGTTTAAACCTCGAAAAACAAAAACGGAAACGGAATGAACGAATCTAATCTATATATATATATATATATATATATATATATATATATATATATATATATATATATATATATATATATATATATATATATATATATATCATTATTCATGATTTTTTTTGGAATCGCTCTTTATTTGGAGTAATTGGAATAGAATTATATGTGTTGATTTTGCCATTTGTCAGTCTTAGTGTATGACCGTAGCCCACCGTATGGACAAGGTGACATGTGTTCACAACTTAGGATTGTTGGTTGGAAAGAGGTTAACCACTTTAATACCATGTTAAAGTCTTTTCGTCACCACTATGATACTATGATAAAGTATGACATACACAGACTATAGAGCGAAGGTCGTGCATATATAAGCGCACATGCGTGTTAGACTCAAACTCAACACATAAACCGTCGTAACCAAATGACAGTAGGTGGAATAGTTTACCGACATTATATAGTAGACTTTGAACTTCACCACTTTAGATACAAGAAGTTATTATTTCCAACAATATCTTGTTTTATCCAATTAATGATTAGGACTTTGTTTGTGTACGTGCACGCAGGATATGATCACCGCAGGTATGGACACAACAACAATTTCAGTAGAGTGGGCAATGGCAGAGGTAATGAGGAACCCCAGGATCCAAAAGAAGGCTCAAGACGAGTTAGACCGTATAATCGGGCCAAACCGGGTCATGACCGAATGGGACTTCTCAAACTTACCTTACTTGAGAGGCATTGTCAAAGAAGCTCTGAGGTTACATCCACCAACCCCTCTAATGCTACCTCACCGAGCCAACGAGCACGTCAAGGTAGGCGGGTACAACATCCCAAAGGGATCCACAATACACATCAACGTGTGGGCCATAGCTCGTGACCCGGTCCTATGGAAGAACCCACTAGAGTTCCGGCCCGAGAGGTTCATGGAGGAGGATGTTGATATCAAGGGCCATGACTTTAGGTTACTGCCCTTTGGGGCGGGGAGAAGAGTGTGTCCCGGGGCACAATTAGGTATAAACATGGTTACATCCATGTTGGGTCACTTGTTGCACCATTTCAATTGGATGCCCCCTGATGGGCTCATGCCGGCGGACATCGACTTGTCCGAGACACCGGGGATTGTGACCTACATGAAGACACCCTTGCAAGCCATTGCAGTGCCACGACTTCCACTTGAGTTATACAAACGCCTACCAACACAAATGTAATCTTGTTTGTCTTTCCTTAACCAAAATCTTTTTCAATATGCATTCGTATGTGTTGTTTAGGTTGTTTAGGTTGTTTTGTATGTACAATCGGAGATGCTTCGTGCTGAATTTGCATACCCTTCATGATTTTACATGTTTTTTTACAAATATTTTGCCTTCTCAATTTGATTAAAAAGCAAACCGTCAACCGCTACATAGTTTCATCTAGCCACGCCATTTAAGTCACACATCGCTTATTCATGAAATTTAAGTCTCACATATTGCTTATTTGAGAAGGCATGATTTAATTGACTCGTTCAATTTGTTTAACTCGTCAATTTACGGTCCGGTTCAGAGTGGACCGTAAGATTACGGTCCGGATCAGACCGTTACACTTCCTGTATGTAACGGTCCATGAATTGGACCGGACCATAATAAGGTTTGAACCGAACCAGTTCTTATAGTTACTGTACAATAATAAGGTCTCTTGTGGATCGAAAGACGTGGAAGATGTTGATATGCCCCCAACCTAAGGATCCAACAACACAAGACAAAACAAAAACTAAAATAAACATACACATACACATACACATATGCTTTATTAAATTTTTTATAATGGAAAATAAAGTACAAAATATATATTGTTAGTGTTTAATTCATCTTTTTATCAACTCTATAATACTTGCATTAACTCTTATAATCATCAAACCTAAGAGAACTAATGCTACGAGTGTTTGGGAGACCTAGCTTATAGAAGTTTATGCTAGCTTAAAATTTTCTTATTTTATAGGCTACACAGGGGATCTTATGGTAGTTTATGGTGCTTAGAATACGTATATGTTCTCATTTCCACTCTTCTAGATTCGAAACCCTAGTGAGCTCATTTTTGGATTTTTCTCCTACTTTCAAAATGCTTTCAGAAAACATGAAGTTTTAGCTCTAGGGTTTTGAGCATCTGGCTTTTTGTTATTGTTTTTATTCATTGAAATCTTCGAGTGAGATCCTAACAGAAAGTGTCAAGATCTTAGCTTGATATGTCCATAAGTTGGTCACATCATTGTATTGGCTTTCTCTGCTCATAGAACTGTAGTTATCTTAACTAGTATAATACCCGCACCTTGTGCGGGTTTTGAAAAAAATGAGAAAGAATATTATGAAATAGGTTTTTTTTACGTGCTTTTGTTTTGTATACTTCTCTAATCTAATCGACTTACCAACATTACTTTATTAAGAATAAATATACTAAATGAGATTATACTATGAACATACTTAATAGAATAATAATATTATTATACATATATATAACAACATTTTTTTTTCCGATTATGTAATGAGTTTAGGGATTTTTTCTTGGTAATGGGTAACAATTTAATTTTACAATTTTTTTTGTATTTAACAACTCTTTTGTTTTTTTTTGGATTATAATGCTTATTGGTGTATTAAAAATTTTATTTTAATTAATTATTTTTCGACTATAAATCTATTAGTTAATTAGTTAATTTTATTTTTAATTATTAAAATTACAAAAGATTTATGTGATCTACAAGCTAAGAAACTTAACATAATTAAACAAAAATTTAATTAATATAACGCGGTCTATATCTACAAGCTAAAAAAATTAAAAAAAAAAATTTAATTTAATTCAAAATTAACTTCAAAGTCCGATAACTATTATCTAAAAATAACTTATTTGCCGATGGGTGGAAGAAAATCAATAAATAAATAAAATTAACATAAAAAAGGTGTAAACGTCAATTTTTTTTTTAATAACTTGAAAATAGATCAGATACACGGGGTTACGGTTAAAAATCAAATCAAGGGATGAAACAATAGAAAAACGATTGTTAATTATACAATTTCAAAAAAAATTGTGGGAGCTCCATTTCGAAATACTACTCTCACAACGCACCACGTAAACTGTCATGTATACTGCTCTAGTAGTAGATATAGACTCGCTCATAACGTAAAATTTTTAGTTCCAAAAAAATAAAAAAAATTTCGACAAATTTGTAAAACATAAAAAGTTCTAAGGGAACCATGAAAAAAATCACATGGAACGTTCGGAAAAAAATTCGTTCGAATAAAAATCCTAACAGAAAATATTACTAAAATGGAAATGAAATCGAAACCAATTTAATTAAAATCCATAATAAAAAGATATAACAACAATGGAAATCAATTTTGTTGATAAAATGGAAGTTTTTTATTTAAAAAACTATCAAAAAAATCCAATGGAATCATGTAAAAATTTATTATATAT
>BSUD01000005.1:142924952-142981815 GCA_033239045.1 Fagopyrum esculentum
GGTTTTTCTTTTCATTGCATATAAATGTATTTTGTTTTTGACCTTTATTTGTGCCTTGTTGCAAGATCCGGTGAAATTGTTGTCAAGCTAAGGGTCGGGACCCATTGTGAGGTCCCCACCTGTAATGCCCCGAGTCCCGTGGATTCGGGGTGTTACAAAAGTGGTATTAGAGCCCTAGGTTGACAACAATGGCACTCGCAATCTTCTAAAGGCCTAATAAGGAATAAACAGAACCCCACGGGTTCTGAATTTTCGTTTTCAAAATCCCATGCATGAGTCGGGGTAGAATGTACGGACCACCACTCCTTCCGCGGATCTCGGCAGCATAGTTTATTGGATTTTTAGTATATATATGTATATGTATGTAGATATAGATATGGAGATGAGGTTTGTAGTTATGCATGATATAATTGATGTGTATCTTTGTGATTGTATGTTGCATGATGAACTGGATACGTGTATAGTTATATATGTGGACGACTATATGTTTTGGACCTTGTATTGTTGTAATGGTTTTCTAGATGTGTTATATTAGTAGTAATATGGACTTAGGATTTATATAGTTATGTATATGTATTCCTATTATATATAGTAGCATATGGAGATATATGACCTTTTAGTTGAGATGCTATTATGATATCGTCGCCCTTGGACGACGTTGTTTTACATAGGATAATGTACATACGAGGACGAATATGCTCAAGTATCAAGTTGGGCATTTCGTGCTAACAAACACCTTGGAGTTCTTATACTCCTTTAAGAGGATGCCGAAGAGGAGGATTAGAGATGACGTAAACGAAGGACAACCAAGTAAAAGAAAAACTCAAGACAACTTAAGAGAAATTGAGATGGGGAACATACAAGAAAAAGGAGTAACACAAAGGTGTGGAAGTGGTTACAAAGAAGTCACGATTAGAAAGACAACGAGACCAATAAGGATACCAAACATAAGTTCTTCAAGAAGACGCGTGGACAACTAAAGATGCGAATCGAGGAGGAGTGGGTACATTCTAACAAGGTTGAAGGTGACATTCCATTAAGATGTGAAGTTTTCTTAAGACACTCCTAAGCATTTGAGTCAAGACGAGAAGAGTGATCGAACCATTTGCTAAAGATTTAAGAGACTGTAAGTTAAGCTTACGAGGTACCAAAAAAGTAAAGTTTCAACATTTCTAGAGTTATGAGAAGAAGGGCATGGTGGGGATTCACGTGGAGTTGACCGATTTCCATTATGATGATAAGACTAAGAAACACCAAGAAGGAGGAAGTGCGTATAAATGATGACCCCAAGAAGATGAAAGACGAAACGAAGAGCTTTGGTCGAGAGATTTAAGATATCAACCAAGAGGAACGCGAGGGGATGATAGCTATGGTTATAATATTTGGGAAGGTGCTCTTGAAAGACATCAAGGAAGAATGGTTAAGTCTATGAAAAGGAGTTATATGAAACAACAAGCACAAGAAGATATAGTTACCTTATAAAGAAGAGGAAACATGGAATGAAGAAAGAACTAACGGAGTTTAAGATAAAGTACCCCGAGGAGGGTAGCCTTCATGAAAATGGTAACATGAGAAGTGTAGTAGAATAATAAGTCGCTGACTTCGGAGAATGTCAGATACAAGTTAATTGGTGACAGCTGAGAACGCACATGTGCGGGTCGTCTATTGGTGAGTGTAGAAGGGGATGAGTAAACAAGATTATGGGCATACAGAAGGATTTGGATAACCATATGCGACCTTTGTAGGTCATGGAATTGGCATATGGGAGAACGACACGAACTAGAGGTTTTAAAGTCTGACCACGGTAAAGGGGAAGCAGCGAATCAAGAAGAAGGTAAGGTTTCATGGAGGTTGTACGTAAACGGGAGTATATAGAGGATGCATGGTATGAAACGGATGATATGTTACCGCGGGCAAAAGATAAGTCAAGTTTCTAGACTCACATGAAAGAGCCATGGTGGCTATGGCGTGAAAGAGAGGGCCTGGATAAGGGCAACATTGCGAGCTTAGAGTTATGATGTTAGCGTTTGACAAAGTAATGAGTGGATCTTTGAGTGATTGTGGTTGGGGGAAAATTCGCCTAGCGTTCTCCATGGGACATACTGGTACGGTTGTGAAGATTGTTCATGGAATACCAAGAGACGCTTAAGGTGACTAGCAAGAGTAAGAGAAGACTGAAGTTTTGAAGTTGTTGTCGCTATTAGATGTACGAGAAGTATATGAAAGATTGAGGTTAGAACCTCTACGGTCGGATTGGCGTTACTTAAGGAAATGACGTAAGTTCTACACCTACTCGAAGGAATGATGCAAGCTTATGTAGATTATGAAAAGCTCCTCTCATCTATTGGGACGCCATGGAATGCAAAAAGGTTTATGTCATTTTGTTCTGATGCATGATTAAGTCTTGTAGTAAGTACCTTTGTGATTGAACATATGTGTGGAATCAAGAGATGTTATTATCGCCTTTCCCTTGAAGTGAAAAGGGGGATTAAACTGAACTACTGCTTAACAAAGGCTTCAAGAGTTGGAAGACTCGAGCAAGTCTCTCGAGTTCTGGAGATGAAGGATCTTGGAAAGGGGACGGTGAGCAGTGTAGCTACGGATGGAACGTACACGTATTGAATGACAACACCCTAACAGATCAGGGTGGACCACTTGTGAAGCGTAGGGACCAAGTTGTGCCGTTCATTACGATATGAGATGGGTAGAGAAAAGATGGAACCCGCAATAGATCGGATTCCAATGCATCAGAAGGTGGATTTTACCCTTAAGCTTTATTTGAAGTTCATGTTGGAATATATCGTGAACTTTTGATTTGAAGTTCATGTTGAGGTATATCTTAAACTCTTGATTTGAAGTTGTTATGGAGAACACCAGTTTGCGAAAAGAGAGATGGTTACCTCCGTTTGTACATCAATTACAGTGAGCCGAACAAGATAACAATGAAGAACATATATCCCTCACCACAGATGGATGATCTACTCGATCAGTTGCAAGGGTCGGTAGTCTCTTCTAAAACTGATTTAAGGTCTGATTGTCACCAATTGAGAATTTGAGACTAGGATATTAAAAATATGGCATTCCGGGACAAACCATGTTTACTACAAGTTGTAGTGATTCTATACAGGCATACTAATACCATGGATAAGATATTTTGCTCAACTCTCGAAGAAGAGAGAAGTTGCATGACAAGTTGTCTTGGGATGGCAAACCCCGAAAGATGTGAAAGAAGTTACAAGTTTTCTTAGGTGTGCTGAGCTTTACCAAATCTGTGAAGAGAGAAGTTGTATAACAACAATTATGGTAGCCTACTACTGCTGATAATGAAGTATTGAATGGGACAAAGAATTGACAATAGAGTTGTTGAGAGTTAAGAGGGGATTTATTGGTGCAACCGTTTCGATTTACCTTGATGTATTATGGGTTTGAAGTGGACAATTGATTCTCCAAGGAAAGGTCTTGATTGGGTATTGAGGAGCGATGTAAAAGTAATAGCATACTAGTATCGTTAGTAGAAGCGGTGAAGTAAGGTACTTCCTTCGCTACTTGGAATTGCGACAACAATTGAGGAAACATATAATCGAAACTTGGTTTGACAAGAACCAAGCCAAATGTGTAAATTAGAAGTTCGATCTTCTTTGATAGAGAAATCAAAGGGAAACATAATGGTGCATTGAGAAAGACCCGAGAAGGAAATTGAGTTCCAATATATCGGACCTTTGTGAGATGTTAGCGCAAGTTAGGAAAAGTAGTTTACCGGTTGGCGTAGCCGCCAAGAGTAGAGAGTGTTCACCCGGTGTTCATGTGTATAAGTCGAGAGAGTACATACACGACTCGAGACAGATTGTCAGTTATGGTGATTTAGTCGCAGACAAAAAAAAACGAAGAGGCTAATAGGAAGACGGAGTATAGTATCGTTGGTTGAGTTTTACGCCGAGTTAGTATCTCTGATAGAACCGACTGTTAGACCTAGTTCTTCCCTTAAGTTATTTCTATTTTGTGTGATGTTATTTGTAGTTGTACCTTGTGTGGGAATGTGCTATGAGACCTGATATATCTTGCGGTGGTAGTTTGAGTAGGTTTTGTGTATAGATGTGAAGGTTTAAGTCCCCTTAGTTTGAGAGTCCTTACCTCGGCCTTAGGATCGAGAAGTTCGACGTATAGCAAGTTTCGGGACGAAACTTATTTTAGGGGGATCCGATGTAATGCCCCGTTTATTGGGTGCTTTTTCGTTTTTTATTTTTTTTTCCGAAATTTTATTTCTATTGTTATAGCTTAAATATATTGGCGAGTATTTTGAGATCGTAAATTTAATTTTACGAGTATGTTAAAATATATTTATAAATATATATTTCTTTGATTCATATTTTTATTTCCGTAAATTATTTTACGGAAAAGTCGGATAATTTTCCGAATTCGGAAATCCAGTTCTGAACGCATTTGATCGAGTATTTTATTATTTTTTTCATTTTTCTTTGTTCTACTTTTTTTTTAATTTCTTCCCTGCCTCTTTCCTTCCATCTTGCCATTTTAGCCTTCTCAGTCCAGCTCAAGAAAGGAGCCATAGCTGCCGCCCAAGCTATCTAGTCCTGGTTGTCTAGCCTGTCCCGACCTGCTGCATCGACCCCTCGCTCTCCCCAAACTGCTCCACTTGACCCTTCGTTGCTTCCCTTCACACGCAGATGCACCACAACCCCATTCCCCTTCTCTGCTTTCTGGAGCCAAACGTTTCAGCTCTCTCTATTTGCCTTCATCTCTCAACAACAACATCATCCATCTCCCTTCTCTCCCTCACGCATCTCATGTCTGATTTCCTTGCAGTCCCTCACAACAACCTTCATCTTCATCCTCCCGCAACAAGCAGTGGCAGTCTCCTTTCCACCTCCTTCGATGATCTCTCTCGCCCCTTTCTCGGGTTTCCTCGATCTTCAGTTGTAGCAATTGGGGAGGACCTCTCCGGAGAAGCACCTGGAGACGACGCCGGGCGAAGCCTCCACTGCCACCGGAGCATTGCTTGGGGTATTTGTCGCCTCCAGCCTCCTCGCGTCTCTTCAACTCCACCCGGATCTGCAATCGTTGAAGAAACCCTGCCATCTTCACCTTCTACCGCCGGAAACAGCTCCCCGCCGCCTGCAGTGTCGTCGCCTTCGAGGTGCACCGCTGAGGACTTGCTGCCGGAGCCAACCTTGGCCGAAGCCACACCACCAGGAGCCTGTTTCCTCTCTGCACCGCCGCCACCTTCATCTGATGGTTGAGCGGGTTGTGAAAACCTAATTTCCCTAATTTAAATAGGCCCTCTTAATTTGTTATAATTACAATTTGTGACCCCCTGTTTTGTATTTGCATATTTTACCCATGTTTTTTGAAATGAACTATTATACCCCGGCCTGCAGAATTATTTACATGGAATGACCCATATTTTATATTGCAAATTATAACCCAACTTTGTGCAAATTTTCTTTTATGCCCTAGTTGGATTAATTTCGGATTATGACCCAAGGATTTAATTGCGGTTTATGACCAAGTTTTTAAAATTGTATAAATTACCCGGAAAGTGTTTTTAAGATTTTGAACTCAGATTTGAACTACGGGGGTTATTCTTATAGCTTTTATATTCTATGTTGTATGTCCAAATTTAGCATTGTGCTAAATTTGTTTAGTTTGATGCTAGGTTCGGAAGCACCCGTTTAAGGCCAACGAATCCATATCGACATCCATAGATCATCTTCCGTCTTTTGACGTCACGTGAGTACCCTCTCCCTCGAGATTATGATCTTACTCGATTTAGTTATGTCTAGTATTAGTATCATGATTGGTTGGATCTAGCGTAACTTAGAGTGAATACCAAGTAGTGGTTATGGACCTTAGGTGAGTTTCGAGGATTTGATATTGTTTGATGGATTGATGTTGATTCTAAGATTGAGGTGTTGGTTATCTTGTGAGGTTGTTATAAGGCTTTAAGTTATATGGTTGATCTTGTGAGCGTTTTGAGGCTCGAGGTGGGGTTGTATGATCTTGTGAGATTTTGGAGTTTAGGTTTGGCTTATCCTAGTTGCGTTGTGAGTTATGATCTTGCGAGATCCGAGGGTCTAGAAGTCTTAGGACTTCTAGCTTGTGTTGAGTGTGATGTGAGCATGAGGGATTCTAGGATGCGGTCCTAGAATTGAGAGTCAAATGGTCTTGCGTAGATCATTTGTATAGAAGTCTAAGACTTCTATTGTGAGTGAATTGTTGTTGATATAGTTATCTTCTTGTGAGCAGGTTACGGGCTTCCTCCCTAAGGAAGCGAGAGTGTCGTGAGTTGAGTGTGGTGACGAGGTAAGTCTCCGGACTTACTTAGCTCGTATTCATTGTATTAGCATTGATGTGTGTTTGGTGGTGTGTGTTTACTCTTTATTATTTATAACAACTAAACCGGTAATAGGACCACCGACCTTATACTATTTTGGCCCAAGTGTATGATAACGGGCGGTGACATCATCTGCCTAGCTCTTGCGAGAGTCTAGGAGGTTCTTGGCGACTAGCCCGTGCTGGTTAGACGGTCGGAGGCATCCGTACCGTTCCATGCCGGTAAGTAGGGACCGAGGCGGGACCACGGTGGTCTCGTGTCACAAAACTAAGTTGAATTAGAACGGGATATGACTTAATAATAAAAAGATAATAAACCGGAATTGTGTACTTTGAGTATGTTGTGTGTTTATGATGATTTACTTGTGTTTGTGCCTTTCCCATTGATTCTAATGCTTCGAATATTAGCTAACGGTTTTACACCGAATGTTGTAGATTGCCTTGCAGGTTAGGATTGCGGCCGAGAGATCCGGAAGAGTGGACAGCCGGGGATCCGTACATTTTAGGATTGGGTTTTGGGGTGGAGTCGAGTTTGAGTATTGTATTTATTGTATGTTGTATGGCGTTTAGTCTTTGGGGTTGTATTTTCGGCTGAAGTCCTTTGTTGTATTCTTTCAGGTTTTTCTTTTCATTGCATATAAATGTATTTTGTTTTTGACCTTTATTTGTGCCTTGTTGCAAGATCCGGTGAAATTGTTGTCAAGCTAAGGGTCGGGACCCATTGTGAGGTCCCCACCTGTAATGCCCCGAGTCCCGTGGATTCGGGGTGTTACAAAAGTGGTATTAGAGCCCTAGGTTGACAACAATGGCACTCGCAATCTTCTAAAGGCCTAATAAGGAATAAACAGAACCCCACGGGTTCTGAATTTTCGTTTTCAAAATCCCATGCATGAGTCGGGGTAGAATGTACGGACCACCACTCCTTCCGCGGATCTCGGCAGCATAGTTTATTGGATTTTTAGTATATATATGTATATGTATGTAGATATAGATATGGAGATGAGGTTTGTAGTTATGCATGATAGAATTGATGTGTATCTTTGTGATTGTATGTTGCATGATGAACTGGATACGTGTATAGTTATATATGTGGACGACTATATGTTTTGGACCTTGTATTGTTGTAATGGTTTTCTAGATGTGTTATATTAGTAGTAATATGGACTTAGGATTTATATAGTTATGTATATGTATTCCTATTATATATAGTAGCATATGGAGATATATGACCTTTTAGTTGAGATGCTATTATGATATCGTCGCCCTTGGACGACGTTGTTTTACATAGGATAATGTACATACGAGGACGAATATGCTCAAGTATCAAGTTGGGCATTTCGTGCTAACAAACACCTTGGAGTTCTTATACTCCTTTAAGAGGATGCCGAAGAGGAGGATTAGAGATGACGTAAACGAAGGACATCCAAGTAAAAGAAAAACTCAAGACAACTTAAGAGAAATTGAGATGGGGAACATACAAGAAAAAGGAGTAACACAAAGGTGTGGAAGTGGTTACAAAGAAGTCACGATTAGAAAGACAACGAGACCAATAAGGATACCAAACATAAGTTCTTCAAGAAGACGCGTGGATAACTAAAGATGCGAATTGAGGAGGAGTGGGTACATTCTAACAAGGTTGAAGGTGACATTCCATTAAGATGTGAAGTTTTCTTAAGACACTCCTAAGCATTTGAGTCAAGACGAGAAGAGTGATCGAACCATTTGCTAAAGATTTAAGAGACTGTAAGTTAAGCTTACGAGGTACCAAAAAAGTAAAGTTTCAACATTTCTAGAGTTATGAGAAGAAGGGCATGGTGGGGATTCACGTGGAGTTGACCGATTTCCATTATGATGATAAGACTAAGAAACGCCAAGAAGGAGGAAGTGCGTATAAATGATGACCCCAAGAAGATGAAAGACGAAACGAAGAGCTTTGGTCGAGAGATTTAAGATATCAACCAAGAGGAACGCGAGGGGATGATAGCTATGGTTATAATATTTGGGAAGGTGCTCTTGAAAGACATCAAGGAAGAATGGTTAAGTCTATGAAAAGGAGTTATATGAAACAACAAGCACAAGAAGATATAGTTACCTTATAAAGAAGAGGAAACATGGAATGAAGAAAGAACTAACGGAGTTTAAGATAAAGTACCCCGAGGAGGGTAGCCTTCATGAAAATGGTAACATGAGAAGTGTAGTAGAATAATAAGTCGCTGACTTCGGAGAATGTCAGATACAAGTTAATTGGTGACAGCTGAGAACGCACATGTGCGGGTTGTCTATTGGTGAGTGTAGAAGGGGATGAGTAAACAAGATTATGGGCATACAGAAGGATTTGGATAACCATATGCGACCTTTGTAGGTCATGGAATTGGCATATGGGAGAACGACACGAACTAGAGGTTTTAAAGTCTGACCACGGTAAAGGGGAAGCAGCGAATCAAGAAGAAGGTAAGGTTTCATGGAGGTTGTACGTAAACGGGAGTATATAGAGGATGCATGGTATGAAACGGATGATATGTTACCGCGGGCAAAAGATAAGTCAAGTTTCTAGACTCACATGAAAGAGCCATGGTGGCTATGGCGTGAAAGAGAGGGCCTGGATAAGGGCAACATTGCGAGCTTAGAGTTATGATGTTAGCGTTTGACAAAGTAATGAGTGGATCTTTGAGTGATTGTGGTTGGGGGAAAATTCGCCTAGCGTTCTCCATGGGACATACTGGTACGGTTGTGAAGATTGTTCATGGAATACCAAGAGACGCTTAAGGTGACTAGCAAGAGTAAGAGAAGACTGAAGTTTTGAAGTTGTTGTCGCTATTAGATGTACGAGAAGTATATGAAAGATTGAGGTTAGAACCTCTACGGTCGGATTGGCGTTACTTAAGGAAATGACGTAAGTTCTACACCTACTCGAAGGAATGATGCAAGCTTATGTAGATTATGAAAAGCTCCTCTCATCTATTGGGACGCCATGGAAAGCAAAAAGGTTTATGTCATTTTGTTTTGAGGCATGATTAAGTCTTGTAGTAAGTACCTTTGTGATTGAACATATGTGTGGAATCAAGAGATGTTATTATCGCCTTTCCCTTGAAGTGAAAAGGGGGATTAAACTGAACTACTGCTTAACAAAGGCTTCAAGAGTCGGAAGACTCGAGCAAGTCTCTCGAGTTCTGGAGATGAAGGATCTTGGAAAGGGGACGGTGAGCAGTGTAGCTACGGATGGAACGTACACGTATTGAATGACAACACCCTAACAGATCAGGGTGGACCACTTGTGAAGCGTAGGGACCAAGTTGTGCTGTTCATTACGATATGAGATGGGTAGAGAAAAGATGGAACCCGCAATAGATCGGATTCCAATGCATCAGAAGGTGGATTTTACCCTTAAGCTTTATTTGAAGTTCATGTTGGAATATATCGTGAACTTTTGATTTGAAGTTCATGTTGAGGTATATCTTAAACTCTTGATTTGAAGTTGTTATGGAGAACACCAGTTTGCGAAAAGAGAGATGGTTACCTCCGTTTGTACATCGATTACAGTGAGCCGAACAAGATAACAATGAAGAACATATATCCCTCACCACAGATGGATGATCTACTCGATCAGTTGCAAGGGTCGGTAGTCTCTTCTAAAACTGATTTAAGGTCTGATTGTCACCAATTGAGAATTTGAGACTAGGATATTGAAAATATGGCATTCCGGGACAAACCATGTTTACTACAAGTTGTAGTGATTCTATACAGGCTTACTAATACCATGGATAAGATATTTTGCTCAACTCTCGAAGAAGAGAGAAGTTGCATGACAAGTTGTCTTGGGATGGCAAACCCCGAAAGATGTGAAAGAAGTTACAAGTTTTCTTAGGTGTGCTGAGCTTTACCAAATCTGTGAAGAGAGAAGTTGTATAACAACAATTATGGTAGCCTACTACTGCTGATAATGAAGTATTGAATGGGACAAAGAATTGACAATAGAGTTGTTGAGAGTTAAGAGGGGATTTATTGGTGCAACCGTTTCGATTTACCTTGATGTATTATGGGTTTGAAGTGGACAATTGATTCTCCAAGGAAAGGTCTTGATTGGGTATTGAGGAGCGATGTAAAAGTAATAGCATACTAGTATCGTTAGTAGAAGCGGTGAAGTAAGGTACTTCCTTCGCTACTTGGAATTGCGACAACAATTGAGGAAACATATAATCGAAACTTGGTTTGACAAGAACCAAGCCAAAGGTGTAAATTAGAAGTTCGATCTTCTTTGATAGAGAAATCAAAGGGAAACATAATGGTGCATTGAGAAAGACCCGAGAAGGAAATTGAGTTCCAATATATCGGACCTTTGTGAGATGTTAGCGCAAGTTAGGAAAAGTAGTTTACCGGTTGGCGTAGCCGCCAAGAGTAGAGAGTGTTCACCCGGTGTTCATGTGTATAAGTCGAGAGAGTACATACACGACTCGAGACAGATTGTCAGTTATGGTGATTTAGTCGCAGACAAAAAAAACGAAGAGGCTAATAGGAAGACGGAGTATAGTATCGTTGGTTGAGTTTTACGCCGAGTTAGTATCTCTGATAGAACCGACTGTTAGACCTAGTTCTTCCCTTAAGTTATTTCTATTTTGTGTGATGTTATTTGTAGTTGTACCTTGTGTGGGAATGTGCTATGAGACCTGATATATCTTGCGGTGGTAGTTTGAGTAGGTTTTGTGTATAGATGTGAAGGTTTAAGTCCCCTTAGTTTGAGAGTCCTTACCTCGGCCTTAGGATCGAGAAGTTCGATGTATAGCAAGTTTCGGGACGAAACTTATTTTAGGGGGATCCGATGTAATGCCCCGTTTATTGGGTGCTTTTTCGTTTTTTATTTTTTTTTCCGAAATTTTATTTCTATTGTTATAGCTTAAATATATTGGCGAGTATTTTGAGATCGTAAATTTAATTTTACGAGTATGTTAAAATATATTTATAAATATATATTTCTTTGATTCATATTTTTATTTCCGTAAATTATTTTACGGAAAAGTCGGATAATTTTCCGAATTCGGAAATCCAGTTCTGAACGCATTTGATCGAGTATTTTATTATTTTTTTCATTTTTCTTTGTTCTACTTTTTTTAATTTCTTCCCTGCCTCTTTCCTTCCATCTTGCCATTTTAGCCTTCTCAGTCCAGCTCAAGAAAGGAGCCATAGCTGCCGCCCAAGCTATCTAGTCCTGGTTGTCTAGCCTGTCCCGACCTGCTGCATCGACCCCTCGCTCTCCCCAAACTGCTCCACTTGACCCTTCGTTGCTTCCCTTCACACGCAGATGCACCACAACCCCATTCCCCTTCTCTGCTTTCTGGAGCCAAACGTTTCAGCTCTCTCTATTTGCCTTCATCTCTCAACAACAACATCATCCATCTCCCTTCTCTCCCTCACGCATCTCATGTCTGATTTCCTTGCAGTCCCTCACAACAACCTTCATCTTCATCCTCCCGCAACAAGCAGTGGCAGTCTCCTTTCCACCTCCTTCGATGATCTCTCTCGCCCCTTTCTCGGGTTTCCTCGATCTTCAGTTGTAGCAATTGGGGAGGACCTCTCCGGAGAAGCACCTGGAGACGACGCCGGGCGAAGCCTCCACTGCCACCGGAGCATTGCTTGGGGTATTTGTCGCCTCCAGCCTCCTCGCGTCTCTTCAACTCCACCCGGATCTGCAATCGTTGAAGAAACCCTGCCATCTTCACCTTCTACCGCCGGAAACAGCTCCCCGCCGCCTGCAGTGTCGTCGCCTTCGAGGTGCACCGCTGAGGACTTGCTGCCGGAGCCAACCTTGGCCGAAGCCACACCACCAGGAGCCTGTTTCCTCTCTGCACCGCCGCCACCTTCATCTGATGGTTGAGCGGGTTGTGAAAACCTAATTTCCCTAATTTAAATAGGCCCTCTTAATTTGTTATAATTACAATTTGTGACCCCCTGTTTTGTATTTGCATATTTTACCCATGTTTTTTGAAATGAACTATTATACCCCGGCCTGCAGAATTATTTACATGGAATGACCCATATTTTATATTGCAAATTATAACCCAACTTTGTGCAAATTTTCTTTTATGCCCTAGTTGGATTAATTTCGGATTATGACCCAAGGATTTAATTGCGGTTTATGACCAAGTTTTTAAAATTGTATAAATTACCCGGAAAGTGTTTTTAAGATTTTGAACTCAGATTTGAACTACGGGGGTTATTCTTATAGCTTTTATATTCTATGTTGTATGTCCAAATTTAGCATTGTGCTAAATTTGTTTAGTTTGATGCTAGGTTCGGAAGCACCCGTTTAAGGCCAACGAATCCATATCGACATCCATAGATCATCTTCCGTCTTTTGACGTCACGTGAGTACCCTCTCCCTCGAGATTATGATCTTACTCGATTTAGTTATGTCTAGTATTAGTATCATGATTGGTTGGATCTAGCGTAACTTAGAGTGAATACCAAGTAGTGGTTATGGACCTTAGGTGAGTTTCGAGGATTTGATATTGTTTGATGGATTGATGTTGATTCTAAGATTGAGGTGTTGGTTATCTTGTGAGGTTGTTATAAGGCTTTAAGTTATATGGTTGATCTTGTGAGCGTTTTGAGGCTCGAGGTGGGGTTGTATGATCTTGTGAGATTTTGGAGTTTAGGTTTGGCTTATCCTAGTTGCGTTGTGAGTTATGATCTTGCGAGATCCGAGGGTCTAGAAGTCTTAGGACTTCTAGCTTGTGTTGAGTGTGATGTGAGCATGAGGGATTCTAGGATGCGGTCCTAGAATTGAGAGTCAAATGGTCTTGCGTAGATCATTTGTATAGAAGTCTAAGACTTCTATTGTGAGTGAATTGTTGTTGATATAGTTATCTTCTTGTGAGCAGGTTACGGGCTTCCTCCCTAAGGAAGCGAGAGTGTCGTGAGTTGAGTGTGGCGAGCTAAGTAAGTCTCCGGACTTACTTAGCTCGTATTCATTGTATTAGCATTGATGTGTGTTTGGTGGTGTGTGTTTACTCTTTATTATTTATAACAACTAAACCGGTAATAGGACCACCGACCTTATACTATTTTGGCCCAAGTGTATGATAACGGGCGGTGACATCATCTGCCTAGCTCTTGCGAGAGTCTAGGAGGTTCTTGGCGACTAGCCCGTGCTGGTTAGACGGTCGGAGGCATCCGTACCGTTCCATGCCGGTAAGTAGGGACCGAGGCGGGACCACGGTGGTCTCGTGTCACAAAACTAAGTTGAATTAGAACGGGATATGACTTAATAATAAAAAGATAATAAACCGGAATTGTGTACTTTGAGTATGTTGTGTGTTTATGATGATTTACTTGTGTTTGTGCCTTTCCCATTGATTCTAATGCTTCGAATATTAGCTAACGGTTTTACACCGAATGTTGTAGATTGCCTTGCAGGTTAGGATTGCGGCCGAGAGATCCGGAAGAGTGGGCAGCCGGGGATCCGTACATTTTAGGATTGGGTTTTGGGGTGGAGTCGAGTTTGAGTATTGTATTTATTGTATGTTGTATGGCGTTTAGTCTTTGGGGTTGTATTTTCGGCTGAAGTCCTTTGTTGTATTCTTTCGGGTTTTTCTTTTCATTGCATATAAATGTATTTTGTTTTTGACCTTTATTTGTGCCTTGTTGCAAGATCCGGTGAAATTGTTGTCAAGCTAAGGGTCGGGACCCATTGTGAGGTCCCCACCTGTAATGCCCCGAGTCCCGTGGATTCGGGGTGTTACAAGTGCCTCAGGTACCAGTTGTACCTGAGAGGAGAGTTGAGGCTGATAGAGCTCCTGTTGGGTCTAGAGCACCGAGACCGGATGAGTGGTTGAAGGCTTTCAACTCTCAGAAAGTCCCCTCATTCAGTGGAGAGATAGGGGTAGCCGGGTCTCCGTACTCCTTAGAGTGGGGTTGGGATGTTTGCTTTGTTGTTTTTTCTTCTTGTTAAGACAGTTAGTCTTTTTCATTGTTTAAGTACTTTAGGTTGTTAGATATTGTTGCATTCATCCCTTTAAAATACTATTTTTATAAATTTCAGCATTTCTTATTTGTGTCTTGTTGCAAGATCCTAGTAATATTGTTGTCAAACTGATGTCGGGACCCATTGTGAGGTCCTTACCAGTAACGTCCCGAGTTCTGAGAATTCGGGTGTTACACTGATAAATATATTACCCTCACTTGTTATAGGATTTAAAACTCGATAAGAATTATGGATTGATCTACCATAAACCACGCTTATACTCCGTATTACAATTGAAGCCATTTTGGATGCACTGCCTATATACAACATTCAAATGGCATAGTAAGATGAATTCTAGAGCACTCAAGTCGAAGTACGTGTGTAATGATAGGATATTTAATGAGGGGGCCAACGTTTAGTAAAATTGAGTTTCAATTTAAGTAGGAAACTTTTTGTATTAACCGGCCATGATATCCCTATGAGAAAATTGGTGTAGGAAAGCCCTTTTTGTATCCATGATACAATCTAGGCCCCTCTAATTTTTTCCCTAAAAATAAAACTAAATTAAATTATAAAGAGGCTATTAATTGGGGGAACCATTCTCAATAAAAAGATCATCTCCCTTAATTAAGGAGGATAAATAACTATTAAAAATTAAAATGATAAACTAGATTAAGAAGATAAGTGAATATTAATATGGCTGTTTTTTAATTAAATAAGAAAAATGAGAGTGATCCCCCACAAATTATGTACATAATTTCGCACGCAAATTATGTACATAAAATTATGTAATTAATTTTAATGCCAACAAATAAACGACTCTTTGAAAAAAAATAAGCAATATTAATTAAGGGATAGAATATTTTTAATGTTAAAACTAATTTTTTAATTGTAGGGGACCACTCTCATTTTCCTTTTTAATTTTGAAAGTATCTTAAATTATTTTAGATTTTATCTTTTTTCAAAATTACAAGGGGCCTAGTTGATACAAATTGAAACATAAAAGCCTACTTAATCTACATTTATACAATAAAAGCCTACTTGCCCCTTTTACTCTATCACTATATTAGTGCCTACATACCGGTGTGGTTGATAATAGATGAACGTTATTTTCAAGATTAATGTAGATGAAGTTTATTGGAGATTATATGCTACGAATACATTATAAGATTTAAAATAATCTACATGAGGGTGTTTGGTAGGAGTTTTTTTAATAGATTTATGAAACAATTTGGTTTACTAGGCCTTTTCTAGTATTGTATTTAATAAATGTACCCTTGAAAGAAGAATGTGTAGAGTTTGAGAGTAAATACAAAAGGTTGTGGTATATTTACTTAATTGAAATATTAAAAAGCCTAGTTACTACTATAATTTTTCAAAAAGGTCTAGTTATCAAAATTGCCCTAGATTTATTTAATAAAATTTACAGTATCATCCTCAATAATTTTGAGTTACTTCTTCATTCTCGTATATGGAATCAACCGCGTGATAACCATAACAATACACAAGTGATAGCCAAATTTGGTTCGTTAGAGGAGTCATTTGTAATGGTGAAAAAAGAACGAAGAACAATATTAGCGATTTGTTTTTCTCTTCCGTCAAGAACTTTTGTTTTTCAGGAGTATGTCTGGAATCAAAAATCATGGGAGAAAATTAATCTCCATTCACCTTGATGATAGGAGGTTATATTTTACCTATTGTAAGCCCTTTTAATCTCCCTTACAATCTACCTTATAATCCCCATCTTCAACCAAAAACTAATATTTCATTCAAGATGTAATGTAACGGAACTGTACCCAGCCGAACTTCTTTAAGTTATTAATTAGTCTACATTTTTCAAAAATTATCAACTCTCACTTATTTTGACAAATTTTTTTTTTTATAACTATAATACTAATATTTCATTCAAGATGTAAGGAATATGCTCGAAAACAATATATATGGTTCAATTAAAAAAAATTGATAGAATAAGTTATATACCTATTTATTTGGGTTGACGATTGTTTAGTGTTTATTCTTTAAATTAATTATTTAGTCTACATTTTCCTTAAATGTAATTTATAGCATATATTTACATTATAAATATTCACACATATATCATCAAATATATACGATTCTCATTTTATAACTCATATTAAAAAAAACATCTGTAATTCTTTCATTTCAACATCATACCAAACACCAATTATCATGAATGACTTATTTCAATTCCTTATTGCATTCCGATTCCTGGTTTCAACCTCATTTCTATAGTCATACCAAACACCAAGTATCAGAAATGACTTCTTTCTTTTGTCGGCTTGTATATTTCCTTTATGTATACATCTCTACTTATTTTTATATTTCTAAAACTATAAGATACAATTTTATCTTTTTAAAAATATAAAATACAATTCAAATTGTTAAAACTAAGTCTTTAAAAATTATTTCGCCTTATTTTATTTCATTAAAACTTTAAAATTTGACCTCATCTTATTTTATAAAAAATATTCAAATAATGTTGCACATGCAAAAACAATAAAGGTTGCAATTCGATTTAATATCAGTCACATTGACATGGAGTAATAGTGTGTATCGGATATACGTTAATAAATCGAATGTCGATGTGAAGTGACAATGTGTGTTGCACATATTTTACAATATTCTCATAATTTTCCGACATTTTGACTTTGACTTGCGTCCGAGTCCGTCCCAAAGCGTACCTAACCGGAAAACTTTTTTATTTTTTATATATAATTTTCATTGATTATTATTTTAGTGAATAAATATTTTATAGTTATACTAAATATTAAATCCGGGCTTTTCAGTAAGGCCGAACTTATTTCCTTGTCCGAAGTCGCCCGTTTTTTTGAGTGGACCGGTACGGAATGCTCAACTCTAACTATACTACGTATTAGTGTATAAATATCTGGTGATTTAACGCTCTTTTACTTACCTATAATATCCTTTCTTTCATTCCCAGACTATGTGCACGGGTTTGGACCTTGAGAGTAGAAAGCGATCACTTACTGTGAAGGCATTTATTCTTGTTCATTTTAATTCCGGTTTTTCATGAAATTATTTTAGTAATTTATAGCCTGCCTAGTTTTGTTTTTGAATGTTTTGTGTTTTATAAACTGCTTTTGCTCTTAAATCAAGAATGTAGTTCAATAATACCTATGTCATTATACTATTTTATAATTTACTGGCTGATAATATAACTCATTTGATAGACTCGGATGGAAGAAGCCGAATCAAATTTGGCAAAGCGTAGAAAGGTTCCCGCCATTTAAGCTGTAGAACATGCAACCTCCAATTACTTTGACATGTGATCTTTGACCTTACCACAACCACACTCTCCATTGGATGACAAGCTTGGAAGATCTAAAAGAGGATTCAGAAACCCTTCATTCTTGTTGGACAGCTTGTCAAGTTAAGGCTAAGTAAGTTATTTCAACACCCAAAATATCTTATTACTGCATATGTACTAACTTTTACCCCTAGAAGACTTATAGCTTGTTTCCTTGCACAAATGTTGTATATGTAAATATTTTCTCTCGTGAAATGACTAACAAAATGCCTTCAACTTTAAAGAATGCAAGAGGAGGAGTAAGTGCATTTTTCTTTGCTCACGTGCTTCACCTTATGTTAGAGTATATAACATTGGGCTTATCTCTTATTATTGAACTTATCTTTTGCTATTAGTTTATTATTTATCTCTTTATGTTTCCCTATATAAACATTACATAGTCAATTAAATAAACAAGCTTTCGATTCACAAATCTCTTCATGGTATCAGAACACTTTCCTTAACCTACGCTTCCGCACAAAACAAAACCTTAAACCCTATAATTAACCACCTTTTGCCGTTTTTGCGGTATCAAGGAATACTTTGATCGTCGGTGTCAGGGAAATACTTCGGCCGTCGGTATCAAAAACTACTTTGGCCGCCAATATATAAAACGATTTTGGCCGCGGTTATCATAAATGACTTTGCAGCCGGTATCAGAAACGACTTTGGCAGCCGGTATCAGAAACGACTTTGGCCGTCGGTATCATAAATGACTTTGGCCGCCGGTATCAGAAAATACTTTGGCCGCTAGTATCAGAAACGACTTTGGCTGGTATCATCACCGCCACAATTATTGGGGCAGCGGGACAAGCTAACTCCACATACCCCTTCTCTGTTCCCTTAACCTTTGAGGACCGTAAAGACATTGGTCTTGCAATGAATGATACTCAATGGAGTACTCTCATATCTACTTTGAACTCTTACCGTTTAAATTCGTTCCCTTGAATTCTTGATTCGGGGGCTTCTTTTCATACGATAGGTGATTGTTCATTACTTTCATCGCTCAAGCCGGTCACTACATGCCGAATTAAACTCCCAAATGGAGCTTTAGTATCCGCTAAACACGCAGGCACCTTACGACTCAATAACTCCCTTCACTTGCCCCGAGTATTATATGTTTCAGGGCTTGATTGTCATCTACTTTCTCTAAATCAGTTAACTACGGATTTGAATTGTGTTTTTATGATAACTAATAAACTTTGTGTTATACAATACCGTACTTCGAGCACAGTGGTTGGAGTGGGTGAAGCTCATGATGGAATCTACTGGCTTCGCTGGATGACAAACGCTTCTCCGCTCCCTTCATGCCTTACCACTATTGACACCGCCACCCACCATAACCGCCTTGGTCATCCTTCCATCCCAAAACCACCCATCCATGTGACATATGTCTCCGGGCCAAACTACCTAGATCATCTTTTCCGGTTAGCAGTTCTCATGCTTTTTTATTATTTGAATTAGTCCACTTAGATATTTGGGGTCCTTATCGCACCCTTTTTACTTCCGGTTGTTCCTACTTTTTTACCATTTTAGATGATTACTCCCGTTGCACCTGGGTTTATTTAATATAGGGAAAAGCCGAAGTCGCCACTTTAATTAGAGATTTTTGTGTTCCACACTTGTGTCAAAACCTTTCGCAGTGACAATGCTAAATAATTTATTTCCCTTCGACCTTTTCTTAAAGGAAAAGGGTATCCATTTAGAAACATCTTGTACCTACACACCACAATAAAATGGGAGCGTAGAACGCAAACACCGCCATATCCTTAATGTCGCTAGATCCATAATGTTTCAAGCAAATTTACCCATCTCACTTTGGGGAGAATGTGTTCTTACGGCATGTTACCTTATCAATCGCACCCCTACTCTCATCCTCCATCACAAAACTCCTTATGAGCTTCTTCATGGCTCTCCACCAAAACTTGACCATCTTCGGGTGTTTGGTTGTCTTGCTTACTGTTCCTTTATACATCGGTCTTCGGATAAATTTCGACCTCGAGGTCAAAATTGCATTTTTATAGGATACACACCTTCACAAAAGGCTTGGAAAATGTTGGATCTTGATACCAAAAAATTTTTTACAACACGGGATGCACGTTTTTACGAGAATATTTTTCCGTTCTCCGAACCGAAAAATTCCCCTGAACTTACAGAGTCCATAGCAGATCCCACTGATTTTTCCCCCCGACTATTATCAAGAAAACCCCCGAACAACAGCCCCCACTCAAGAAAACCTCCAACAAATTTCCCTTGACACGGATCCTCCAACTATACCTACTACGGCCCCCTAGAACCCTCTTACCTCCCTTTTGTCCCTCCACCTACCGCGGGCTCCCCTGTCATCTCTCCCCTACCTGTTGTTGATGCCCCCTACCCCTCCATACTAAACCCCTCCCCAATTTCTATAACCACCCCTCCAGTGTGTCCCCCACCTCCCTCTACTAATCCACATACTTATACCCCTCTTCCCATGGGCACCGAAATCCTTCAACCCATCATTCCTACTCCACCACCCGTTTCTGCTGCTCCGACTGAAAACCCACCCCGTCACAGCTCCCGTACTTTAAAACCATCTATACTTTTACGAGACTATGTTTGTCAAAAGGCAAGTCATTTTGATTCCAAATCGGGTGAAACTTCTCCTCCACTGAAATCAGGTATCCGGTATTCCATAAAGAAATTCTTTATCATATGAACATTTTTCTCTTGCCTATGTTATTGCTATTAACTCTGTATATCAGGAACAAGAACCAACCTCTGTTAAAGACGCGGTTGCTAACCCAAAATAGAAAAAGGCCATGCAGGATGAAATGACAACCTTACACCGCAACAACACTTGGGAATATGTTGATCTTCCTCTCGATCGTAAACCTATTGGCTCTAAATGGGTTTTTCGTATTAAATACAACTCCGATGGACAGGTTGAGCGCTATAAGGCGCGTTTGGTTGCACTCGGAAACCGTCAACAAGAAGGCATTGATTATATGAAACTTTTGCTCCTGTTGCTAAATCAGTTACAATTAAACTACTTCTCGCAATTGCCTCTATCTATAACTGGGAACTTCATTAGATGGACGTTCACAATGCTTTTCTTCATGGGGATCTGCATAAGGAAGTATATATGCTACCACCTCCCGGTTTTTGAACCTCGTCCCAAGTTTGTCGTCTAAAGAAATCATTATACGGTCTTCGTCCAGCTCCACGGAATTGGTTCCACAAGTTCACATCTGCTCTTCTGAAATATGGTTTCTCTCAGTCTTTGGCTGATTACTCCCTTTTCACCTTCAGACGGTCACGTATCATCCTTCACATTTTGATATATGTGGATGATCTAGTCATTACTGGAAATAATCCTACTACTATTCGTCGTTTTAAAGACTATCTTCATGCTTGCTTTCATATGAAGGACCTTGGACCCCTTCGGTTCTTTTTAGGCATTGAAATTGTTCGTACACCGTCTGGTTTATGGTTGAACCAACGGAAATACACTCTAGATATTCTAGCTGATTATGGTATTCTTGGATGCAAACCCGTATCGCTTCCGAGGTCTGCTGATCATGGTCTTCAATCAAATTCCTCTGCTCTGCTTGATGATCTTGAGAAATATCGCCATTTGGTTGGCCGTCTTATCTACTTGTCCATCACTCGCCCTGAACTTGCATACTCGGTTCATACACTTTCTCAGTTTATGGCTGCTCCGCGCCGTGGCCAATGGGATGCTGCCTTAAAGGTTCTTCGTTACCTAAAGTCAGTACCTGATCAGATTATTTTCTTATCTCGTTCTAGTGATTTGTGTATTCGTGCTTTTTGTGATTTGGATTATGCAGCTTGCCCTATCACTAGACGCTCTACAACAAGCTACTTCATTCTCCTCGGTAATTCACCCATTTCTTGGAGAACCAAGAAACAAGCTACTGTTTCTAGATCTTCTGCTGAGGCCGAATATAGAGCAATGGCAGCTACTACTTGTGAGCTCCTTTGGCTTCGTTCTCTACTTGATTCACTTGGGGTTTCACACTAGGCTCCTATGCACCTCTTTTGTGATAATCAGTCTGCCATTCATATAACCAACAATCCGGTATTCCATGAGCGTACCAAACATATTGAGATTGACTATCATACTATCAGGGAATAAATTCAGCGAGGCATTATTCAGACACAACATGTTCCTGACACACTTCAGCTAACTGACATTATGACTAAAGCTCTTGGACCTACTCGTTTCAACTTCTTAATTCACAAGCTTGAAGTTTTTTCTTCCACACCTCCCGCTTGAGGGGGGAGTGTTAGAGTATTGGGCTTATCTCTTATTATTGGGCTTATCTTTTGCTATTAGTTTATTATTTTATCTCTTTGTATTTCCCTATATAAACATTATATGGTCAATGAAATAAACAAGCTTTCGATTCACAAATCTCTTCACCTTATTAGAAATCCAGAATGAATTGATTTTACTGACAGAAAGCCCTTTTGTTTCCTACCATGTATGTGTTTGAATAGATTTTGGCAGATGCAATGGGTTTAGGGAAAACTGTGATGACACTACAGGCAAAGGAATTCCTGATCAGAAAAGGAGTGAAGCAAGCAGGGACCATCCTAGCGTGAAGGGTGGCACTCTCATCGTATGCCCTATGGCTTTGTTGGGTCAGTGGAAGGTGAAGTCTTCTATTATTTTTTGCACATTATTCACTTTTTTTTCCCCAAAAGTTATTGTATTGACCCAAGGGAAGATTTTACAAGATGTCGGCTTAGACAGTAGGAGTGCAAGAAGCAAATTAGATCACAGTTACATAAGTTGAATGCCGAGTTGGTTGGCCCAGTTCATGGTGTGAGTGGATCTATCCTTCCAATGGTGAGAAAAGTGGTTTTTTGTTGCTTGGATGATGTTGTGAGCGCAGGAGGATTCATGGATGGCTTTGTGATTGTATATAAGGTCATTTTTAGCCTTCCAAACGAAGTAGACCAGACTCGTAATGGTGGCAATTCTAACATTGGAGATGAGGTTATGCTTGTGAGGTTTGACATTGTTGTGCCAAGTCCAAATGTTGTCCTTTTAGGGGTATGGAATAAGGACTCGGGTCCATGTGAAAACAAGATCAAGGGTAATAGAGGTGAATCTGCACTTGTGGAATAGATGATCCTCATCCTCCGGCATGGTCCTGCACAGATTGTAGGCGTCACTTTGAATAATGTTCCAGGAGCGAAGCTTGGTGAGGGTGGGAAGTTTTTTATGAGCGGAAATTCAGGATATGAAGCTACATTTGAGAGAGTTTGATTTCTTCCAAATTTTCCTGAACAGAAGGGTGTGTTGGGGGAGGGGGGTTGAGTATAGAGGAAGTTGTAGGCTGAAGAGGTAGAGAATTTACCGTTTGTTTTTTTTGTGATGTAGAGAATGAATGGCCGTTTGGGGTGGTCTAGATGTTCAAGATCTCATCTCTGATTTTTAGAATGTAATTCCAATTGTGGCTGAACTTGTAGCTGGGTTCGCTGGTCCAGATAGGGTGACACTTGAGGATGTTGCTGCTAACCCATCTAGACCAAAGATCATGCTCGGGGGGATGTGTGCCGAGTTCAAAAATAAGTTTGGAGACGCAGACTTTGTTCCAAGATAAGAGCTCCTTGAAGTCGAGACCTCCATCAGATTTAGAGGTATAGACGATTCTCCAAGCGATGAGGGCTCTTGGACTTGAAACTTTGCCTGACCATAGGAAGGATCTCAGGGCACTGGTGATCTTCGATATAACGGTTTGGGGTATGGGAAGGGTAGAGCATCAATGGTATTGAAGAGGAATGAGGATGGATGAGATGAGTTGCTGTCTACCAGCATATGAGAGATTTCTGGCGCTCCAGGAGTTGATTTTTTGAGTGACCTTGTTGATGAGTGGAATGTAATCAGCATGCCTAAGTCTCTTGCTGCCAATAGGTATTCCAAGGTAAGTGAATGGCATGGAGCCAAGAGACAAACAATACATGTCGTAAAGTTTCTATGATCATGTGGAGGGACTCCACCGAGGAAGATGGAAGATTTGCTCGGATTAAGATGTAGTCCAGAATAGTAGCCAAAATACAAGAGAGTATCCTTCAGAATACTGATAGATCCTATGTCACCACTGCAAAAAAGAAGAATGTCGTCAGCAAAATAAAGGTGGGTGATGCGGGGGAGGAGCACTTGGGGTGGATGTTGAAGTTCGGTTGGTTGTGTTGGTATGGATCATGGAAGAAAGGACCTCCAAGGCAATGACAAAGAGGCTAGGAGAGAGAGGGCAACCTTGGCGGAGTCCCTTGATGCCATTGAAGTGCCCCTTGAGAGTATCATTGATGTTGATAGAGAAGGTAGGACGTGAAATGCAAGCATCAATGAGTTTGATGAACATAGTAGGAAATCCCATTCGTCCGAGGCAATTGATGATGAACTGATGGTCGATCACATGATTCATTTTATTCACCTGCATTTCTACGCCATCAACGATTTCCGATTAGGTTTCCGGATTACGTTCCGTGCGAACGATTTCTATTTCATATAAAACGAACATTTCTCATATTAATCCACGTTGCGCTCGCGCGACGCAACTAGTAAGAAAAAACACAAAATATAAATCATACAAATTAATGTAGACGATATATTTGAGTCATCTAATCTTATATCTATTAAAGTAGAAGCCTCTATTGCCACGTGTCAACACCAAGTTTCTCGAATCCTAAAAAATTATTTTAAAAAGTGATTTCTAAATGTTAATATAAATTGAAAATTGATTTCTAAATTTTTTTAAAAAATATTTAAATAAATATTTTTATAAAAATAGTTTTTAAATTTTTACAAAATTTTTTTTACCAACAAGCACATCTTAACAAAGCAATTTAAAAATATAGTTAATTAGAAGAGATAAATACTTAAAAAAGAGAATTAAAAATCATAATATTGATTATAATTTTATTTTCGGATTTTTATTGTACAAAAATATACATATAAATTTCTAAGTATTAAATACTTATTAAAACTGAACTCGCACAAAGTGTGGGTAATACACTAGTTGAGATATATACGATGACTCTAATTACACAAATTAATAAATCATAGGAAACATTAGCAACATTTAGGGTGTTTAGTCATTAAATACTCAAATTATGTTGATTGAATTAAAATAAAGGTAAAGTAGTGGTCCTAGTAAAAAAAATTAAATTCTTTAATTACTTTCTTCTTTCTTTTCCGGGCCTTGTATTTCCTGTATACCCCTTGACTTATATTTATCTTTTTAAAACTATAAAATACAATTTTATCTTTCTAAAACTATAAAATACAATTCAACTTGTTGAAACTATTTTTTTTAAAAATTACTTTGCCTTATTTCATCTTATTAAAACTTAAAAATTAACCTCAACGTACTTTATAAAAAATATTCAAATAATGGTGCACATGCAAAAATAATAAATGTTGCAATTCGATGTAATACAAGTCACACTGATGCGCGGTGTGATATTGCATGTCAGGTATGTTTTAATAAATTGAATTTCGACGTATAATGACAATGCATGTTGGATATGTGTTAATAAATCGAATGTTGTACATTTAACAATTCGGTTATTGAATAAAAAAATATGATAGTAATATATAGATTGTTTACATTACAAAAACTAAGATAAATAGAAAAGTTAGATTTGGTTGGCATGCACGAGAAAAAGAATTAGATACCTATTAATATAGGTTGTTTGAGTTGCACAAATTAATAAATCAATTGGAAACACTAGTAAGAAACATACCTTTTGGGATATTGAGTCATTAATAGTCAAATTATAATCGCAAAATAAGTAATTAAAAAGCAGAAGATGTGTTGACAAGGATAATTGAGGTTATTATAATTCAATCTGGATATTGAGTCATTAATACTCAAATTATAATCCCAAAATAAGTAATAAAAAAAGAAGAAGATGGGTTGACAAGGATAATTAAGGGTATGATAATTAATCAGATTGCATTAAAGGTAAAGTAGTGTATATTCTCTAATTATATTTACCGGCCTTCATTTTATGTTAGAATATTGAGCTCATCTTTTGTTATTAGTTTATTCTCTTTATGTTTTACTATATAAATATTACGTGGTCAATGAAATAAACAAGCTTTCAGATTCACAAATCTCTCCATGGTATCAGAGCACTTTCTTTGACCTACGCTTCCGCACAAAACAAAACCTCAAACCCTAAAATTAACCTATTACCGTTTTTGCGGTATCAAGGATTACTTTAGCCGTCGGTATTAGAAAATACTTTGGCCGTCGGTATCAGAAAATACTTTAGCAACAGGTATCAGAAACGACTTTGACAGCCGGTATCAAAAACGACTTTAGCAGCCGATATCAGAAACGACTTAGCAGCCGGTATTAGAAACGACTTTGCAAGTCGGTATCAGAAAATACTTTGGACGTCGGTATCAGGGAATACTTCGGCTACAGGGGCGGAGCTAGAAAAATATTAGGGGTGGGCGAAATTCAAAACGAAAGACGTAAAATATATAAACTTCATAATTGTAATATATATATAAATATTATAAAGTATCTAAACAATTAATTTATTATACTTTAAACTAGAAAGTAAAACAAACGCGACGATTTTTTGCCTTAGCAAAATCATCGATAACCGAATCGATGTCAACTTTACTCACAAATTCTCTTTCAATATAGATCATCAAAGCATCACCAAGAAACTCATCTACCATTTTGTTACGGATGTCAGTCTTCACATGTTTCATTGCTGAAAACGCCCTCTTTGTAGTTGCAGTAGAAACCGGTAAAGTTAACACAAGACGAATCAATTTGCTTATCATTTTGAACTGTTCATCTTTTTTTGTTTCCACCAACTTCTCCATTAATTTTGCAAGTGTGGGTACTTGAAACTCTGAATTGGAGTCAACAAAAGCACGATAGTAGGGCAACTCACTCTTCAAAAGATTTCTTTCATGTTCTTCAAAATCTCTAGGATAGAACTCTACTGCAAGTTTGTAGACATCATCTGCCTTGAACGAATGAAAACAATCTTTTGGATCCAGGGCTACACTCCACTGAAGCAGTCTGATAGTGGTCTCATTAAACCTCGAGTTTAACTCGGACAACTGAAAGTCTATAGGTTGATTAAAATGCTCAACATGATAACGATACTCAAGAGTTATTTGTTTCGCACCACGTCCAACTTTACTACTCATGTCAGGTACTTGTACTTCGTGTTTTAAGCAAAACTCTTTCACTTTTTGAAGTAATTTCTCCCATCCTTCATCACGTAGATCTTGAAGAAGTGTTTTTGCAGTGGAAAGATATTGAAGAGCACTTAGTATGTCAACAGATTCTTGTTGAAATACTTGACAAAGAAAGTTGGTAATTTTCATAACTTTCATCATTAAGTGCAACCTAAATGCAAACTCAAAAGTCATCAAGTGATCTAGAGCACCACTAGCTTCTACTCGAGCCTTGGAATTTGGACCATTCTCACTTATATTCTCAAGCACTTTACAAGTTGAAGAAAACATTTTAAGTACACTCGCAATAGACCGAAAATGAGAACTCCATCGGGTAGATCCTACACATTATAAAAATATCAAATGTTTAGCTAAATCTTGATAGAAACATATTAATATTGTTATATATATATATATATATATATATATATATATATATAAGATAAGAGTATTTACGAGTAAAACCTGCACGTTGTAAGGATGTTGCTTGATTAGCTCCTTGTCCGGATACTAAATCTCCACATTCTAACATATCATCAATTTCACTTCTATGAAATGCTTGTAACTTTGTGTTGCGTTTAGGAGACGACTTGACAATATTAATAACATTATCCAAGAAAGAAAAGAACCTCCAAATTGGATCACACTTCTTTGCAGCAACTACTAACGTCAATTGCAATCTATGAGCGAAACAATGGACAAAGTATGCATATTCACAATCATTGAGAAATATTGCCTTCAATCCATTACATTGTCCTGACATGTTACTAGCACCATCATACCCTTGACCTCTCAATTTGTCAACTTGAAGATTGTAAGTAGAGAGGACATTACATATCTCTTTATAAAGTGTTTCTGAAGAAGTCTCTAGAACCCGTCTGATAGCAAAAAAAACGTTCTGTTAAAATACCAGCGAGGTTTACAAACCTCAAGATGATAGCCATTTGCTCCCGTCCCGATTCATCTTGTGCTTCATCGACGAGTATAGAAAAATATGCATCTCCAACTTCCTCACGAATCATATAACGCACTTTGTTTGCCATGATTGCCAACACCTCTTTTTGAATTTCAGGAGAAATATATGTGGCATTTCCACGTGCATTATTCAGTACAACATCATTGACTTCTGGTACCCATTTTGCTAAAAAATCCACCCATTCGATTACATTTCCACGATTCGTAGAAAGTTCCGACTCATTATGACCCCTAAAAGCACAACCCTGCAATGCCAATCGTTGCACAACCATGATTGTAGTTTTAAGGCTCAATCGGTTTTTTATCACTTCTACTCTACTCACCCTCTGCATTACCGTATCGATATGACCAGCTGACTTCATCAAAGATTCAACATATACAACACATTTGTAATGAGGAGATGTTGGTTTTCCAACATGTTTCAAAAATACACATTCGGCTCCTTGATGAACTCTCTTCCATTTGTTAAACCCACCGTTCACTAAAGAAGAAGAAGAATTTGTATTGTCCGCAAAAAGAAAGCATGGAAAGCAATAACACATATGTGTAGTAGGTGAATACTCTAACCAATTAAATTCATCAAACCAACTATATTGAAAACGACGAGAATAGTTAACCTCATACTTTGCAAGTTTTGGTTGATACGGTCCATGCATCAAATACTTTCTCCTAATCTCGTCTCTTTTATCAAGAGGTCAATCACATATTTTTTTTCTTATTCCCGGATCACGAACTAGCTCAAAAGATATATCAGAAAGAGGAGACTGGTCGATTTTATACGGAGTAGTAGAGGGTTGACTTACTTGATTATCAACAGGAGGAGACTGCTGATTTTCATGTAGCGGAGTTGATTCTTTGGGTTTGAAGAAAGAATACAATGTGAATTTCACTTTTTTCTTTGGTGGTTGTGAAGACATAATTAATCTGTAAAAAATATAAAACAATTGCGGTCATTCTCCAATAAATTAACATAATAAGTTCATCGACATTAATTTAATAATTAAAATTTTAATTGTTAATTTATAAAACTACAATTTGTTAAACAATTAGTAGACACTATAAAATTTTATAGTATATTAAAGACAAAAAATATAAAACACTAATTAAAACACTAAAATAAGAGGATGAAACTATATATTTAGAAAAAGTAAATACTAAACACTTAATAAATAAAATAAATTAATAAGATCATGAACTATATATTTAATATATATATATATATATATATATAATTTATAGATTATTACTATACTAAACAATAATTAAATAAACTAAATAAACATTTAATTAAATAAAGTAAGGATAAATACAACATAAATATACAAAGCATACCAAATTGGAACGAATTGAAAGGACAGCACTAAGGTCTAAGGGCCTAAGGCTGCAGAAAGTGCAGAGTCTTTGCACTTTGCAGGATTGTAGGAAAGCAATTACTTTTGTAATTGTAGGGTTGCACTTCTATCCTATATGGCTATATTCCTATTCCAATATTTGCAGGAATTGCAGAGGTGCAGTGCACGGGGCCGAACGGCTATTCGCCTATTCAGATTGTATGAGAGAGATAGGTATAGGGAAAGTAGCGTATTAGGTTTTAATCTTCCGAAAACCTCTATTTATAGGAATAAATAATTTTTTTTAAAGAGTACTACTAATAAAAAAAATTGGGCTGGGGTGGGCGACGGCCTAGTCGAGCCCACCCCTAGCTCCGCCCGGCCGCGAGTATCAGAAGCGACTTTGACAGCTGCCGGTATTAGAAAATACTTTGATTCTCAGTATCAAAAACGACTTTGGCTAGTATCATGACCGCCACAATTATTGGGGCGGCGGGACAAGCTAACTGCACATACCCCTTCTCTGGGGCGGCGGGACAAGCTAACTCCACATACCCCTTCTCTGATCCCTTAAACTTTGAGAATCGTAAAGACATTGACCTTGAAATTAATGATACTCAATGGAATACTCTTGTATCTTCTTTGAACTCCTACCGTTCGAATTCGTTCCCTTGGATTCTTGATCCATGGGCTTCTTTTCATATGACAGTTGATCGTTTATTACTTTCATCACTCAAGCCGGTCACTACATGCCGGATTAAACTTCCTAATGGAGCTTTAGTCTCCGTTGAACACGTAGGCACCTTGCGACTCAATAACTCCCTTCACTTGCCCCGAGTATTATATGTTCAAAGACTTGATTGTCATCTACTTTCTCTAAATAAGTTAACTACGGATTTGAATTGTATTTTTATGATAACTAATAAACTTTGTGTTATACACGACCGTACTTCAAGGACAGTGGTTGGAGTGGGTGAAGCTCGTGATGGAATCTACTCGCATCGATGGATGACAAACGCTTCTCCGCTCCCTTCTTGTCTTACCACTATTGACACCACCACCCACCATAACCGCCTTGGTCATCCTTCCATCACCAAAACCACCTATCCATGTGACATGTCTCCGGGCCAAACTACCTAGATCATCTTTTTCGGTTAGCAGTTCTCATGCTTTGTCGTTATTTGAATTAGTCCACTTAGATATTTGGGGTCCTTATTGCACCCTTTCTACTTTAGGTTGTTCCTACTTTCTTACCATTTTATATGATTATTCCGTTGCACCTGGTTTTATCTAATAAAGGGAAAAACCGAAGTCGCCACTTTAATTAGAGATTTTTGTGTCAGGGTTGAGACCCAATTCCACACTTGTGTCAAAACCTTTCGCAATGACAATGCTAAGAAATTTCTTTCCCTTCGACCTTTTCTTAAATGTAAAGGTATCCATTAAGAAACCTCTTATACCTACACACCACAACAAAATGGAAGGATAGAACGCAAACACCGTCATATCCTTAATGTCGCTAGATTCATAATGTTTCAAGCAAATTTACCCGTCTTGCTTTAGGGAGAATATGTTCTTACGACATGTTACCTTATCAATCTCACCCCTACTCCCATCCTTCATCACAAAACTCCTTATGAGCTTCTTTATGGCTCTCCACCAAATCTTGACCATCTTCGGGTGTTTGGTTGTCTTGCTTATTGTTCCTTTATACCTCGGTCTTCGGATAAATTTCGACATCGAGGTCGAAAATGCATTTTTATAGGATATTCATCTTCACAAAAGGTTTGGAAAATGTTGGATCTTGATACCCAAGAAATTTTTACAACACGGGATGCACGTTTTTACGAGAACATTTTCCCGTTCTTCGAACCGAAAAATTCTCTTGAACCTACGGAGTCCATAGAAGACTCCATTGATTTTCCCCCAAATATTACCAAGAAACCCCCCGAAAAACAGCCCCCACCTAAGAAAACCTCCCACAAATTCCCCTTGATGCGGATCCCCAACTATACCTACTACGGCCTCCCTAGAACCCTCTCACCTCCCTCTTGTCCCTCCACCTACCGCGGGTTCCCTTGTCATAACTCCACTGCCTGTTGTTGATGCTCCCTACCCCTCCCCACCTCTGTCTACTAATCCACATACTTCTACCCCTCTTCCCATGGGTACCGAAATCCCTCTACCCATCATTCCGACTCCACCACCCGTTATTGCTGCTCCGAACGAAAATCCACCCCGTCGCAGCTCCCGTACTTCAAATCCATCTATCCTTTTACGAGACTATCTTTGTCAAAAGGCAAGTCATTTTGATTCCAAATCGGGTGAAACTTCTCCTCCACTGAAATCAGGTACCCGGTATTCCATAAAAAATTCTTTATCATATGAACATTTTTCTCATGCCTATGTTACTGCTATTAACTCTGTATATCAAGAACAAGAACCAATCTCTTTCGGAGACGCGGTTTCTAACCCAAAATGGAAAAAAGCCATGCAGGATGAAATGACAACCTTACACCGCAACAACACTTGAGAATATGTTGATCTTACTCTCGATCGTAAACCTATTGGCTCTAAATGGTTTTTCGTATTAAATACAACTCCGATGGAAAGGTTGAGCGCTATAAGGCGCGTTTGGTTGCACTCGGCAACCGTCAACAAGAAGGCATTGATTATAATAAAAATTTTGCTCCTGTTGCTAAATCAGTTACAATTAAACTACTTCTCGCAATTGCCTTTATCTATAACTGGGAACTTCATCACATGGACGTTCACAATGCTTTTCTTCATGGGGATCTGTATGAGGAAGTATATATGCTACCACCTCCCGGTTTTCGAACCTCGTCCCAAGTTTGTCGTCTAAAGAATTCATTATATGATCTTCGTCAAGCTCCACGGAAGCTTGGAGTTGTTTCTTCCACACCTCCCGCTTGAGAGAAAGTGTTAGAGTATTGGACTTATCTCTTAGAGCATTGGGTTTATCTCTTATATATACACCTCTATCCTCTCATAATTCATGCACCAATCACCATTTCTTCCTTACTAATTCAAATTGAAATCAAAATGAATTACTTACTTGTGTCCATAGTGACGCTACGACTCTTCCTACCTTCACTGCTGCTGGAATTCTCAGCCCAGAAGAACGTCAACCCAACCACTTAGGCGGTGATCGTTTCCGGTTCAAAGGGTTATGTCATTTACAGCATTAGGTTGCTCTCTAAATTTGGTAGACTTAGTTAATTAAGGTCCAAATATATATATATATATATATATATATATATATATATATATATATATATATATATATAGAGTGCATTTGAATGTGGTGAGAGATTGTTGATCAAGTGTTTTCAAACGTGCAGGCGAATGTGTGTCATGCGTACCAGATACTGAAGAAAGAGGTTTGAAGGATGAAAACATCATTGTATACATGTACGATGATATCGCCACAAACAATCTCAATCCTTGGTGTGGTGTCATCATCAGCACCCCAAAGGAATAGATGTATGCAGTGATATGTATAGACGATCAAGTGAAAAATTACTCTAGGGACGCCACGACATACATCTTTTCATTTGGGGTGCTGGTGATGACACCACACCAAGGATTGAGGTTGTATCCGACAATATCATTGTACATAAATACGATGATGTTGTCATCCTTCAAAACTCTTTTCTTCACTATCTGATACGCATGCACACATTCGCCTACACGGTTTAAAAACACTTGATCAACAATCACTCACCACATTCAAATGCTTATATATATATATGGACCTTAATCAACTAAATCTACCAAATTTAGAGAGCGACTTGATGCCTGTAATTGACATAACCCTTAGAACCGGCAACGAGCACCACCCAAGTGGTTGGGTTGGCGTTCTTCTCGGCTGATACTTCCAGCAGCAGCACGCGCAAGTACAAAGAGTAGTAGCGTCACTATGGACCCAATTGAGTAATTCATGAACCTCATAGAAACCGATGGTAATTAATGTGGAAAAGTTTATTTGTATTATGGATTTATGGTCAAAACACAAAACCAAACAACCGTATAGCTAGTAATACTAGCTTCAACTGATCACGTATGTGCAGGTTTTGTATGTGGAAGGTTGTAAAAGCGGAAGTTTTTTTTTATGGTATGACGCCGGAGGATCTTGGAATATATGTAACCACCGCAGCCAACACAACGGGGAGTAGTTGAGCTACTTATTGTCCCAAAAGCGAAAAGTTCGCTACCATCGGAATATACGACTTGCCTAGGTGACTTGCCTAGGTGACTTGTACAATGTTGCTTGGACGGGGAGGCCCTGAGTGCCTTCTCTGCTGAGCTTGGTGGCACTCGTGTTAGGAGTGTGCGGCAGGAGGTGTTGGTGGGTTGGACTCCGCCCCCTCCGGGATGGGTTAAGCTGAACACGGATGGGGCTTCGAAGGGGGACCCGGGTAGGGCTGCTGCGGGAGAGTGATAAGGGACGAGAACGGTTTATGAAGGTGTGGGTTTATGGCGAACGTTGGTTTTGGCACGGCCCCTGTGGCTGAGTTGTGGGGCCTGGTTTTTGGGTTGGAGCTTGCTTGGGATCATGGTTGGCGCTGTCTTTGGGTCGAGCTTGATTTCAAGTTGGTGCTCGAGCTTGTCGTGCGTGGGGTGGCTGCGAGCCACCCTCTCTTCATCCTGGTCCATCGGTGCCAAGGCTTCAACTAGCGAGACTGGACCGTCCGGTTCGGTCATACTTTCCGGGAAGGCAATAGAGTGGCGGATTCGCTTGCAAACATTGCTTTCTCGACTCAGTTAGGTTTTCTTTTATGTGTGGACCCTCCGGATTTTGTGAGGAGTATTCTTGCTGATGACTTGCGGGGGGTTTGTTTCCCGCGCATGACGTTGGTTTGAGTTTGTTATGCATGCACCCTTGCGGTGCCGCCTCTCCTTCTTTTACCAAAAAAAAAACGATTTTCCGGTTCGGTTTCTTAGCTTGATCGGTTCTTATTTGTCCATGCAGCGAGATGCACAACCTGAAGAAGGAAACTCTCTAGGCCAACAATATGAAGCTGTAATGACTTCCCACACTGGATATACTACGTACCGTTACCATTCTTGTTGTAGCTAGCTAGGTTTCTCATAATATACTAGAGTATTTAAATCCTATTTCAATATCCTACTCCGTTCGCCAATCATACATGTTCTTTACTTGACATTTATGTTCTTTACTTGAGTTATAGTTTGGGATCGATTGAATTTATACCTTCTCCACATATCTGTGGAGGAGGTATAACTTTAATAGATCCTAAACTAGAACTCAAGTAAATAACATATATGATGAAGCTCAATATATATGTTTGGATGGGGTTGTTAATTTACTACGGTACAAGTGAGTGATTGGTGGCCCGAGGAGAAGCGGCAAGTCTTCAAGGAGATCACAGATGAAACAAAGCTCAATATATATGTTTGGATGGGGTTGAATTGTAAAATGGGTCTTCCGTCCTAAACTGTGTTAGGACTCAAAGATTGCCGCTTGTTGATGACTGAGATTGCTTGAATCCAAATGGTAAGTTGCTTGAATACTTGTACATAAGCAGTTTAGGACTCAAGGATTGCCGCTTGTTGATGACTGAGATTGCTTGAATTGAATGGTAAGTTGCTTGAATACTTGTACATAAGGGTATTTGCATGTGCAGGTAAGGGTGTTTGAAGACAAATACGGGTCTCTAGCTCAGTATGGCACGAATTGAAGCACATGCGAGCATTCAGCAATGTGTGCAACAACAGATTTCGCATAGTACTATGGAGGAAGCTTGCCTGCAATGACACGACATCTCCATAGCTTGGCAGTTGGCATCCTTTGGATCGTGGGGGTTACAGCGCCTCGATACATGTATTATACCTTATATATATTGCCTTGTTTTTCACAGAAACACAATCTGCAATGACACGACATCTCGATATAGGAATCGAACCCGTGATGATAGTTTAGGCCAAGCAAAATGTCACACTTCCATACCAACTGGGCACCAATATATAGTTATTCTTCTTTCCATTTTATCTTACAAGGGACCTCCACCAATCTGAGGCCCTATTCCAAGAACTTGTTGCACATGCTAATGAGCCGGGCCTGTATAAGGCGAATAAACCGGTAAAGTTGTAACTAACTCATGACCAAGTGAAGAAACCGGATCTAAGTGTTTTCATATATGAAAAACCGTGCTTATGTTCTGAAAATGAGACGCGATGCTTTAAATCGGGTGCAATGTCCAGCCGTGTGGTTCATTAAAACAGATGACGTCGTTTGAGCTTATACACACATATATATATATATATATATATATATATATATATATATATATATATATATATATATATATATATATATATATATATAGGTTATTGTTCAGGTGCGGTTCGGTTTTTCGGGTAGGGCCGTGTGACTACACGTGGAGTTGACACGTGTCCTTTTTTTTCCAGAAACGATTGAATTTTTTTTTCTTCCAAAAACGAATGAAAATTTTTTTGAACTAACATGTTATAAATTCTGCACTATTCTCTTATAAATTTTGAACTATTCTCATATAATTCATGAACAATTACTTTTTAATATATTATATCAAATTATTTATAAATTAATCGTTTATATGTTATGAACTATTCAATTATAATTCATGAAATATCATTTTATAAGTTATGCACTATCCTTTATAAGTTTTGCACTATGAACTATTCTATTATAATTCATGAGCTATCCTTTTATAAGTTATGAATTATTCCTTAATAACTTTTGAACTATCATTTTCATTCGTTTCTAGAAAAAAAAAAATTATGGACACGTGTCAGTTGCACACGCAGCCGCACGACCCTACCCTAATAATGAATCATACTTGAAAGGTTCCCATAGATATATATATATATATATATATATATATATATATATATATATATATATATATATATATATATATATACTTCAATTTAAATTGGATACAACCTATGGTGCACAAAAGGCGGCGTGTCCCGTGTCCTGCTGTGTCGGACACGGGGACACAATAGGACACGAATCGGACACGATCAAATATGATCGGACACGGTCAAGGCACGTTTCCGAAGTAGGACACGTGGAGGACGTGCCTAGGACACGGGGAGGACGCGGATTGTGTCGGGTCAAGACACGGTCAACGAAAGTTTACCTTAATTTTTAAAATGATATATTATTTATTGGGCAATTTTGGTAACTACGCCTTTTTGAGAAAGTAGAGTAATCATTAGGCTTTTTAATGTTTCAAATAAGTAAATATACCCCAACCTTTTGTATTTATTCTCAAACCCTACACACTCTTTTCTCAAGGGGTACATTTACTAAACACAAAAATAGAAAAAGCCTAGTAAACCAAATTGTTTCTTATTTATTTTACTCGTTGTGCCCCCGCTTCTCGCCTATCCACTTCCCGTTTCCGTGTCCGTGCATGATAGGATACAACTTATATAATGAAACAACTTTTATTCAAAAAATACATTACTTCTATTTTGATAAAAACATGTATTTACATTATATATATTTTCATTGTGATCTCATTTTTATTTCAAAAACAACATTAAAACAATTTTTATTAAATTATATTAGATTTTAAGTCCATTATAATTGCAACTTTTATTTAAAATAGATAATACGTTACATTTTATATATATATATATAAGTATTTACTAGATCTAATTGCACAAAATTCATTCAAACACTTTTTAAAATAAAATAAAATAAAATAAAATATTTATATTAAATCAACTCGTATAAGAGATACCGAAAATAAACGTCCATGCTATTTGGCGCATTTAAATTTACTACGTAATGTCCATTTGTCTGTTACGGACAAATGAGCATAACTTAGTAAATTTATATTATTTGTCCGTCACGGACAAATGGGCACCGTCCGTGACGGACAACTTGCCTTGTGCACTATAATGTTGATTAAAGTTATAAATTTTGGTTTGTTTGAAAGAAATTTGTAATCTTTTGAATAACAAAAATTGGACTTGATTGTCTTTTGTTAACAGAAAGTATAAATATTTTCAATAACGCTATTTTGCTTTGATCGTATTTAAGTTTGAAGTTCAACGTCAGGTTTAAAAACGTAACAATAATCTTGAAACTTTGATTCCTTTGTAATTGTTATGTTTGTAAGTAAGTTTGATTTCTTTGTTGAAAGAAAGTGTTAATCCTTTGAATAAAATATCTTTGATTTGATCGTCTTTTATAAAAGAAAGTTTAAGTCCTTTCAATAACATTACTTTGATTGGATCGTAGATACGTATGTGTAGGAAGTTACGTTTATTTATTTGAACTTTATATGTCCGATATCAAATCTTACAACTTTGAATGATAGTAAGGTTTTATTTATTAAACATTTATATGTTCGTTACGAAATCTATAAATTTTGAACGAAAGAAACGTTTATTGATATGTTCGTTATGAAATCGTAAAACTTTATAATACTTTCAATAATGTTTATTGATAGGAAGTTACGTAATTTTGATTGACAAGAATTTATAATCCTCTCAATAACGTTAAGTTGATATTTTTATGTCAATATGTTCGTTACAACTCGTTATGTTCATTAAAAGATCTTACTAAATTAAAATTTGAGGAAAATGTTACTACAGTAAAATAAACTCATTAATTTAATAAAGTTGTACACATTATTGGTTGATTTAAAAGATACAAATATATGGTGTAAATCTCAAGTTTTGATGTAATGATCTGTCCGTCACGGACAAGTGAAGTTTGTCCATCACAGACAAAGAATAACTGTCCGTGACGGACAAACTACACTTGTCCGTGACGGACACATGTCACGTGCCCTACTAAGGACAGCGACGCTCATTTTCTTTCCCTTTCTACCTCTTCCTTTCTTCGCCGCGACGAACGCCTACGAATCGACCTTCGCTAGATCTTCGGCTGCCATCTCTCGATCTCTCTCTCAACATTTCTCGTAATCTCAACTGCAATCTAAGGTAAAAACTTCACTTTCTCGCTTTAGTTTCGTTTAAATTTGATTGTTTTAGTTAGGTTTAGGTTTAGAGTTTAATTTGTTCGATTTAGGTTGTTTTAGATATATTTAGGGGCTTGTATGTTACGAAAATAGATGAATATGAGTTAGGGTTGAAAGTTGATTAGTTATTTTGGGTTTCATTGTAGGTTTAACGATTACAATTAGTGAGCAAATCGAGAACGCCATTGTTGGCGTTCACGATTTGCTGGAGGTAGAAGACACTTATCCGTTGACGGACAAGTGTCTTCTGTCCGTGACGGATAGAAGGTCAATGTCCGTGACGGACAAGCACCTTCTGTCAGCTACGGACAGAAGCGAGTTGTCCGCTACGGACATTCACTTAAATTTTTTTTCCGTATTAACATTTGTTGTTTTTGTTTGCAGATGGAAAGAAACCCAAACAAAGACGCCAAGAGATTCACCAGATTGGGATAATTCAGGAAGGTATTCCACAATGGCATGCGTTCTCTCAGGGGACAGCGGGAGGTCCACTCTAGACACGAGGCCCGAGAGCTAGTTCCTTATTCTGGAGGTGCTTCGCTTGAGGAGCAGTTACCGACACAAGAGTCGGGAGTCACGCGGCATAGTACATCTGGTATCGCGCGTGACATTGCTCCACTGAGCCCTCCTCACCAGGTTTATGCGGAGGCAGACATAGCTCTTATGCCGGACCTCCACACTGGACGCATTCATCAGCTCAGGGAGAGCTGACCCCTTACGGTGGGGGTTATTATTCTCCGATCGAGGACCTGTCTGCTCCTTACCAGCAAGAGCAGCTGTATGCTCCTTCTTGTTCCCAGCAGGAGCAGGAGTATGCTCCTTCTTCTTCCTAGCAGGAGCAGGAGGAGTAGACTGCTCCTTCACAGCAGCAGCCTACTACGAGGAGACACCGAGCGAGTGGCCACCTTTCTTCATATAACCCCAAATAAAGTGCATACACGGCAGACAATGAGTCGTCGGAAATGAACATGTGCACGGACCATCAGGCTTGTTAGCACGAGCTTTATTGTACTGATCGATAATAAGTAAAAAAGCTTTACGGGAGATGTTGTGGTGCAACGACTGAAATTGTTTAACACAAGAAGTCCATATTATCTTTTTTGACATGCTCTCGTTGAACGAACCGAGAATCTTATCCAACTGAATCCTCATCAAAGAGTGATAGAACCTGAAAATTGTATCCAACTTCGCATAATTTGTTCAGATATTGATCCGTCCACGCGAAAACAATTCGTCTCTTGTAAGGATCTAGCCATTGCGTCCTCACATATTGTAGAAGATGTCCTCTCCTTTTCCACTTGTTTTCAAGTTCATTTAACTGTCTCTCGTAAGACTTTTCCGTTCTGGATGTAAATAAACCCGAGTAACTATTGACAAATATTCGAGCGAGTTCTTTATTCATGTGATTATTGCTAACCCTTCCTTCAATGTTTTTGAATATGTGACGGCGACATAATAGAAACTGGGTTTCTGGAAAAATACGATCAAGTGCGTTCATAAGAGCCTTCTCTCGATCCGTCACAATTGTAGTTGGTATCCTCTCGACGCGCCTACAAAGCTTTGCAAGTTGCTCAATTGCCCAGACAGAATTCTCTTCCTTCTCCGTGGATAGAAATGCACCGGCAACGTTAAAGTTCAGCCATGTCGATGTAAACCCAACAATTTTAAAAAATGGCTTCTTATATTTGTAAAAAAACAACATCAAAGCGTTAAATTTACATACATCAAAAAAGGACATCTTACGGAAAAGTAAACAACTGTGAAAGCTTACATGTTCGTGTTGTATGTTGAGTCCATTACCAATACGTAAGGGAATGCCTTAAGGAGGGCAACTGATTCCGGATGTGCGAAGAAAATGTCGCTCACTTCACCGTCCTTGTTTCCCCTATGCTCACAGAATTAACCCTCTTTACGACATTCGAAAAAGAATTGTTGAGCGACTGTCCTTTGATCTAAACCTTCTTTACTTAATTTTTGCCTCTGGTTGTAGATTTGTCACATCCCGGTGTTGTTACCTTTATCAATGCTCAAAGCACTCGCAATTTGGGCAGGGGTGCAATTACTGGTCCACATGTTCTTTACTAACTTCTTCTCCTCCTCATTCATCCTTCCCGCTAATGCGTGACCCTTTAAATTTCTTCCAAGCTTGTGGTTGTGGACACCACACTACACGTGAACTTTCCATAAACCTTGGTAAGTCTCAAAAACCCTAATCATGAATTCACACCCGCTTTTCTTCGTCGATGAATTCTTCCTCTGAGTTGGCTGCACCTTTTTTGGGTTGTATGCTCCATATTTCTCGCACGACAACCATGTCTTTCCCAAACTACCGAGGACCGACTTCTGTACCCGACAAACAGAAAAAACCATTTTATTTTCCTGTCTGACTTTTCGAACCCATCCTATTACCTCCTCTCGACTATTAAGCTTAAGTCGGTTGTGAATAGGCTAGAATAATCATTACTCGTCGTTTTTGAGGCGGATGTACTTACGTTATATGTTGAACCTTCATCAATGCTAAGATTATCAACGTCCGCATCTATCTCCTCTAAACCCTAAAAAAAATTTTGTTAAAGTTCTCTGTCCGTTACGGACAAATAGCTGTCGTCCGTAACAGACAGATAACTGTCGTCCGTAACAAACAGATAACTGTCATCCGTAACGGACAAAATCTAGCCATTTGCTTTTTCGGCTATAATCGATCAATGGTTAAATATCTAAGTTCAAACACGATTAATGATTTCAACTTTAATGATCAAAATAAACAAAAGTTACTTACCTCAACATTATCTTCGTCTTCGTTCTCAAAACTCAACGATATTTCTTCATCATTAATATCATAATCTTCCTTGTATGACATTGTTAAGTTGATTTTTTAAAAAGAATAGACTTTACGAGGAGATGGCTGAATGAGGGTTGGAGGGGATTGACTACGGTTTTTATAGGATGAAAAAACTGATTTAAGATCTAGGGTTGTTAAATTATGGAAATAAATATTATTTATCCAAAAATAATATTCAGGGTTTTTAATTTATGGAAATAAAGGTATTATTTATCTATTCATAAATAAGATTTATACTTGTTAAATTATGGAAATAAAGATATTATTTATCTATCCGTAAATAAGATTTATGCTTATTAATTTATGGAAATAAACATATTATTTATCTATCCATAAATAATTTTATTTATTTAATCTAAAATAAAATAAAGATATTATTTATCAATATGTAAAACCTTGTCTGTGACGGATAAGATTAATGAAAATACTAAATAACGCACATTTTTCGTTGTTAGTAAAAAAAGAATGCACCAAATCACAGCGGCCTTATTAAATTATATTGAATTTTAAATTCGTTGTAACCATAACTTTTGTTTAAAATAGACAATACGTCAACCGCTGATATTTATATAACCGAGTACTTATTGAATCAAAGATTCAAAATACACAAATTTTTCATTTAAATTTTTTAAAAATAAAATAAAATAAAATAAAATAAATATTTATATTAGGTCAATTCGTACAAGCAAATACCTATTTTGTATATAAAAAAAATTCAAAATGAAATCCTGCTGATGATGGCGGTATGAGTAGGACCAGGGCAAGTCTACTACAATATATAGTGATATCATTCTCACTTTTCAATTTCCATAACTTAACCTCTACGGTTCACCATCGGTCCATCACCAACACTTATGGTGCGAATACACCCCTTGGGAGAAGGAACTCGCGACGAATACTCCCCCAACATGGCCGGCGGATCTCGTGGTGCTTCCCAGAATTCTGCCGATTCCGACGATCTCGGCCGCTTCGCCGTCGATGAGCACAACAAGAAACAGGTCCCTTGTTGGCTTTTGATTTCTTAACTTGTTTCTGCTACGAAACTAGGACTCTTTCGATTTTGATTTTCACATAGGGTTTCAAGTTATTTAGTCAGCAACCTAGATCTGTAATATATATGTAGGGTTTCATTTCATCTGTGCTTTGTCAATTTCCCTCCCCTTTTGCTCTTTGGCTGTTTGATTTCAGTGACAATTTTGGAACCTGTCACTCTATTTTAAATGGAGTCAAGTTATTTCCTTTAGAATGGATATAAAGCAATCAGTTTCCGTTAGCCTGACTTGTGGGTTTTTGTGGTGTATTTTTCATCGATCATTCAGAAGTCCCTTTCAGCTCAATTCGATGTACTTTGTGATACATTGCTACATCTCACTATCGAGGACATCGAAGCTGACAAGAATGTGTGGGTCAAACCATGGATGGATTTCAAACCACTCAAGAAGTTAAGGGACGTAGGTTATGCTCTTAACATCACCAACTCAGATCTTGATGCATGGAGAGGTATAAAGAATCCATGTTTAGACGCTCAACTATGATATTTCTTATTTCTTTGGACTTGTTGAGGCTTATCATAGAATGTTGTAAGATTGTATAATTGGATGCAGGGTAGCTTCTGTTTTGGCTCGTCAGTGAGCATTGCCTCAATCTGTAGGTCTAGCTCAAAGCATTTTTACTTATTCAAACACAATAATTCTGTAGGCTAGTATATAGATTTCCTTTTGACCTCACTCTTCTCCTTTAGAAAATAATATATGTATACCTGTTGATGGGTGTTTAATCATAAGTATATATAAAAAGAATGTTTGGGTGCTTATTCAGTTGTTCTATGCATCTCCTTCTGTTTAGAGATTCAGTGACTTCGTATACTGTGTGACTTGATCTTCTTAGTCGTAGAGGTGAATTTTATTGGAACTGGAAAGGCAGGAGGTTGTGGTATGATTGAGATTTGTCTGCTGTTATTCACTCTATCTTTTGTAGTTGCATCTTTTGGAGAGTTGTGGGATGATGCTGTAACTCTTTTTAATGCAAACAGGAGATCATCCTTCAGGGTGGCAGGATGTTGCCGTTCACGATCCTGAGGTGCAGAATGCGGCAGTCTATGCTCTCGAGCGGATCCAGGAACAATGCGACGCCATTGAACTGTTTGAACTTGAAGAAGTTGTTGATGCCAAGGCTGAGGTTTGCTCCTTCTATGTCTCTAATTTAAGATGCTCGGCTATCTTCCTTGCAGCGCGAGCTGTACAATTTTATGAACTTCCGTATGCTTGTTTCATGCCAGGGTGGGAAGGAATCAGCAAAGTTCAATATGGCGCTGAAGGTGAAGTGGGGAAGCGATGTGGGGAAGTTCATTGTTGAAGTATACAACTTGGGTGACGGTCACTTTGCTCTTGGTAAGTTTATTTCGTAAGATTTGAAGGCCTCTTGCCTCTGTCCCCGTGTAGCCAATAGGAGTGTGGCGGCGCCCAACCCGTATACCCTGAGGGAGTGATGAAGAAGCCCGCCCGTATACCGTGTATGGTCTGGTCGCAGAGATCCCCCCAGTCTCCCTCGGGAAACTGAGCGGTGATGTCACCGCCCGATAATAATAATAGTAGTGACAATGGGTCAATAAATAAGGTCAAGTAAATCCTAATCCATTTTCATGCTTAAAAGCGGTAAACACACACCACCATATATATATATCCAAATAAGGCATAAAAGCGGCTAAGTAAGTCCGAGGACTTACCTCGTCTCAAAGCTAGCTAAAAACCGATCTCACTTCCCGTAGAAATACAACCAATGTTTGTTCAAGACAAGGCACGATAATCAACAACCACCCATGTAAGCTAGAAGTCCTTAGACTTCTAGTACTATATGATCTTATTAGGTCATACACTCTCATAATCTAGGATACACTCCTAGCCCTCATAAACTCACGAGATCTCAACTATAACCACATGCTAGGATACCTCCATCATAACTCCACAATCTCACCCAACATATAAATACCACCTCAAGTCTCACAAGATCAACCACAAGCTCACAACTGTAGAACAACTCAAGATCAAAACACCACATGTCATTAAGCATCAATAATCTCCAACACTCACCTAAGGTTTCAAGCCACTACTTGGCATTAACTTTTAGATCCAACCTAGCATGGTACTATTACTAAATAATACTATATCGAGAAAGAAGGTACTCACACGAGGTCGAAGACGGAAGACGATCCACGGATGTTGAGAATGGATTTGTTGGTCTATATCGGGCGCTTCCGGACCTAAAACCCAAGCTAAGGAAATTTAGCTCATAGGCTACATTTGAACGGAAGATTTAGCGTATATATATCTAAGAAAAACTCTCTTTCAAAACCAAGGTTAAAACTCGTAAATAAACATTTTCCGGGGATTTATACAATTATATAAATATAGGTCAAAATCCGCAATTAAATCTCCGGGCCATAAATATGGAGCTCAAGAAACTTAGGCCAATTTCCGAAATTAACTTTGGGCCAAATTTATAATTCATTCACAAAGGCAAATCTGCACATTTCCAAAACATAGGGCTAAAATTGCAAATATATATGTCAGCAGGAGGACATAATTTATTCTTTTCAAAAATCTGGGTAAAGACTGCAAATACAAAGCGGTGGATCTCATTTGTAATTATACCATAAGATGAGGGCCCCGATTTTAAATATCAACAAGGGTTTTCTTTAAACCTACAGATGCAACAAATAGCACAGAGGAGGAAGCACACACGGCATAGGAGGGAGGTTACAGGGGTGGCGGCCAAGGCTCCGCAAGGCTCCAGGCGGCAAGGCGAGGGCTTCGTCCGGCGACGGCATCGTCCGGCGGTGACAGTGACGAGATGTCCCGGTGTGTGGTGATAGAGGCAGAGACGCAGCGGAAGGCGTTGGTTGCGCAGGGGCTTCGGCGGCAAGGAGCAACGCAGGCACTGGGAGGCTTCTCCAATGAAGGGCGAAGACGGCTGGGTGGGACTCCCCTTCGGCGACGCAAGCTTCATTCAGTGGGTGGTGTTTGCTGCAACAACGAAAGGGCAGGGGTGCTCCGGTCCTGGTCGACAGAGATTCGAGAAAGGGTTGCAAAAAGGGGGCGGTTGTCACTAGGGTTGAGAGGTTGAGGGAGTTGGTATAGCAAGGCGAGGGGTCGAGAGGATGAGGAGAGGAAGAATGCAGGGGAGCTGTTGGTTCTTCACTTGGGGAGAAGGGAAAGTAGAAGAGAGGAAAGATGGTTGTAGTGCGTAGGCTGCAGAAGCTGACGAGACTGGTCAGGGGAGAGAGACACGCAATAGGGAGGAGGAAAAATAAAAGTATATAAATAAAATTAAAGAAAAAGGAAAAAGGGGCGATAAAATAATTCAAGATATTAATATTTTTTAAGTACTTTTCATTAATAATCTTTACCCAGATGTTATAAGGTTCTGCTAGAATTTTCCATAAAAGTTTCATTTGTAATGCTTTGTTTGTAGTTTGGGCTTTCCTTAGTCCAAGCCCCCCGTTTTTCTTAGAATTGCAGATCACATCCCAGCTAATGATAGCCCTATGCTTGTCTCCTTTGTTCCAAAAGAATTTTTTGTATGTTTTGTCGAGTTCGTTAAGATTATAGGTTGGTAGCATAAAGCTTTGCATAGTGAAAGTTGGTTTAGACGCTAAATTATGCTTGATGAGTGTATTTCTACCTTCTTGCGATAAAGAGCTTGCTTTCCATTTCATAAGTTGTTGTTTTGTCTTAAGGTTTATATCCCCGAAAGTATCTTTTGTCACTCTTCCGTTAATGATAGGACAGCCCAGGTATTTGTCGAGAGATTTGGTATGATTCATTGTTAAAATATTTTTTATTTGGGTAATTTTGTTATCATTGGTATTTTTGGTTGTTTGGAAAGCAGATTTTTGGTAGTTGATTTTTTGTCCAGAGATGGAGCAGTACATATCCAGAATTTGTTTTGCTCTCTTACAAGAGTCAGAGTTTGCCTTAACAAAAATAATCATGTCATCGGCAAAAGATAAGAAAGGGATTGGGGTTCCTTGTCTGCAAACAGAGAAACCAATATGGTTAACATAGTTGTTGCAGTCATCCTGTAGCATTTGTAACACCCCAAATTCTCGGAACTCGGGGAGCTACTGGTTAGGACCTCACAATGGGTCCCGACCTTGGTTTAACAACAACATTACTTGGATCTTACAACAAGGCACAAATGTATTTAAACAATTTCTAAAACATAATATTTTTAATGGTATAAACGTACACATGTGACAGCCTTACAAACATATATAAAGATATATAATATGTATGACGTATGGAAGACTCCCCCGTCCCCCATCTAATGAGTACGTGGACCCGGCTGACCATCCGTTCCGGATCTCTCTGCAACTGTCTATCTCTACAGATCTACAACACGGATAAACCGTTAGCTAACTATCCAAATATAAGTAAATGACAACAGCACAAACACAAGCAGAAACAAAAATAAACAAACAACATGCTGGCACTCAACAAATTATTATCTGTTCTTTAAGTGATTCACATTATTCAATTTAAGTTGTGGCACGAGAACTATTTTTAGTTCTCGCCTCCGTTCCTTATCCAACTGGTGTAGGTATAGCTGACTTCCTTTGGTAGCGTCACTACAAACCATGTGTGGACTAGTCCCGAAAGAAACCCCCAGCGCCCGGCGAGCTACTGAGCGGAATGCCACCGCCCGTTACTCTTAGGCCAAAATACAGGTCGGTATTTATATATCACAACCTATCTCTCTAACATGTCAATCACACACCACCATCATCATTGTACTCATATTTAGCAGTCAGCTAAGTAAGCCCAAAGGACTTACCTGTTATAATGCTCGACTCTTTAGTAATCACTTGCTCTGTAACTGTACCCACTCAGTTGCCTGTTAAAGGCGATAAGTGTATTAGCACACTTTCACGTAGATAGAAGTCTAAGACTTCTGAGATTAAATAATTATGAAGACGTACTAGCTACATTGTTAGTTGTAGGGTAAAATGACCATTTTACCCTTCATTCCGATTTTCTCGAAGACCCTAAAATTCATGTCCAAACTCCTATTTGAAGTTCTAAAATATATCCTAACTCTTAGAATTTTATTAGGTGCGAAACGGACATTTTTCTTATGTTTAAATTTTTCCGGAAGAACCGAAAAAGGTTTAACTTCGGCTCTAATTATAAAATTCTTAACGGCTCATAAAATTCCCGAATTTATTATCTAGATAATCTATGAGGTTCTATCTAACCTTAGAAGAAAGAATTTCACTAAACTGTTCAGCCGATATTTTTATAATAATTCCCAAAGTCGGTTCCTCACTCTACTTCTTATACTTAGCCATTTTTTTTAAGTTCAATAAAACTGCTCAACTACCTAACTTCGGGAGCTCGTAACTTTCAATCCGACCGTTCATTTCTCACCAAATTTTAATATGATAAACTACATATATCCATCTACAACATGTTCAAAATTCAACGGTGGATCTTTATCCAAACATTTTATAATTGTTCGACAAGGTGGGCTGTTCGAAACCTAAAAGCTGAAGGAATAAAATTAATTTACAGCAGCCATTTCCACTCATTTCTGCATATACTCAGCAGCTAAATTACGTTATTCATGCTAGGCTTAACAACAGCAGTGCACAACACATGGGTGACAGCGAAAACGAAGAGGGACGGAGCAAGCTTACGAATCTGTAGTCCGGCGTTACGGGTTGGCGTTTCCGGCGGCAATGGATCCGGCGGAATGAAAGACTTGCAACAGTCCCCTGGTGTGTCCGATCCGGGCTGTCACGAGTCCTGGTGGTCGGCTGCGGAGGAGCGTTGGTTGCGGTGCACCGTTCGTCCGGAGGGCTCGCCTGGGTTGCGTCACCAGCGGGCAGAGGCGGTTAGTGGGCTGCTGCGCCCAGCGAAACAGAAGGAGAAAAGAAAGGTCGGCTTACCTCGTCGCGTCGGCAGGGGCCTGGTCCGGCGGACAGCGGCGAGGCACTGGTGGCGTCTGGCTGGTGCGCGGCTACTGCCAGCAGTGAGACGGTGGTTACAATCGGACTCGAAACAGAACGAGAGGGAGAAGACGGAAGGGAGAAGGGGTAGACGGAACCGGCGGCTAACCTGGGCGTGCGGCTGGGCGTGCGGCTGGGCGAGGCACTGGCGGTGAGCGGCACAAGGCGGTCGGCGAGCCTTGGCGGCGGCGGTGGTTGCAGCTGGTGTCTTGCGAGAGAGGAACGGCAGCAGCGGCGGGATGTTCTTCTGCCCAGAAGAGAGACGACGAAGCGGTAGGTGATTAGGATAGGATTAGGTTAGAGCATTAATTAGGTTAAATTAGATAATTAATTAAAACAAACGGGCTGGCTGGGCTGGGCCTAATAGCGGGTTACATCTCGTCTCTCTCTTTAAACAGGATCCGTAACTCGTTAATTACGTGCGGGAATTTATAAAAAATACGGAATTAAATTCCGTATTTTATAACTTATTATTATTATTCTTATTTTAATGTACGACAAATATTTCCGGTCATTTAATTTATCATTTTATGTGAATCTAGGTCACATAAAATGATAGAATTCAACTCGTTTTATTTTCCCTATCATTTATTTACGATTGTCGCATCGGACTTTGGTTAATTTTAATTTACCGGAACTTAAAATTTTCGGTTATTACAGCATTTGAGTTAGAATTTCCGCTCCAAGGATGAAAAGATATGGAGAAAGAGGGTCACCTTGTCGAAGACCTTTTCCAGGAAAGAATTGATCTGTGGGACCGTTGTTAACTAGGACAGAATAGTATACAGTGGAGATGCATTCCTTGATCCATCCCACAAATTTGTTGTTAAATCCGAGTTTTTCCAACATTCTAAGAATAAAATTCCAATCAACTTGGTCATAAGCTTTTTCCATATCGAGTTTGATAGCCACCCATCCTTCCTTGTCTTTTTTGGATCTGAAAGAGTGGAAGATCTCATGGGCAATGAGAATGTTGTCGTGGATTGATCGATTTGCTACAAAGGCGCCTTGAAGTGGGTGGATGAGTTTAGGCATAATTGATTCCATTCTATTTGTTATGATTTTTGCTATAATTTTGTATACCTTTGAACACAAACTAATAGGTCTGAAATGATTAATAGTTGTTGGGTTATCTGTCTTTGGGATAAGGGTTATAAATGTGTGGTTAATTTGTTTGAGCATTTTGCCACTCCTAAAGAAGTTCCTTATAGCTTTAGTGACATCGTTTCCCACAATGTGCCAATATTTTTGGTAAAAGCCAGCGGGCATCCCATCAGGACCCGGAGATTTGTCACAGCCAATATCGAAAATGGCATTTTTAATTTCGATATTATTAGGGGCTTTTGTAAGTTTTACATTGTCTTCATTATTAACCTTGTTTTTAATCAGTAGAAGTTTTTCTTCTAATAAGGAATTATTAATTTGTGTTTTAGAATATTTGTCGATAAACTCCTTTCTAACTTCAGATCGGATTTCACTTTCAGACGAGATCACAATCCCATCCGTAGTTGTGAGCTCTTTTAAGCTTTTGCGGTTTCTTCTTCCCGTGGCAATGCGGTGGAAGTACTTCGAGTTTGAATCAATATTTTTCAAATGATTATTTTTTGTTCTTTGTCTCCAATATCTCTGGTGAAAAGCAAGTAAGCGGTTTTGTTTAGTTATTAGATTCTTTTGTAGAAGGTCATCTCTCTGGTTTAGGGTGGCTTGATTCGTGCTCTGAACTTCTTCGAGTTTTACTTCAATCTCCTTAAGTTGTTTAAATATGTTACCAAAGTTTGTTTTACTCCACTCTTTAGCTTTTGTTTTCATGAGGTGGGTTTTCTTGGTGAGATTGTACATTTCATTACCACTGAAATGGGAACGCCAGGTTTGTTTAACTAAATTTTCAAAAGATTTACGTTTAGTCCACATCATTTCAAACTTAAAAGGTTGGGGTGTGAAAGTTTTTGAGTTAGATATATCAAGAGAAATTTGGCAGTGATCTGATAGGGTGAATGCATGGTTCTTTGTTTTTAAAAGTGGATACCACTGAAGGATCTGGTTGTGTACTAGAACACGGTCAAGCTTTTCAAGAATGTTATTAGACCCGCTACAGTTTTTCCTCCACGTGAAAGAATTACCAAAGGTTGGCACGTCCTCGAGATTGCAAATGTTTTTAAAGTTCAAAAGTCTATCAAATCTGTTTGTATTAATAGTAGCACCACCTAGTTTTTCCGAATGTTGTTGAATTTCATTAAGGTCTCCGAGAAGGAGACAAGGAAGATCAGAGTCAAGGATGAATTTGGATAAAGAATCCCAAAAAAGGTTTTTTGAGGCTTCTTGTGGGGGAGCATACGCAAAAATGATATTCATTTTATGATCCGTTATTTTACAAGAAAATTCGATGCAGATGAATCGGTCATTTTTGAATTTAAAAGAAATGGTTAGATTTCTGAGTTGGAATTCTTTCCATAGGAGACATAAGCCTCCGGCCTTGCCGCTAGCCGGACAATATATCATATTATCAAAACCAGCAGACTTCCAAAGTTTGTCATCGGGTGGTTTTTCCGATTTTGTTTCGGCTAGGGCAATAATGTTAATCTTGTGGATTTTACATACCGCTTCGAGGTTTGTCCAGAGGTTACTCCGGCCCATTCCTCTAATATTCCAAAAACTAATTATCATAAAAAACAAATTTTAATTCTTCTTTGGAAGGTGGTAAACCCACAGAGCTTTTTTAACCCACACTTTAGTCTATATTTGTATAAAAAATCGTAGTTCATGACGTTGCATGGCTTAAGGATAGGGTTCCTATGGTCCATTTTTGTGTAATCGGACAACATACCCATAGTGTTTTTCGGGTTATTTATCTTTGCTGATCTGTTGTAATATAAATTTTGAGGATAGTAAATGACCGAAAAAGCGTCATACTGATTTTGGATACATCTCTGTCTAAACAGAGAAACCGAAGGCTTGTAGGCGAGAGATTTTAGCCTCCAATGGTTGTAGACAATGCATTCAATCATTGATAAGGTGGTAAATTTCATAAAAACATATGTTCTTGAAATGCTGAGATCGAAATGTTGGTAAATAAACAACTGTACGAGTAGTAATCGGTAAGGACACAACCGAATCGTAGTTAATTTGTGAGAGCTACTTGTTTCGCCAAAACAAAGAGCTTCCACCAAGACATAAGCCCGGAAGAACAACAAGTCAAGTTGGATCATCAACAAGTCCATTGTTAGTGTGTTGGTGAAGTTGGGGTTAAGCCCAAGGGTAAAGAAAGGGTAACAATTTGATTGACATCCACAGCCAAACCCGCATCGAGACAACTCTTTTGGAATTTGCAATTTATACCCCTGCAGTAGCTATTTCCGGATCAAATTAAATTAACAAAAATCAACTTTTCCATTTTTAAATATAAAAATACTTTAAATAATAAGTCGAGCTATTAACGAGTCAATAGAAGGGAGAAGAAAACCAAGTCGGAACGCACCCAAATAAACGGGGCGTTACACCTTTTCTATGTACATATTCATGGAAGGCAGGTAATTTATTGAGATGAAATGAAAAGTTTGTCCGTAAAAGATTTGTAGTTACACAGGTGGACGCCGTTTGTGTGTGGAATACAATATATTTTGTTTGGAAATAATGTCGAATAAAATTATAACAAGCCGTGGAAGATTAACATGCAACAGAGAGGGTTTACATAGCGAGTAACACGTAGGATGACATAGCATGCAACGAACGAAAAATTGAGGGTAACTTGATTTAAAAAGGGGAAAAGGCTGATTGTGTTCACCTAGAAGCAGCGCAGACACATCAGAAGTCTTCAACTAACTGGGTGGACACCTTAGATTACAGGAAACAGACAACTGAAACAACAAAAACCAAAACTCAATCAGAAAGAACTTTATATACCAGATGATGGTTGTCCAAGAGACGTTGTCGACACACTCACCGGATGAAGAGTACTTAGGCCAGGATAATCCTCTGCACAGACATTGGATAAGTGACCAGGAAGTGCAGAGAATCTTCAAGAGATTATCGAGTAAGATTCAGGAGACATCTACCACAGAGTTGTCTATTACATTATTTCCATTTTTCCTGTTGAGTTTGTAATTTGAGGTGTGAAATCAGAAAAGCTCATACAAAAATGGAATTCAGTACATAGAAATAAAAATCAGCAAAACTCAGGAATTTGAAAATCATTAAACTCATTGAAAATGGAAATCAGTATCCTCAATGAAAATGGAAATCAGTACATACATGAACTAATGGCTGAATTACCTATGTAGTTTGGACTAATGGTATTAGAAAAGGATGAAATCAGGAAAATAGGAGAAGAATTAGAAGTAGTGCATACCTCTTCAATTCATGCATGAACTAATGGCTGAAGCGAAAGAGATGAATATATTAGCAGCGTGTACCGCATATGTATATATATAGTCAGATGATCGATAAAGCTTGCTGGGTATAGATCTAAATCGTATCAGCAAAGATTTTATTGGATTGAGATTTTGTAGATCTTGTGAAAAAACTGAATAAGATAATAATGAATAACAACATAATTATACTTATTTATTTCTCGTAATTTAAAAAAAATGAATTAAGATATTGGACTGAGATTTTGTAAATTGAAATCATAATTTTAATGGAATAGTAATTCAAGAAAAAAAAGGTTTTATAGCTTTAAAGAGGGAGTTGTATTTTAAAAATCTTGATTCTGGAAGTGCCATGTCAGCACGTTAGAACTCTACTTTAGTAGTATATATTGATGATTAATTGATTTATTGTTGTTACCGGAAAAATGTGCATCAAATTAGTTTGATTTTATCCGTGATAATTAAAGATAAAGAATATTACTTTAATATGTTAAACAAAATACACGGTATAATCTTATATAAAAAGATTTGTTTTTAATTATTATTTTATCTATTTTAAAAAAAAAAGATACATGAAATCAGTTAAGATATTTTATCATTTTATTAAGTGGGATAATTTGACATACTAGGCATTTTTGAGTTTTTGTTTAAGAAAGTGTACCCCAAATTTTTTACCACTTTCATTTAATAGTAGGTAAAAATTATTAATTCTTCTATTTAGAAAGAAAGGAATAAATAATGTTTGTTATTTGTTATATAAGTATAAGTTTTAATTTTTAATTACTTTGTTTTCTTTTATTATTTTTCTTGCCTTTTTTTTATATATTTTTTTTAATTTTCTGGACTAAATTTCTCATATCAGAATTTCTTATACCAGAATTTTCATACCAGAAATTTGATACCAGAAATTATCATACAAAAAGTTCATACCAGAATTTTATCATACCAGAATTTCTACCAGAATTTTTCATACCAGAATTTTTTATTACCAAAATTACACACCAAAATTTGAAAATTTTACAGAACTTCATAATTGATTATTCTGACATTAGAAAATTCATACCAGAAAATACTCTACAATAAACCACAATGCTCACATAATATGTCCTGTAGTAGCAAAGTACTAAAACCAGTTAGGAGCATTACAAATGTCACCCACATCAACTGTAGGCAAGAAGCATTACAAATGTCATCAAAAACCCGAAACCAAAATCGGAAAAGAATAGTCATACAAGCACATTTACACAACAATTGTCAAAAACATGATAGAATTTTGGTGTTTAGCTTGAGAAATTGTTTCTGATTCCTGCATTCATGTCAGCTTCCACTATCACATAAAAAAAAAGAAAATAAGATAACTAGAATTATAAAACACATAGAACCAACAAAATGAGTTTGCCATTGAAGAGAAATTACATTTTGCAGGATTAAGATAGGCCAAGGAAACAAGAAAACCGGAGCCTACAAATGCTAGAAAATTCCGCCATCCTAGTTTTTGTTACACGATCCACACAACATTCATCAAACAATCAAAACTCTTAAATAGCATTCACAATGTAGTCCATACTAGCATATTAACCTAAAATCGAAGTGCATTAAACGTTCAACTAAGTGAAAACAATTAACGAGCTAACCTTTCCATCTACAGCGATGTGAAGAACCCATTTGCTTGGTAGTCATCTTGATTTGTTTTGATCGCAATACGTTAATTTTGATTCATGATTCGAATCATAGTAAGCGGAATTTATAGATACGCGGAGAAGGCGATTTCGGTGGGATTGCACTGGCGTACACCATGCCAAATTGAGTTTGAAAGGGAGAGGGCGTGTGCCTGGAGAACTTCACCATTTTGTTTACTTGAGAGTGATTTGGGGTAACACACAGATTTGGTGATGGTCTTCGTTTGGTCTCTTTGCTTCCAAGCATAGCATCAAAGTGCATTTGCTTCCTTCAATCCGAGTCCCAGATCTAGATCTAGACCCAAATAATTCGTTATCTGGGTCTAGCTTTGGCATTCACCTCCTTGGTCCTCCCACCACTACGCACCTCGGGCATATGCTTCTCGTCAGGCTCCGAAGGCGATACTCCGTGGTCTCATCGGTAAGAGGCTTAGTGAAGCCCTCAACCACCACAGAGTGACCTTCCTTGAATAAATCGGGCAGGGATCCCTCGTACCTAACAAGTATGTCAGTAACGAGATCGGTGACGACAAACTCCATCTCCGGGGATGAAGCCGACTGGTTGACGCTGCCTTCAAGGACGAGACCGCCGAGTCGGAACTTCGTCTTGGAAGGATTTGCACGGAGCTTGTCGAGGGTATCGGTAGGAGTGACGAAGAAGACTGGCTGGTCCTGGAAGTTGTTGAGGACGAGAACGACGAATACAACTTCACCATTATTGTGAAGGTCAAGGACAGAGAGGAATGCTAGACCTAAATCTAGAACTTCAAAGTTCAAGGTCAGAGAGGAATGCTATATTTGAGAGGGAGTTGCACAATGGACCGGATAATTCGTTATCGCTGGCATTTAGAAGGTAAAGAGGGTCGAGGCTGATCGAGATAAGAGAGTTGCAAGGAAGGTGACGGAGAGAAAAGAGAGTGGGGCTGAGCAACAATTGCGTGAGAGGATGAATGAAACCTAGAACAGTAAAAAGAAGAAATAGGGGTATATTTACTTAATAGATAATAGAAAAGGGCTAGTTACTTAAATTAAAACCCAAAATAGCCTACTAACCAAATTAGCCCCTATTAAGTATTAAGTATTATTAGCCCCTATTAAGTATTAAGTATTATTAATTATTTAACAGGAAATAGTTTTAAAATTAGAAATAAGAAAACAAAAACATGATATATATATATATAGGTAAATGTTCAGGTACGGCCCATTAATTCCGGTACGGTCGTACGGCCGACCGTACGGGCGACACGTGTCCCGAAATTTTTTTTTTTCTGAAACGATTTTTTTTTTTTTGGAAACGAATGAAAATTTGTTTGAACTACCATGTTATAATTTATGCACTATTCTCCTATAAACTTTGAACTATTCTCATATAATCCATGAACTATTACTTTTTAATATAATCCATGAACTATTCTATTATAATTCATGAACTATCCTATAATAAGTTTTGAACTATTCTATTATAAACATTTCCGATGTTAAGGGCTGCAAACCTGAAAGTACATATAATAACAACTAATTAATTTTATGAGAGTAGTTCACAATATACATAAGAGTAGTTCATCATATAAATTAGAGTAGTTCATAATTTGTAAACAAGTAGTTCATGCCATTTAAAAGAGTAGTTTATGCTTTTAAAAACAAAAGCTGTAAAATTATGAACTACTAGTTTATCAATGAGTAGTTCACATTACAATAAGAAGTAGTTCATTGTATTACAAATAATAGTGCACAGTACAATTAGTACTAGTTCGTATAGCACATTAGATTAGTTCAGCACATTCTCAACAACAACCCCAAATCAACACATTAAATCAGTGAAAACTGTCATTGATTACTAAAACACCATTGTTGGACCTTAAAACTCCATTGTTGGACCTTAAAATCTCAAGTTTGAAATAACATCAATCTAATGAAATTAAAGCTTCACAAACTCAATAAGAACTACAAATCAACAACTACAAAAAACGAAACAGTCATTTGATGTTTCAAACCCACCGAAATCCATGATTTGCAAGAGGGAAATTCAAAACAAAAACCCTAATTAGTGTTCTTGTTGGATCTCATTCAAGATTCTCATAGAAGATGGAGAGAAGATGGATTTCGATCAAGCTTCATGTCTGATTTCTCTCTCTCAAGCTTGAGATTAAGCAAAAACAATCATCCATAGCCATGGAAGCAAGAGGGAGAGGGAGCTTGAGATTTCGCTGAACGTTCTATCGTGTTTTCTACAAATTGCTATATTTACAATTTTGCCACCGCAGCCTTGTAATCTTATCCTTCCATCCAGCCATTGATTGTTATTATAATCTACGGTCCAGATTCCGCCTCACAACCCTACCCTAATAATGAACCTTACTTGAATAAGACCCTATATATATATATAAAGTTAGAAATTAAATAAATAATTAAAACAAAATTTTCAAAAAATTAAAATAAGAAAACAAAATATGATATACAAAATTTGAAATTATAAAATTAATTCAAAAATTAATTTTCGTAAATTAAAATGTGCCTACATTATTTTTTGAAAATTATAAAAATAAAATCTGGATATGTTTTTATTATGTTTGATATAAATTTATTTTGGGAGAATTTGACATACTAGGCCTTTTTGAGAATATGATTTAGTAAATGTACCCCAAAATTTTTACCACTTTCATTTAATGGTAGGTAAAAATAATTAACCCCTTTATTTAAAAAATAATGTTTGTTATTTGTAATGTAAGTGAATGTTTTAATTTTTATTCCTGAATTTGTTTTTTTATTCTCTTTTTTTTT
>BSUD01000005.1:142988527-143026142 GCA_033239045.1 Fagopyrum esculentum
CCAAAACCCTTCCTAAAATGTACGGACCCCGGCTGCCCACTCTTCCGGATCTCTCGGCCGCATTCCTAACCTGCAAGGCAAACTACAACAATCGGTATAAAACCGTTAGCTCATATTCGAGGCATTAGAACTAATGGGAAAGGCACAAACACACGTAAATCAACATAGCACACAACATACTCAAAAGCACACCAATCCGGTATATTATCTTTGTTATTATTAAGTCGTATCCCGTTCTAATTCAACTTAGGTTTGTGACACGAGACCACCGTGGTCCCGCCTCGGTCCCTATTTCCGGCATGGAACGGTACGGATGCCTCCGACCGTCTAACCAGCACGGCTAGTCGCCGAGAACCTCCTAGACTCTCGCAAGAGCTAGGCAGATGATGTCACCGCCCGTTATCATACACTTGGGCCAAAATAATATAAATGTCGGTAATCCTAATTCCGGTTTAGTTGTTATAAATAATAAATAATAAACACACACCACCCAACACACATCAACGCTAATACAAAGAATACGAGCTAAGTAAGTCCGGAGACTTACCTTATCGCCACACTCAACTCACAACACTCTTGCTTCCCTTGGGAAGGAGTCCACAACCTGCTCACAAGAAGATAACTATATCAACAACTCGCTCAACTCAAGAAGTCTAAGACTTCTACACAAACGATCTACGCGAGATCATTTGACTCACATTCTAGGACCGCATCCTAGAATCTCTCATGCTCACATCACACTCAACACAAGCTAGAAGTCCTTAGACTTCTAGACCCTATGATCTCGCAGGATCAAAACCCATAACACATATTAGGATATACATGCCTAGTGTCAACAATCTCAACGGTATCAACACTATGCTAGGATACGCATACTCTAGCCCATAATCTCAACAACCATATACTCCAATTCTCAAACCTCACAAGATAACATCAACCCTCAAGCTTAGAATCAACAACAATCCATCAAACAATATCAAATCCTCAAAACTCACCTAAGGTTCAAAGCCACTACTTGGCATTCACTCTAAGTTATGCTAGATCCAACCTAAAATGATACCACCGCTAAATATAACTAGATCGAGGGGAAAGGATACTCACTCGGGGTCAAAAGTGAAAGTCGATCGACGGATGCCGAATGCGGATTTGATGGGCTTTATCGGGGCGCTTCCGGACCTAAAACCAAAGCTAAGCAAATTTAGCTTATATGCTAAATTTGAACGGAAAAATATAACTTATATAACTCTAAGGTAAAACTCGTTTCAAAGCCAAGGTTAAAAAAAAACGCTAAAATATTTTCCGAGCAAAGACTATAATTATAACACATGGGTCATAATCCGCAATTAAAATCCTTGGGCTATAATCCGAAATTAAACCAACAAGGACACAATAGGTAATGTGTATATATAAGATCAAACTCGTATATAACATCCAAGGTTAAAACTCGTAAAACATTTTCTGGGCAAATAATACAACTTTAGAAATATGGGTCATAAGTTGTAAATAAGAACATGGGCCAAAATCTGTAAATATATAATCAGGGGCAAATTTGTTAATTTGAGAAAGATGGGTCATAAAATACAAATAGGAGTTCGGGGCAATTTTTGTAATTAACCCTAAAGGGTTTTAAACCCGATAGTTGAGACAGGGGGATATCTGAGCAGACGCTGGCCTCCCTTGGCGGCGGCTTGTGCTCTGGATAAGGGGAAGGCAGGGCGGCGATGGTAGGCGACACCAATTGTGACGGCGAGGCAGATCCGGCAGGGAGAGGCGACAGTGGAGCAGGAAGGCGAGAGGCTTTCGACTCCGGCGGCAGGCTCTTCCAGGCGCCGGTTCGCAAGTGTGCAGTTGACAGAGAGGGTTGAAGGGAAGAGACCAGAGGGAAAAGGCATCTCCGGCGGCCACTGGCGAGGGTGGAAGGCTGACTCTTCCCGGAGGTTGGTCATGCAGCCCGGCAGCGAGGACGAAGGGGATCGGGCGAAGGCCGGTTCGATGCTTCTTGGGTCGGCATTAGCCCTGGTCGAGGAAGGCGGAGGCGGTTCGTGAAGCGGCCCTCCGGCAAATCTCTTCTAAGCCCGGCGGCAGCAACACTGGCCTCGTCTCCGGAGGTGGAGATGCGGTCACGAGGGAGGAAAGCGTCGGTTGCTGCGAGGCTGACTTCTTCCAGAAAACAGAGGATAGAAGGGAGAGGAAGGCAACGCAGGGAGAAGGCGGTTGCTCCCCTTGGCCTGAAGACGGCGGCAGCACGCCGGTGACGGCGAGGCTGGGAAAGAAAAAAAAAGGGGTTTAGGTTGCCCATCTGGTGGTTGTAGAGGGTGAGGGAGATGGAGGGTGAGACTGAAAGGTTGGGGCTGGCGTGAGGAAGAGGGTGAAAGAGCTGAGTTGAATCACAAGTGACAGGAGGTTGCAGGGGGACGAGAAGTCGGGGAGTGAGAGGTCGGGCTCATCAGCCAATTGAGAGATAGAGGGATAAAAAGAATTAAAATAAAATAACAAAAGAAATTGAATGCTACATATACTCGATTTAATAATATCGGATCCGAAAATTTTTCGAACTTTTCCGTAAAATAATTTGCGGGAATAATAAAAATATATAAATCAAATATATGTCAATGTAAAATCGTTCTCATAAAATATGTACGAGATATAAAATAGTAATTTAAAACGAATCATATATGAATATGAAATATACTTATACATACATATGTATACTCATAAAAATTTAATTTACAATTTAATAATACTCGTAAAAATTTCTAGGCTTATTAAAATACCAATAGAAGTATGAAAAATAAAAAACGAGAACGCACCCGATAAACGGGGCGTTACATTAGATCCCCCTAAAAAAACAAGTTTCGTCCCGAAACTTGCTATACGCCAAACTTCTCGGTCCCTAAGGCCGAGGTATGAACTCTCAAACTACGAAGGCTTAGACCTTCTAATCTACCTACACACACTGCTCCAACTACCATCGCAATATATATATATATAACCGGTCGTAAAACGCATTCCCGCACGGGGCAGAACCAACATATAACAACACACATATACACAACTCAACCAAGGGAGGAACTATGTCTAATATGTCGATTCTATCGATGCTACTAGGTCCGCATAAAACTCCACAAAAGATCGTCATGACTGACAATACGTCTCGATTCATGTATGTACTCCCTCGGCTGATACACATGAAACACCGGGTGAACACCCTCTACTCTTGGTGGTAACGCCCATCTGTAACTCACTTCTTCAACTCGCGCTAAGATCTCAAAAAGGTCCGATATATCGGAAACTCAACTTCCATCTCTGGTCTTTCTTAACGCATCATTTCCATTATGTCCTTCTTTGCGTGTCTCTATCAAAGAAGATCGAATCTTCCCATTAACACCTTGGGTTTTGATTCTTGTCAAACCAAACTTTGGTGTTACGTTTCCTAAATTCTTGTTGCAAGTCCTAAGTGATGAAGGAAGTACTTTCATCCACACCGCTTCAATTAACGAGACGCGTATGTTATTACCTTTACATCGTTCCTCAATACTCACGCAAGACCTTGTCTTGGGGAATCACTTGTACACTTCAAACCCATCATACCTCAAGGCAATTTCAAAACACTTGCACCAATGAATCTCCTCTTAACTCTCAACAACTCAATTGTCAATTCTTCGTCTCATTCAATACTTCATCGTCATCCGGAGTAGGTTACCATAATTGGCGTTATACATAACAACTTCAAATCAAGAGTTTAAGATAACGTCTGGTGTTCTCTATGGCAGTGCATTGGTTCTAATGAACTTTTATAAATAAGTCCTTGAAATTGGTCGTCAAATGCTTCTTCAACTCACGTATCTTCACGTGTGTCATCGTATACGACACCTTGGACATCAAAGTTGTGCTAAGATCAACCTTAGTGGAAAAATCCGCATTCCGATGTATTGGGATCCGTGATATCTCAAATTCCATCTTTTCTCTACCCATCTCATATCGTAATGACCGACACAACCTAGTCCTAACGCTTGACAAGTGGTCCACCCCGATTTGTTTGGGTGACGTCCTTCAACCTGCGTATTGCTCCTTCTGTAGCTACTATGTTCACCATCCTCCTTCAGAGATCTTTCATCTACAGAACTCGGGAGACTTGCTCTACTTTTCCGACTCTTGAAGCCTTAGTTAAGCAATAATTCAACTTAATTCCTCTTCTCGCTTTAAAAGAGCAACGATAATAATACTTCTTGATCTTGCACATATGTTCAGTCACGAGGGTCCTGACTACAAGACTATATCATGCCTTATAACGAATCGATCTTATCTTCCTCGCTTTCCTTGACATCTCAACATATGGAAGGAGCTCTTCGTATTCTACATAAGCTTTCACCATAGACATCATTTCTTCAAGTAGGCGTAGAAATTTATACTTCATTTCCATATGTAACGTCAAATGACCGTAAAGGCTCTAACCTCGATCTTTCATGTACTCCTTGTATAACCCATATCGATATCAAACTTCAAAACCTTAGTCTTCTCTTACTCTCGTTGGCCACCTTATGAATCTCTTGATACCCATGACCAACTTCACAACCGTACTAGTATGCCTTCAAGCAAAATTCTCAACCATAATCACAGAAGGATCCACTCATTACTCCACCAAGAACTAACATCATAATTCCAAGATTAAAGTGTTGCCCTAATCTAAGTCCTCCCTTTCACGCCATAACCACCATGTCTATTCCATGTGAGTTTAAAACATCTATCTCATCTTTTGCTCGCGAAAACATACCCTCTATTTCATTAGCACAAACATACCATGCATCTTCAACATACCACGCACCCTCTTTATGTATTCCACTTTACGTTCATCAACTATAGAATCCTTACTTTCCTCTTGTTTCTTCTAGTTCTCTTCACCTTAATCAAACTTTAAAAGCTCTGATCCGCGTCATTCTCCCATATGCCAATCCCATGACCTAAGAAGGTCGCGTAGGTTCGTTACAATCCCTCCCTAGGAGGTCTATTATAGTTACTTGCGTTTGACCTCAATCCATGCTATTTGATTAAAACACTTGCACTTCAATTGATACAACTCCTTATTGTTGACGTTTAACCACCGGGAATGTCCCAAGTTCTTGTACCGTTCCTCTATATTCTCATAGTCTTGTTTAATCATCCCTTCTACACTCATCAATAGACAACCCGCACATGTTCGTTCTCAGTTGTCATCGATTAACTTGTATCTGGCCTTCTCCGAGGTTAACGACTTACCCTCCCATCATACTTCCATGCTACAATACTCTTGAAAGGATACCCTCTCGGGGCACTTTGTCTTAACTTCACTAGCTCATTTCACTCTGCTTCAACTCCGTTAGCTCTTTCTACGCTCCTCTCTTCCTTCCGCTTATGTAAGATAACCATACCTACCTAGGTCTCTCGTGTCATATGTCCCACCTTTATAGCCTTAACCGCTCTTCATAATTATATATTTTTTTTTAATTAATTAATTTATTTATTTATTTATTTATTTATTTATTTATTTATTTATTTATTTACTTATTTATTTTTGCAAATGCACTCCTCAAATATTTTGACATTAATTAGCCTCCACTCGCATCCTTCTTGGTTGATAACTTAAGTCTTTCAATCAAGCTCCTCGTTTCGTCTTTCACCTTCTTGGGATCATTTATACACTCTTCCTCCTCTTTGGCGTTTCATAGCCTTATCATCATAACGGAAACTAGTTAACTCCACGTGAATCCCCACCATGTCCTTCTTCTCATATCTCTAGTGATGTTGACACTTCACTTATTGGTACCTCGTAAGCTTAACTTAGGGTATCTTAATCTTTAGCAAATGGTTCGATCACTCTTCTCGTCTTGAGTCCAAAGGTTAGAAGCACCTATAGAAAACTTCACATCTTGAAGGAATACCACCTTTAACCTTGCTAAAGTGTGTCCATCTCCTCCTCAATTTGTATCTTTAGTTATCCAAGCGTCTTCTAGAAGAACTTAAGTTCGCTATCTCTCTTGGTCTCGTCGTCTTTCCATCATGGCTTCTTTGGACCCACTTCCGCACATTAATGTCGCTCCCTTTATTTTTGATGTCTCCATCTCGCTTTCTCTTTAGTAGTTTCGGGTTTCCTTCTACTTGTTCGTCCTTTCCGTTAATGTCCTCTTTAGTCTTCATAGGATTGCTTTGGCGTCCTCTAAAGGAGCCCAAGAAACACCAAGGTGTTTGTCAAAACATGATACTCAACTCGGTACTTGAGTATATTCATCCTCATATGTAAACTATCCCGAGCCAAACGACGTCATCCAAGGTAATTATATCATACTATCATCTTAGCTAAAAGGTCTCATAACTTCATATGCTACTATATATAATAAGAATACGTATATATAACTATATAATTCCTAAGTCCATAATACTACTAATATCACGCATCTGACACTTCATTATAACAATACAAGGTCCAAAACATATAATCATCCACATATACAAATATACACATAAATCATGTCCATCATGCATAACTATAATCCACATATACTATACATATCTACATAAATAATATATACACATATATGTATATATATATATATATCAAAATCCAATGAACTAAGCTGCCGAGATCCGCGGAAGGAGTGGTGGTCCGTACATTCTACCCCGACTCATGCATGTGATTTTGAAAACGAAAACTCAGAACCCGCGGGGTTCTGTTTATTCCTTATTCGGCCTTTAGAAGATTGCGAGTGCCATTGTTGTCAACCTAGGGCTCTGATACCACTTTTGTAACACCCCGAATCCGCGGGAACCGGGGCGCTACGGGTTAGGACCTCACAATGGGTCCCGACCCTTAGCTTGACAACAATTTCACTGGATCTTGCAACAAGGCACAAATAAAGGTCAAAACTGAAATACTTTTTTATGCAATGAAAAGAAAAAACCCGAAAGAATACAACAAAGGACTTCAGCCGAAAATACAACCCCAAAGACAAACGCCATACAACATACAAAACACAATAACCAAAGAACAAAACACAACCCGACTCCAACCAAAACCCTTCCTAAAATGTACGGACCCCGGCTGCCCACTCTTCCGGATCTCTCGGCCGCATTCCTAACCTGCAAGGCAAACTACAACAATCGGTATAAAACCGTTAGCTCATATTCGAGGCATTAGAACTAATGGGAAAGGCACAAACACACGTAAATCAACATAGCACACAACATACTCAAAAGCACACCAATCCGGTATATTATCTTTGTTATTATTAAGTCGTATCCCGTTCTAATTCAACTTAGGTTTGTGACACGAGACCACCGTGGTCCCGCCTCGGTCCCTATTTCCGGCATGGAACGGTACGGATGCCTCCGACCGTCTAACCAGCACGGCTAGTCGCCGAGAACCTCCTAGACTCTCGCAAGAGCTAGGCAGATGATGTCACCGCCCGTTATCATACACTTGGGCCAAAATAATATAAATGTCGGTAATCCTAATTCCGGTTTAGTTGTTATAAATAATAAATAATAAACACACACCACCCAACACACATCAACGCTAATACAAAGAATACGAGCTAAGTAAGTCCGGAGACTTACCTTATCGCCACACTCAACTCACAACACTCTTGCTTCCCTTGGGAAGGAGTCCACAACCTGCTCACAAGAAGATAACTATATCAACAACTCGCTCAACTCAAGAAGTCTAAGACTTCTACACAAATGATCTACGCGAGATCATTTGACTCACATTCTAGGACCGCATCCTAGAATCTCTCATGCTCACATCACACTCAACACAAGCTAGAAGTCCTTAGACTTCTAGACCCTATGATCTCGCAGGATCAAAACCCATAACACATATTAGGATATACATGCCTAGTGTCAACAATCTCAACGGTATCAACACTATGCTAGGATACGCATACTCTAGCCCATAATCTCAACAACCATATACTCCAATTCTCAAACCTCACAAGATAACATCAACCCTCAAGCTTAGAATCAACAACAATCCATCAAACAATATCAAATCCTCAAAACTCACCTAAGGTTCAAAGCCACTACTTGGCATTCACTCTAAGTTATGCTAGATCCAACCTAAAATGATACCACCGCTAAATATAACTAGATCGAGGGGAAAGGATACTCACTCGGGGTCAAAAGTGAAAGTCGATCGACGGATGCCGAATGCGGATTTGATGGGCTTTATCGGGGCGCTTCCGGACCTAAAACCAAAGCTAAGCAAATTTAGCTTATATGCTAAATTTGAACGGAAAAATATAACTTATATAACTCTAAGGTAAAACTCGTTTCAAAGCCAAGGTTAAAAAAAAACGCTAAAATATTTTCCGAGCAAAGACTATAATTATAACACATGGGTCATAATCCGCAATTAAAATCCTTGGGCTATAATCCGAAATTAAACCAACAAGGACACAATAGGTAATGTGTATATATAAGATCAAACTCGTATATAACATCCAAGGTTAAAACTCGTAAAACATTTTCTGGGCAAATAATACAACTTTAGAAATATGGGTCATAAGTTGTAAATAAGAACATGGGCCAAAATCTGTAAATATATAATCAGGGGCAAATTTGTTAATTTGAGAAAGATGGGTCATAAAATACAAATAGGAGTTCGGGGCAATTTTTGTAATTAACCCTAAAGGGTTTTAAACCCGATAGTTGAGACAGGGGGATATCTGAGCAGACGCTGGCCTCCCTTGGCGGCGGCTTGTGCTCTGGATAAGGGGAAGGCAGGGCGGCGATGGTAGGCGACACCAATTGTGACGGCGAGGCAGATCCGGCAGGGAGAGGCGACAGTGGAGCAGGAAGGCGAGAGGCTTTCGACTCCGGCGGCAGGCTCTTCCAGGCGCCGGTTCGCAAGTGTGCAGTTGACAGAGAGGGTTGAAGGGAAGAGACCAGAGGGAAAAGGCATCTCCGGCGGCCACTGGCGAGGGTGGAAGGCTGACTCTTCCCGGAGGTTGGTCATGCAGCCCGGCGGCGAGGACGAAGGGGATCGGGCGAAGGCCGGTTCGATGCTTCTTGGGTCGGCATTAGCCCTGGTCGAGGAAGGCGGAGGCGGTTCGTGAAGCGGCCCTCCGGCAAATCTCTTCTAAGCCCGGCGGCAGCAACACTGGCCTCGTCTCCGGAGGTGGAGATGCGGTCACGAGGGAGGAAAGCGTCGGTTGCTGCGAGGCTGACTTCTTCCAGAAAACAGAGGATAGAAGGGAGAGGAAGGCAACGCAGGGAGAAGGCGGTTGCTCCCTGATAGCATGAATTATAGTCTATATTTTGGGGTTTGTTTGGACGTTTTATCTTTCATAATCTGCATGTTTGTATGTACATTATGTGATTTTACTACCATTTCATCTACCTTTGCGAGAATCGAGGTCTACACCTAGTTTCGTTGTAATTGCAGGTAATATGGTACATTTTGCATCAAAAAGGAGCAAAAGGAGTCAAGAGTCATTTGGAGCTACATTGAGGAGCAAAAAGGAATCCTTCAGGAAGCATAGCCATGGATTAAAGAATTACTTTGGACCAGTTTTGAGAGATTCTACGTTCAGTTATGAGTCACCTCGGTTGACCAGAGATTCATCTCGACCGAGGCGATCCAGAGACGCCGACTCGACCGAGGCGAACACCTAGGACGCGGCGAGAATATTTTATTCTTGGCTGAGATCTTTTAAAATTGGAAAGTGATCTTATATTTTTGGGCTGAGCTTCTGGAAGGAAGGAGATATGCAAAATCATATATTTTACCTATATTTATGGGATAATATCTTCTTAAGATTTATTATCTTTGGAGGTTTATTTTTCCTATAAAAAGGGTTGATTTTCTACAATTTGAGGAGGCTGCATACATCGATTAAATCACACATACAACGCAGCAGCCGCATCCTACTCCAATTTGGGAGAGATTTGAAGAACCTTTTTGAAGGTTGAAGGAAGATTGAAGACTATAGCTTATAGCTTTTTGGAGGGTTTTGTAAGATTGTCTTCAATTCCTTTCCTTGTTGTCTTGTCTTGTTGAATTATTATCTAAGGAACGATTTTGTGTGATATTTGATTCAGTTATTGAAGTCTTTTTCATTGAATTCTTCTTGTTCAAATATTCACTTTCTTCCCTTACATTTAATACTTTCATAATGATGATGAGTGGCTAATTTCCTTGTGTGATTCTAGGGTGATTGGCTGAAGGTTGTGGGAAAAACAATGATAGAATGATCTTAATCACAGTAGGACCCTGAAAGTTCGAGTCTTTACCTTAACCCTAAGCATCTCGTTCAGTCGATGAACATCTCGGCCGGGGTGGAAACTGGCTGACCGAGGTGACTTATCCGACCTTAAACTGAGAGTTAAGTGTTAGAGTTTGCCAAATCCTATCCTTATTATACCTTCCTGGTTCAAAGCAAGCTTAGGATGAGACTTACCCGGTAATTCCTTAGTTTGTGTATCAACGATCATAAGTGTAGGTAATAAAGGTTTATCCTTTATTGGGGTTTGAGTGTGCTTCCATCCCATCTTTGTGAGTTAGCCTGAGACTTACCCGGTAAAGGTTGATTCTATTCCCTTAGATGGTTTGTTAGTTTGAGGTTATAGTTCTTTATCTTAATTCCTTGAGACTTACCCGGTAATAGGAGTTACGGTTTAGGATTAGTATGTAGTGAGACTTACCCGGTGATCTACTTCACTTTAGAAACACCTTCCCCACGCAAAAACCTCAGCTTTGTCCGCTTATCTATAGATCTTGAGTTGGAACCACAACTAGATGCTTTAATCCCTAGAATTGCATGTTTGCTTTATTTGACATCTTATTCATCTTTGATTGTGTTAATTTGCTCTTGTGGTTAGCATTAACATTAGCATACCGTATTGGACTTTGTTTCACTAAGTCCCTGTGATCGACCCCTGGAATTTTCTTGCTTTTACTACGATTGACCCGTACACTGCGGGTTCGCATCCTTGTTTTAAGCTTAAGTCTAGGGTTATAAATTTAAAGCTTGCACACACCGTTTGGAGCGAACAAGTTTTTGGCGCCGTTGCCGGGGACTTGGTCTAGACCGAGCCGGTACGGTTTGCTCTTGGGGCATTTGCCCCGTGTTGTCTAACCACTCTACTTGAGTGACTTTTGCAGGTTCTTTCTTAGGTATATGCGAAGAACCCGCACTGGAAAGGAAATCGTTCCTTACGATCCTGAACCAGAAAAGACATACAAGCGACGCTTAAGAGAAGCGAAGATGGCCCAACAAGACGATCACGATCTTGCGGCCCAGTTGAGAGAGACGCAGGAGCAGCTACGTCTCAGTAAAGAAGAGCTAAGGCAAGAGAAAGAAGAGAATCAGGCCAGGAATGCAGCAATCGAAGCAGAGATTGCAGCAATTCGGAACCAGATTCTACTTCGACCGATGCAGGATCCAGTAATTGATCCTTGACCGAGGCAGGTCCCAGTACCTGACGCCCCGGCCGATGTACATCCACTTCGGATGCCAGTCCGAGATGTTCTTCTTGCAGAAATTCCACAAACCCTAGGTCAAAGGATGGACCCTAATCAACAACTGAGGCGTCCAGGAGTGAACCTAGGAGATCCAGCAGATCATGACTACGAGCTTAGACCGCAAGTTCTAGCCATGATTCGCCAATGTCAATTCGGAGGGCTAGAGAAGGAGTCGCCGCATCAACATCTTCAAAACTACGAGATCTTGATGGAGACTTTGCGACCTCCCAGAATTGAAAATAACAACTACAAGCTAAGACCTTTCTACTTTTCTCTTAAAGATAGAGCCCTTACTTGGTATCAATCTCTTCCTGCAGGAAAAATCAGCACATGGGAAGAGATGACTACGGAATTCTTGACCAAATTCTTTCCCCCCTCAAAGACTGCTGAAATGAGAGGGAAGATCAATGCTTTCATCATGAAGGACAAGGAGAGCTTGTCCAAGTCTTGGGAGCGGTTCAAGGATATTCTTTTGGATTGCCCACATCATGGGATTCCAAAGATAGAGTTGTTGGAGATTTACTTCAAAGGGCTGGACGGAAACACCCAGTTCAATCTCCAACTACTCTCCGCCGGTACATTCATGGATATGGCGGTTGACGAGGCTTGGGACTTCATTGAGAAGCAAGCCTTGCACATGGAGAAATACACCCACCAAGGAGCTGAAGGTGGAGTTAAAAGAGTCAACTTTCAAGAGGCTCAACCCAACAACAACCAACTCACGTCCTTGAAGAACGACGTGAAGCAATTGAAGGAGCTCCTGATGGCTCAAACTAAGCAGGAAGAGCAAGGGCAAAGGAACAACAACAACAACAACAACAAGAACGGGTACCGCAACAACAACAACGGACCCCGAAACAACAACTACAACAACAACAGGGGATCCAATAGCAACAATTGGAGAACGAATAGTAACCAGAACAACGGTAACAATTATTCAAACTCCAATTCTAATGATTCCTCTAATCCTTTCCTCTCTCCTCCTTCTTCTTCTTCCACTCCATTGAAAAGCCAAGGGCAAGGATCAAGTTCGTCTCAGCCGGAAAAGAAGGACGCAGTCCTGGAGGCAATCTTGATCAAGCTTAGTGCTATGGAGAATTCTATGACTTCATTTTCGAGGGCCCAAAAGTCCTTCGAACAACAACTTGCTAATAGGGCGAATGAAGCGCCAAGAGATCCAGGGAAGCTTCCAGCAAAGACGGAAACTAACCCTAAGGGCCAGTGCATGGCCATCACGACGAGGAGTGGACTCAAAACTGCAGATCCAGTACCTCGCTCGACGCAGACCACCTCGGTCCAGATCCAGTCGAAGAACACCTCGACCGAGATGCCAACCGAGGCGGCGCAACAGAAAGCAGGAGGAACGACAGAAGCTTATGTTCCACCTCCTGCATATAAACCACCACTTCCATTCCCCCAGTCCAGAGCCAGAGCACATCTTGACAAGCACTTCGGTAAGTTCCTTGACTTGATGAATAAGCTCCATATTAATATTCCTTTCCTTGATGCTATTCTAGGTATGCCCGCCTATGGGAAGTTCTTAAAAGAGATTCTATCAAGGAAGAGGAAGCTGGAGGATGTTGGTGAAGTTAGGATGACATCTAAGTCTTCGGAACTTATAAAGATCATGAAGGAGAAGATGCCACCTAAGTTGAGAGATCCCGGCTCATTTTGCATTCCCATTCAAGTTGGGGATGTCACTTGTGAAGCCTTATGTGATCTAGGAGCCAGCGTGAGCATCATCCCGCTGGAGCTATGCACTAAGATCGGCCTTGGAGAGCCCAAGCCGGTCAAGATTCGACTTTACATGGCGGATCGCTCCATCACCCATCCCGTGGGTATTTTGGAGGATGTTCCGGTCAAGTTAGGTAACTTCTATCTTCCAATAGATTTTGTCGTACTTGACATTCCCGCAGATTATCCTGTTCCTATCATTCTCGGGAGGCCATTTCTAGCAACTTCGGGTTGCAATGTGGATTGCAAGAACGCCAAGTTGAAGTTCAACGTTGGTGGCGACGAGGTGGAGTTCGCGCTACTTGCAGCCATGAAAGGGGAGCAACTAACTGATGATATCTTCAACATCTACGATGAAGAAGAATCAAGAGAATTGGTGAGCTCTATCCTTATTGATGATCCACTCGAAAGAGTTATAAGCTTCAGTTTAATGGAGGAAGGTATAGATGCTTCTTGTGATGCAGATATACGGAGCTTAAAGGCACTGGAGGAGGATCCAGGAGCCAAAACTGAAAAGCTGATCCAGGAAACGAAGATTTCCAGCCTCGGATCCAGTAGCAGTACCTCGACCGAGGCACCTTCTGGACAGAGCGAGGCGTCTGAAGAACACCTCGGTCAACGCCTTTGTGCCTCGACCGAGGTCGATAGCGAGACGATTCAAAATGAGACTGCATCTAGTCCAGTTTCTGACACCACTCCACTGGAAAGAGGAAGCACAGATCCCTCCCAGAAAGCACCCCCAGTTGTGGAGCTTAAACAACTCCCTAGTCACTTGAGGTATATCTTTCTTGGGCCGGATTCTACTTATCCCGTTATCGTTAGTGCTTCCCTTTCCGATTCTGAACTAACTAAGCTAATGCATGTCCTGAGAAAGCATCGAAAAGCCATAGGATACACCACGGATGATCTTATTGGCATTAAACCTTCTTTCTGCATGCATAGAATTCTAATGGAGGATAATCATAAGACTTCACGGGAACCTCAAAGACGGTTAAATCCGATCATGAAAGAGGTTGTGAAGAAGGAAGTTCTTAAGTTGTTGGATGCAGGTATTATTTATCCTATCTCGGACAGCAAGTGGGTTAGCCCGGTGCATGTCGTTCCGAAGAAAGGAGGGATGACCGTTGTGACGAATAAGAACAACGAGTTGATCCCAACAAGGACCGTCACGGGCTGGAGAGTTTGCATCGACTATAGGAAGCTGAACACGGCTACTAGGAAGGATCATTTCCCGCTTCCCTTCATTGATCAAATGCTCGAACGGTTGGCCCAGCATTCACACTTTTGCTACTTGGACGGCTATAGTGGATTCTTCCAGATTCCTATCCATCCGGATGATCAGGAGAAAACCACTTTCACATGTCCTTGGGGGACGTTTGCCTACCGGAGGATGCCATTCGGATTGTGCAATGCACCCGCTACCTTCCAGCGATGCATGATGGCTATCTTTTCCGAGTACATAGAGGAGATCATGGAGGTATTTATGGATGATTTTTCTGTATATGGTTCCTCTTTTGATGATTGCCTATCTAACCTTTCTCTAGTGCTTAAGAGATGTGAAGACACTAACCTCGTTTTGAATTGGGAGAAGTGTCATTTTATGGTTAATGAAGGCATTGTGCTAGGACACCTCGTTTCCAATCGAGGTATTGAGGTCGATCGAGCTAAGATCGAGACTATTGAGAAACTCCCTCCTCCTTGTTCTGTTAAAGGTGTGAGGAGTTTTCTCGGGCATGCAGGTTTCTACAGGAGATTCATCAAGGACTTCTCCAAGATTTCTAAACCTCTAACTAACCTCTTGAATAAAGATGTTGTTTTTGAGTTTTTGCAGGAGTGTCTTGATGCTTTTTACAGGATTAAGGAAGCGTTGATCTCCGCTCCCAATATTAAGGAAGCGTTGTTTTCTCGGGCATACACGTGCCCATCTGGTGGTTGTAGAGGGTGAGGGAGATGGAGGGTGAGACTGAAAGGTTGGGGCTGGCGTGAGGAAGAGGGTGAAAGAGCTGAGTTGAATCACAAGTGACAGGAGGTTGCAGGGGGACGAGAAGTCGGGGAGTATATTTACTAAACTATAGGAATAGGGTGAAAGAGCTGAGTTGAATCACAAGTATAGGAAGAAGTTTGAACGGTAAAAATAAAATGGGGGTATATTTACTAAACTAAAAACCTAAAAAGGCTTACTTACTACTCCTATTCTTAAAAAGGCCTAGTTACCTAATTAGCCCATTTATTTTTGTTTTAATTAATCTTTGAGTAAAACTGATGTGGCGTGAAAAATCTTATATATATTAAAGCAGAGCCTCTATTGCCACGTGTCAAGCCACGGTTCTCCCAGCTCCCAATTTTTTTCTTAAAAAAGTGGTTTTTAAAATTTAAAATCTATAAAAAAATATTTTAGTAAAGTCGTTAATTAAAGTTAAAATATAATTAAAATATATTTGAATTTTTTCAAATTTTTTTAAAAAAGTGGTTTTTAAAATTTAAAATCTATAAAAAATATTTTAGTAAAGTCGTTAATTAAAGTTAAAATATATTTAAATATCTTTGAATTTTGTTATAGTAAATGTCAATAAAACAGTTAAATATTAATTTTAGAAAATATCTTCTCTTATCTTATCATATTTTATCTTATCTTATATATATTAAAGCAGGAGCCTCTATTGCCACGTGTCAAGTCACGGTTCTCCCAGCCTCCAATTTTTTTTTAAAAAAAAGTGGTTTTTAAAATTTAAAATCTATAAAAAAATATTTTAGTAAAGTCATTAATTAAAGTTAAAATATATTTATAATATATTTGAGTTTTTCCAAATTTTTTTAAAAAAGTGGTTTTTAAAATTTAAAATCTATAAAAAATATTTTAGTAAAGTCGTTAATGGTAAAATATATTTAAATATCTTTGAATTTTGTTATAGTAAATGTCAATAAAACAGTTAAATATTAATTTTAGAAAATATTTTCTCTTATCTTATCATATTTTATCTTATCATATCTATTAAAGTAGAAGCCTCTATTGCCACGTGTCAAGCCACGGTTCTCCCAGCCCCCAAATTTTTTTTAAAAAGTGGTTTTTAAAATTTAAAGTCTATAAAAAATATTTTAGTAAAGTCGTTAATTAAAGTTAAAATATATTTAAAATATCTTTGAATTTTGTTATAGTAAATGTCAGTAAAACAATTAAATTTTAATTTTAAAAAATATCATATCTTATATATATTAGTAAGAGCCTCTATTGTCACGTGTCAAGCCACGGTTCTCCCAACGCCCAAATGTTTTTTAAAAAGTGGTTTTTAAAATTTAAAATCGATAAAAAAACTATTTTAGTAAAGTCGTTAATTAAAGTTAAAATATATTTAAAATATCTTTGAATTTTGTTATAATAAATGTCAGTAAAACAATAAAATTTTAATTTTAGAAAATATCTTATCCTATCATCCTATCATCATATCTATTAAAGCAGAAGCCTCTATTGCCACGTGTCAACGTCAGGTTTTTCGAAGTCTAAAAAATTATTTTAAAAAGTGATTTTTAAATGTTAATATAAATTGAAAATTTATTTCTATTTTTTAAAAAAAATATTTATATAAATATTTTTATAAAAATAGTTTTTAAACTTTTACAAATTTTTTACCAACAAGCATATCTTATCAAATCAATTTAAAAATATAATTAATTAGAAGAGATAAATGCTTAAAAGAGAATTAAAAATTATAATATTGATTTTCATTTCATTTTTTGGATTTTTATTTTACAAAATATACATATAATGTCTAAGTGTTAAATATTTATTATCATATCAATTAAAGCAGAAGCCTCTATTGCCACATGTCAACGTCAGGTTTTTCAAAACCTAAAAAATTATTTTAAAAAGTGATTTTGAAATGTTAATATAAATTGGAAATTTATTTCTAAATTTTTTTAAAAATATTTTAAATAAATATTTTTATAAAAATAGTTTTTAAACTTTTACAAATTTTTTTACCAACAAGCATATCTTATCAAATCAATTTTAAAATATAATTAATTAGAAGAGATAAATACTTAAAAGAGAATTAAAAATCATAATATTGATTTTCATTTCATTTTTCGGATTTTTGTTGTACAAAAATATACATATAATGTCTAAGTGTTAAATATTTATTATCATCTTATATATATTAAAGCAGAAGCCTCTATTGCCACGTGTCGCCCCCACGATTAACCTCAGTCCAACGAAATTCTATTGCCACGTGTCGCCCTCAGAATTAACGTCAGTTTAAAATTTTTAAAAACACGTAATTTAAATAAAGGTTTTTTAGATTTCGAAATTTTTATAGGAAAAGTTGTTAACAAAATCTATTTTCATTTATATTAAAAAAATCTTATATATATTAAAGCAGAAGCCTCTATTGCCACGTGTCGCCCCCACGATTAACCTCAGTCCAACGAAATTCTATTGCCACGTGTCGCCCTCAGAATTAACGTCAGTTTAAAATTTTTAAAAACACGTAATTTAAATAAAGGTTTTTTAGATTTCGAAATTTTTATAGGAAAAGTTGTTAACAAAATCTATTTTCATTTATATTAAAAAAATAGTAATTGTGATAATATCCGCCAGTTTTGTTTTTATAAGAAAAGTTAACAAATTTTGTTATTTAAAAAAAAAATTAGTGAACAAACAATCTACGTTTTAACTTTGTTTTTATTTAAATTTTTTTAAAAAATAGTAATTGTGATATTATCCGCCAATTTTGTTTTACAAAAAAAGTTAACAAATTTTGTTTTCAAAAGAAAAGTTAGTTAACAAATTTTGTTTTCATTTAACTTATAAAAATGATAATTGTGATATTATCTCTCAAATATCCACCAATTTTGTTTTTAAGAATAAACGTTGTTAACAAATTTTGTTTTTTAAAAAAAATTTAGTTAACAAATTTTGTTTTTATTTAAATTAAAAATGGTAATTATGATATTATCTCTAAGCTGTTCGCCAATTTTGTTTCTAAAATAAAAAAAGTTGTAAACAAATATTGTTTTTATTAATATTAAAAAATTGCATCAAAAAGCATATATATTTTCAGTTACATATTGCAGATCACAATCAAATAAAGAAAAAAATAAATCAGTATTGAAGAACAAATTTCAATTAAAAGGTTTATAAATATAGATTTGCTATATATATGGCCATATGGGACGAGTGACTCCATGTTCCAGATACATTCACCGATTCACGAAAAGCCTGCTGAAGACTTTCCCGTATCTGCATCATTCGATCAAACACAGTAAGTACAGTAGATGTTAACAATGTAATTCCATTTTAATCTTAGCATTCATCTAATTCAATTTATTTATTTTATAGTTTATCATGATAAACTAATATATATACCTATTCGATTTGAAACTCATTGTTACTCCTCCTCTGAAGATTTAGAGGTTCATATTGTATTTTGCTTTTATGGAACGTCAATGATATCAATCAGATCAATGATCAATGCCGGTTTGCAGGGTACAACAATTCAAGCATTCGCGAGGAAATCTTTTTCCAAACAGTTTGCACATATCACCGAGTCCGATATATATGATATTGCAAATTTTGGTTTGAATGCTTGAAATTCGTAACTGTATTTTCTTACTAATTGATATATACTTTTATAAAAGATTATATGCATTGATATATACTTCAGTTATATTGTTTTTGTTATTATTGACTAATTACCTTTTTTAGATCCAATGTCATAAGTCTTTTGATTATTTGTATTTTTTTTTTACTAATGATCATATATTTAAATTTAGTATTTTTTTTAATAATGTTATCTTATCTTATATATATTAAAGTGGAAACGTTTATTTCCACATGTTATCGCCAAGATATTTTTCAGCCCAATTGTCTAATTAGGTAATTTTTATTAATAAAATATATGGGTATGTCTAACATAGTCCATTAATTAGAATAAATTAAACAATGTTCAAATGATTGTTCCACAAAACTTATACTTAACATATTATTATATTTACATGTTAACATTTTTTTATTACATGATTATTTATGTAACCTGTTTTAATATCTATTATTAAATTAAACTTAAATTATCATCGCATAATAGTAACATAACCTAAAGATATATGGTTAAAATATTTTTTTAAACAATCCCGCACAATGTGCGGGTATTACACTAGTATATATTAAAGTAGAAGCCTCTATTGCCACGTGTCAACGTCAGGTTTTTCGAAGCCTAAAAAATTATTTTAAAAAGTGATTTCGAAATGTTAATATAAATTGGAAATTGATTTCTAAATTTTTTTAAAAATATTTTAAATAAATATTTTTATAAAAATAGTTTTTAAACTTTTACAAAATTTTTTTACCAACAAGCATATCTTATCAAATTAATTTAAAAATATAATTAATTAGAAGAGATAAATACTTAAAAGATAATTAAAAATCATAATATTGATTTTCATTTTATTTTCCGGATTTTTATTTTACAAAAATATACATATAATGTCTAAGTGTTAAATATTTATTAAAACTGAACCCGCACAAAGTGCGGGTAATACACTAGTTATTAGATTAAAGATGATTTGGCAATTGTTTATTAGTTTTAATGATTTTTGATTATGAAAGATATTATGGCAAATCCGTAAATATCTTGTGGCAGTATTGTAAATAAATTGTAAAAAAAACTGATGTGACTGGTCTTAACAGACGATATGTAGACGAAGTGGGTTCTGTTTTAGTAAGATATATAGATCTTAAATCTTAAATCTTTAAATTCAATAATTTCAATAAGATTATTAAAATCCAAAAAGAATTACTAAAAATTTGACTCATATTTTTCCTCAACCCAAAAACTTTTTTAAAAAAAATTTCATTATGTAATTTAAATGTATATTTTTTAATTGTTGGTATAAATTGGATAATATAAAAAACGTATCTAAAATCTTTTGTCAACCTTATCCAAATAGTGCATTATAAGTTTTTTATGATAACTTTTATCACATTATGTGTATTAAATTTTTTTTTAGCGATGGAGAAATGTAAGAGTGTTTGGGAACCAATATGAAGTTCCAAAGGAAAGGGTTTTATATTTATTTTTTGTGTTTTGAATAAAAGGCTATAAGCTATCTTTCTAGACCAAAAAATAAAAAATAAAGTTTACGTATTGCACTCACGTTCATTTTGACTACGTGCGTACGATTAAAACGAACATGAAGTTTCAAAAGATACGGTTTTGATATTTATTTTTTCTGTTTTGACTATGTGTATCATTAAAACGTGTAACATTAAAATGACTAAATTCCTTTATTTTAACATAAATTTATTTATTTCAATTAAAATAAAATAACTTTAATTTAAATTGTATACAACTTTTATAATAAAACAATTTTTATTCAAGAAATAATACATTCCTTCCATTTTAATAAAAACTTCTATTTAAACTATGTTTTACTATTTTTTTTAAAAAAAGAAAGATTAAAATAACTTTTCTTAAATTACATTAAATTTTAAATTTGTTGTAAGTATAACTACTATTTAAAATAGATAATACGTCAATAGTTTATACAGGTCTGAATATCAAAATACACAAACTTTTATTTACTTTTATTAAAATAAAATAAAACAACTATTTTGTATATAAAAGAAATTCAAAATAAAATCCTGCTGATATCGGCGGTATGAGTAGGACCAGGGCAAGTCTGCTACTTTATATAGATATCATTCTCACTTTTCAATTTCCGAAACCTTACCTCTACGGTTCACCATCACCAACACTTATGGTGCGAATACACCCCTTGGGAGAAGGAACTCGCGACGAATACTCCCCCAACATGGCCGGTGGATCTCGTGGTGCTTCCCAGAATTCTGCCGATTCCGACGATCTCGGCCGCTTCGCCGTCGATGAGCACAACAAGAAACAGGTCCCTTGTTGGCTTTTGATTTCTTAACTTGTTTCTGCTACGAAACTAGGACTCTTTCGATTTTGATTTTCACATAGGGGTTTCAAGGTATTTAGTCAGCAACCTAGATCTGTAATATATAGGTAGGGTTTCATTTCATCTGTGCTTTGTCTATTTCCCTCCCCTTTTGCTCTTTGGCTGTTTGATTTCACTTTCAGTAACAATTTTGGAACCTGTCACTCTTTCCATTAGAATGGATGTAAAGAAATCAGTTTCCATTAGCCTGACTTGTGGGTTTTTGTGGTGTATTTATCATCGATCATTCAGAAGTCCCTTTCAGCTCAATTCGATGTACTTTGTGATACATTGCGAGATCTCACTATTGAGGACATCGAAGCTGACAAGAATGTGTGGGTCAAACCATGGATGGATTTCAAACCACTCAAGGAGTTAAGGGACGTAGGTTATGCTCCTAACATCACCAACTCAGATCTTGGTGCATGGAGAGGTATAAAGAATCCATGTTTACACTGATATTTCTTATTTCTTTGGACTTGTTGAGGCTTATCATAGAATGTTGTAAGATTGTATAATTGGATGCAGGGTAGCTTCTGTTTTGGCTCGTCAGTGAGCATTGCCTCAATCTGTAGGTCTAGCTCAAAGCATTTTTACTTATTCAAACACAATAATTCTGTAGGCTAGTATATAGATTTCCTTTTGACCTCACTCTTCTCCTTTAGAAAATAATATATGTATACCTGTTGATGGGTGTTTAATCATAAGTATATATAAAAAAAGAATGTTTGGGTGCTTATTCAGTTGTTCTATGCATCTCCTTCTGTTTAGAGATTCAGTGACTTCGTATACTGTGTGACTTGATCTTCTTAGTCGTAGAGGTGAATTTTATTGGAACTGGAAAGGCAGGAGGTTGTGGTATGATTGAGATTTGTCTGCTGTTATTCACTCTATCTTTTGTAGTTGCATCTTTTGGAGAGTTGTGGGATGATGCTGTAACTCTTTTTAATGCAAACAGGAGATCATCCTTCAGGGTGGCAGGATGTTGCCGTTCACGATCCTGAGGTGCAGAATGCGGCAGTCTATGCTCTCGAGCGGATCCAGGAACAATGCGACGCCATTGAACTGTTTGAACTTGAAGAAGTTGTTGATGCCAAGGCTGAGGTTTGCTCCTTCTATGTCTCTAATTTAAGATGCTCGGCTATCTTCCTTGCAGCGCGAGCTGTACAATTTTATGAACTTCCGTATGCTTGTTTCATGCCAGGGTGGGAAGGAATCAGCAAAGTTCAATATGGCGCTGAAGGTGAAGTGGGGAAGCGATGTGGGGAAGTTCATTGTTGAAGTATACAACTTGGGTGACGGTCACTTTGCTCTTGGTAAGTTTATTTCGTAAGATTTGAAGGCCTCTGAAGTCTGAAATTCTGAATGATGCTCCAGAGCACTAAATCCTGCTTTAATCGAAGCAGAGAAACTGCTTTCAACATTTGCTGCTGTCGAACTTGTAATGAATCTGTGCTTCCTTTTGTCGGTAGCAACATCTGAATGACCATAATCAGGAAACGTCTTTCAGGAAATCAAATACATTGAAGCTATTTATACAGTGCTTCCTGCAATTAGCCATCACATACCACTTCAATTTTGATGCCTTCAAAATATTGAAAATAACAGTTTTTTAGATTTAAAGAATCTGAAATGTTTAGGGAATAAAACAAAATTGATGTCAAATATTGATAGGAAAAAAATTAAACAATATTTTCATAAATAAATTTATTAATTAATTACAAACAATAATCAAACAAAATTTGTGACATTTTATTATCCAAAATTCGAGTTTGTTAAAATTTGAAAATAATTTTGTGATATTTAAAAAACCAAAAAGCTTGTTAACATTTAAATCGATAAAATTAAATAGTTTAAAAATATTTCTCTGTGTGTCCTTGTTAAATTTGTTGTGCTAATAGATGTGACTTATTTTAGTAAATTGAAAAAATACAAAAAGGAAAAGAAATTCAGAGTTTTAACATATTTTTTAATAGCTAGAAAATACAATATAAAGAATGTACCCCAAATTCTGTCTACCCCTTCTCCTGCTCTATTCAATCAATAAACAACACCATTGTTGAGGAACTTAAACTCTACATTTACTTAACAACAGGTACTCTACTTCCATCTCTTCCTTGTTTATTTGTCTCCCCTAGCCCCATGACACCATAGCTAAAGAAACCTATTTGACAACAAATTCAAAGTTACTGCAATGTAATGGCCTCATTCACTCCAACGATGTTGTTTCACTTCCGTATCCTTCATAGAGTCCGATCACAATCTCTAACCTAAACCGATCTTCCGATAAAGTTCCACCGCCGTCCACGGAGGTCTACCCGCTTCATATCGTCCTCCACAACCATGTCAATCCTTATCGACGGCCGCATTTGACCTACGTGATTACTGATAGCTGTAACGCCCCAAATTTTTTGGGCGCGTTTGCGACTTTTTCTTTTCCGGCTTTTAACGATATGTTAATAGCCTAAATATTTGTACAAGTATTTTTACGTCGTATTAAATTCTACGAGTATATATATACATTGATATATCTTATTACCCGTGTTTAAATTATTATATAAACTCGTAAAATAAATTTCGAGAATGGTTTTTGTATTTCAAAGTATATTTTTTTCGGGTTTATTGATATGATTGATCCATATATATTTTCCGTATTTTATCTTTCGGAAATATTCGGAAATATTTACCGATCCGAAACTTCCGTTCCGATCATTTTCGAAGTATATTTTAGTACTCTATTTCCTTTTCTTTATTTCTTTTCTTTTATTTTCTTTTTCGTTAAAATCCTTTTCTCTTTGTCTTTTTCTCCATTCTTCTCACCGGTGAGGCGTCGCTCTCTGTGCGACTCTTCGCCACCCACAACCTACTCGACCCCTCGCCTCAACTGCTTCTACCCTCTCATGAGCCTGCACCAACCCCCTCTCCTCGAAGCTTCTCCTCCGCTTCCTTCATCCACCCCAAGAGCAACAACGCCCCTCGTTTTAACCCTCAACCTTGCACCACCTCCCTAGCCCGTGCCCTTCTGTCGAGCCTCACCACTAGGGAACCGCCAGGAAGAAGTGAGGCCACCTCCACGTCGTCCGCCTCGAGCCACCGGATCCTCTAGCTAGCCAAGCTTCCGTTACCTCTCAATTTACCCTTTTTTCTTTCTTCTCTGTTATCCTCTGTAGCTGGGAAGCTCTTGCCCTGCCTTCGTCTTCTCGTCGGACAACCAGACCACCGGAGGGAGCTGTAGCCGCCGCCTTCACCACCGCCAACGCCGGATCAGGGAGCCGCCATCGTCCTCCGGAGCCCTGTAGGAGCCACCGACACCGATGCTGCTTTCTCCTTCCGCATCCGTTAATGCCGATTAAGGGAGAAACCCTTATAGGGCATTTCTAAAGTTGACCCCTAATTTATGATTTATGATTTATGATTTATTACATAATGTACCGAATTTTATGTATTTACGTTTATGGCCCTAATTCTGGATTTTACAAAGTTACCCCTGCTGGACTTATTTACAATTTATGACCCATATTTCCGAAGTTGTATAAGTTTCCCAAAAAATGTCCTTCGAGTTTTAACCTTGGATTTCAAATACGAGTTTATTCTATTATTTATATATATATATATATATATATATATATATATATATATATATTATATTACGCACTCGTTGGATTAATTTCGAGTTATGACTCAAGGGTTTAATTGCGGGTTTTTAGCGTTACTTTTGAAACGGAGATTACCTTAGAATAATGTATCTTATATATTACGATCAAACTTAGCGTATTAGCTAAATTTGTGTAGCTTTGGTTTTAGGTCCGGAAGCGCCCCGATAAAGGCCTAACGAGTCCAAGTTCGACATCCGTCTTTTGACGTCGTGTGAGTATTCTCTTCCTCCATCTAGTTATGTTTTCTAGTATCATGCTAGGTTGGATATAGCATAACTTAGAGTGAATACCAAGTAATGGTTTGGACCTTAGGTGAGCTTTGAGGATCGTCGATTGTTGTAAGACGTTGAGTGTTTGGTTGATCTTGTGAGTATCTGAGGCTTGAGGTTGTGGTTATATGGTTATTTTGAGATTATGGGCTAGGATATGCTTATCCTAGCATGGTGTTGTTATCGTTGAGTTGGTTAGGGCTAGGCATGTTTATCCTAGTACGTGTTGGGTTATGATCTTGCGAGATCATAGAGTCTAGAAGTCTAAGGGCTTCTAGCTTGTGTTGAGTGTGATGTGAGCATGAGGGATTCTAGGATGCGGCCCTAGAGTGAGAGTCAAATGATCTTGCGTAGATCATTTGTGTAGAAGTCTTAGACTTTTTGAGTTAAGCGAGTTGTTGATATAGTTACCTTCTTGTGAGAAGGTTGTGGACTCCTTCCCAAGGGAAGGGAGAGTGTTGTGAGTTGAGTGTGGCGATAAGGTAAGTCTCCGGACTTACTTAGCTCGTATTCCTTGTATTAGCATTGATGTGTGTTTGGTGGTGTGTGATTATTCTTTCTTTTTATAACAACTAATCCGGAAATAGGATTACCGACATTTATATATTATTCGGCCCAAGTGTATGATAACGGGCGGTGATAACTTGCCTAGATCCCGCGAGAGCTAGGATGTTCTTGGCGACTAGCCCGTGCTGGTTAGACGGCCGGATGCATCTGTACCGTTCCACGTCGGTAAGTAGGGACCACGGTGGTCTTGTGTCACAAACCTAAATTGATTTAGAACGGGATACGACCTAATAATAACAAAGATAATAAACCGGATTGGTGTGCTTTATGTCTCTTGTATGCTTGTGATGAGATTACTTATGTATGTTCCTTTCCCATTGATTCTAATGCTTCAAATATGATAACGGTTTTATACCGATTGTTAGAGATTGCCTTGCAGGTTAGGAATGCGGCCGAGAGATCCGGAAGAGTGGGCAGCCGAGGTCTGTACATTTTAGGAAGGGTTTTTGGTTGGAGTTGAGTTGTGTTTTGTCCTTCGGTTGTTGTGTTTTGTATGCCGTGTATCTGGCATTCGGTTTTTGTGTTGTATCTCGGTTGAAGTCTTTTGTTGTTTTTCTTCGGTTTTCTTATCATTTGCATTAAAAGGAATTTCTGTTTTGCCTTTATTTTTACCATGTTGGAAAGGTCCGGTGAAATTGTTATCAAGCTAAGGGTAGGGACCCATTGTGAGGTCCCAACCCGTAGCATCCCGAGTCCCGTGGATTCGGGGTGTTAGAAAAGTGGTATTAGAGTCTTAGGTTGACAACAATGACACTTGCAATATTCTGAAGGCCGAATAGAGGGAAATGGAACCCTCAAGGGCTCCGAGTTTTAAAATTAATTTCGTTTTCAAAATCACATGCATGAGTCGGGGTAGAATGTACGGATCACCACTCCTTCCGCGGATCTCGACAGCTTAGTTTATTGGATTTTGATATGTATATATATGTACTAGTGTGGACGCGCGTGCTACGCACGCGCGCCGTGACTTATACTCGTAAATTATGTTGGTTAAGGGCTAAGAGGAAAAAATATATTATTGAAATGAATTATAAAATTTAAAAAATATTATTGAAATGAATTATAAAATTTATAGTTAAACACTGAACATAATAAAGTAATAAACATAAATGAGATCGGTGTTACACTAAAACAAGATGTAAACCTTACGGTTGAATTTCGCCATACGTAAAAAAAAATTCAATAATACTTGTTTGATCAAGAGCATCAAGGACATTTTGTACATGTTTTTATTGTTAATGACTATAAAGTTAAAGTATTATCACGTATAATCGGTAGCCATACGTAATTTAGGTTGTAATTGTTAATTTTGTATAAAATTGTGGCTATTAATGTAATTTAAACGATAATATACCAGGTTAATAACCATAAGAGATTGTACTTGTTAAAAGCTCAAATTGGATCAACTTATTTCGAATAGTATCCTACGTGAAAGAGAAATATCTTATCTGTTTGCACTCATTACATAGTTACATTAGTTTGAGGTTGTAATTATATACACTTCATTAATCATTATCACAATGGAAATACAAAATTGAGGACAGATTCTTGCATTACTGAACTTCAGTTTTCATTTTTGAGTTTCTAAAGGTACACACATGGCACAAGGCACAAAAATAAAACAAAAAAAATGGAACTCCACTGTTTGTAAGCTCAAATTGCTCAAAATTAAGAAACAAAAAAACCGTGAAGTTTTGATCAAATTAAACAAGCCAGTGGCATTGTTCACGAGATTATAGTAAATATCAGATCAAGTTCTGGCCCCCCTAACAAGGCTCCGTGCTCATCTAGCTCACCTGCCAAACATGGTTAGGAAGTTCATGTACTTCAAAACTGATGCTTTTAATCAATCAACTTTTTTCAAGATATCTTAAGTTCAGGCCAAAATAGTCCACCACAACTCTTGCAAAAGTTGAAAAGCGGGGGTGCAAGTTTTCAACTTAGAAGACAATTGTGTGAGTTTCTATATCACAAGACATTTGATTATTAAGCAAAAAACCTGTTCCTGTCCACCAGATTGAGTCCCAAAGTGGCGCTCATATATCCATGTCCATTGTGCAATATCTTTCTATAGATCAAAGAAAGATAACCAATAGTAAACAAGCTTAAATTAGATTTAGTAGAAACAAGACGAAGGCTTTGAAGTATAAAAATTCTACAGCTCAAACCCATATTACTGGTACAAAATGAAATCATAGAAATGGAAGTAAAATAATATTTGCATACCTTTGGAAAGTTAACACCAAAAGCAGTCATTGTAACGGTTGTAGAGAAGGAAAAAACTAATGTGAACTTCATAATCCAGCGCTGACTATAGTGGAGACAATTACTCGAAGAACGTCAGAATTAGATCCTATCATTTGCATGTTTGTATCTACACACTAAATGCATTTTTCAACTGATGCTGAACTTCATAATCCAAAATCAGTCATTATAACCACCCTTATAAGTAAATTATGGAATCTTGGTGACTAATGCATCTTTTCAAGTTAGTTAGAAAGTTTTGTTTATGTTATCACTTAGCAAAATCCCATTTTTCAAAATCAAACTCAAATGACAAAATAGACAGGTCTGCAGGATCACTTAAATTAAGGTCAAGAGGTGCATTAAGGCCAAGAGGTATATTATTGCTAATCCAAGAAGGAAAAGAATCAACTTCATATGAAATTTGATGAAAGAAAAACTAATTAAACAATTAGGGATCTTGTTAGACCGAAAGTATATGTACATAATACCAATCCAAGTTGATCTTCTCTACTCGATAATGGATGATATATTGTTGTTGCTTCACTGATGTATTCCATGAACCTGAACCAAATAACAAATCGTTCAAAATAAACACAAAGCATTCAACAGAACTTCCTCATTCATCAAAGAGGCCAATTAAGTACATTGAATACAATCGTAGTATATATTAGCCTAATAAGAAGTTGTTTAGCTATCATTATGGATATCGATTAAAGATGAACCCTATAAGCTACAATCTTCCAAGGTAGGTCATGAAAGTACGAAATTACCTGTGACGAAATTGAAGAGCCAGACAAATTGCTCACGAATCTGGGGGGAATGAAAAGGATGAGTCAAGCAATGAGTTAGCGAATTGAGAACAGAAAGAGGAAGAGAACGGGAGAATATAACTGTTCTTTGAGGTGTTTGTTGGGGTTGAATGACTTTGCCGGTGAATCCATCATCGATAGCCGAGAATGGGATGATGGTTGTTTGTTCCAGATGGCCTACAAAACGTTACAAATATGAATTAGATCTCTTTCGGCATGCTTGTTTGCATTCCAGAGTGTAAAAAAGGAAATTATATTTAAGTTGTCCTAAACATGGTACTCTTCGGATATTCAGTGCAATTTTTTAACAGTGTGTATGCAAGAGGTGATGATGGTTAGAGTATTCCATCCGAAAATCAGCATCCAAAAATGCGTAAATGTCTTTTTCAGGTCAAATAATATAGTGACTGATCATCAATTTTTATGATAATGAATGAAAAAGGAACTTTAAGAAATAAACATAAAGAGAGATGTGTATATACCTCCAGAATTGTGGGCACAATATTGAATACCTTAGATGAGGGGATTTTAAAATTTATAAATTGATCCGATTAAGAGCACCAGTTTTCCGACTGAAATTTATAAAAATACAGTAACATTATTGTACACACAAAGCGCCTCCTGCAAACAGCATTACTACATCTTTAGGAATTAAAAAAGCTATCCACTAAAAATCTCAAGCAAGAATGCAAGATAACTAACCACTTTGATGAGCCGACATTCAAGATCAAAATAGGAATCCCCATTAGCTGCAGCATCCACAACGATTCAAATAACACAGAATTAGACCGTCAAACAAGAAAGCCATAATCAGATCTTCGCAAAGACAGACTGAATAGAAATTATACAAGGTATGACAAGGAATTTGAGAAGGAGAGAGGGAAAACCTTGATTATACATGGCCGCGTTCGTGTAGGGTTAGGGTTTTATTTGCTCAGTTATGTTCATCGGGGAAGATGTAAGAGAACAACAATCTGGCATATATTTGAAACTCAAAATACAAGACAAATAAGCAAACTCAGTGGAAGAACGAAGAGTGATTACCTGGATTAAGAACTGGTTTGAGAGAAGAAAATCAAAGAGTGATTACCTGGGATCTGAGAGAGTTGAGAGTACCGTAGAGATTTCGGGATAAACCCTAGATCTAACAGAGGAACATCACGATTGTAGCAGATGAAGAAAATCTGAATGAATGGGCAAACGATTCGTGTTTGTTCGGGGATAGAGATGAAGATGACACCGAGCATATAAAGCATGCCATAAAACTGCCCCGCTTAGGTATTTGTAGACGAAGATCGAGGGCAGAAAGGGAGGAAAATCTGCAAAATTAGAGAACATCCGTCAAAGCAGAAGAAGCGGCCATCGAAGCGGTGAAGATGGAAGAAAATAGGGGTTGGTGCTAGAATATTGATAGCATGAATTATAGTCTAGTTTTTGGGGTTTGTTTGGACGTTTTATCTTTCATAATCTGCATGTTTGTATGTACATTATGTGATTTTACTACCATTTCATCTACCTTTGCGAGAATCGAGGTCTACACCTAGTTTCGTTGTAATTGCAGGCAATATGGTACGTTTTGCATCAAAAAGGAGCAGAAAGGAGTCATGAGTCATTTGGAACTACATCCAGGGAGCATAGCCATGGATTGAAGATTCACTTTGGAGCAGATTCGAGAGATTTCACATTCTGTCGTGAGTCACCTCGGTTAACCATTGATTCACCTCGACCGAGGTGATCCAGGGACGCCGACTCGACCGAGGCGAACACCTAGGACGCGGCGAGAATATTTTATTCTTGGAAGAGATCTTTTAAATTTGGAAAGTGATCTTATATTTTTGGGCTTGGCTTTTGGAAGGAAGGAGATATGCAGAATATATATTTTACCTATATTTATGGGATAATATCTTCTTAAGATTTATTATCTTTGGAGGTTTATTTTTCCTATAAAAAGGGTTGGATTTCCACAATTCCGACATCACGCTATACCGTCGATCAGGGTTTACAACGCAGCCGCAGTATACTCCAATTTGGGAGTTTTCGAAGAACCTTTTTGAAGGTTGAAGGAAGATTGAAGACCATAGCTTTTATAGCTTTTTGAAGGGTTTTGTAAGATTGTCTTCAATTCCCTCAATTGTTGTCTTGTCTTTTTGGATTATTATCCAAGGAACGCTTTGTTGTGATATTTGATTCAGTGATTGAAGTCTTTTCATTAAATTCTTCTTTGTTCAAATATTCACCTTCTTCCCTTATATTTAATACTTTCATAATGATGATGAGTGGCTAATTTCCTTGTGTGATTCTAGGGTGATTGGCTGAAGGTTGTGGGAAAAACAATGATAGAATAATTTTAGATTCCAGTAGGATCCTGAAAGTTCGAGTCTTTAACCTTAACCCTAAGCATCTCGTTCGGTTGATGAACATCTCGGCCGGGGTGGAATTCTTCTGACCGAGGTGACTTATCCGACCTAAAACAGAAAGTTAAGTGTTAGAGTTTGCTAAATCCTATTCTTATTACACCTTCCTGGTTCAAAGCAAGCTTAGGATGAGACTTACCCGGTAATTCCTTAGTTTGTGTATTAACGATCATAAGTGTAGGTAATAAAGGTTTATCCTTTATTGGGGTTTGAGTTGTAACACCCCGAATCCGCGGGACTCGGGATGCTACGGGTTGGGACCTCACAATGGGTCCCGACCCTTAGCTTGACAACAATTTCACCGGACCTTTCCAACATGGCACAAATAAAGGCAAAACCGAAATTCCTTTTAATGCAAATGATAAGAAACCCGAAGGAAAACAACAAAAGACTTCAGCCGATAAACAACACCAAAGACCAAAACGCCATACACGCGGCATACCAACATAATAAACGCAGAATAAAACACAACCCGACTCCAACCAAAACCCACTCCTAAAATGTACGGAACCCCGGCTGCCCACTCTTCCGGATCTCTCGGCCGCAATCCTAACCTGCAAGGCAATCTACAACAATCGGTATAAAACCGTTAGCTAATATTCGAAGCATTAGAATCAAGGTGAAAGGCACAAACACAAGTAAAACAACATAACACACAATGTACACCAAATCACACAAGTCCGGTTTATTATCTTTTTATTATTAAGTCGTATCCCGTTCTAATTCAACTTCTTTTGTGACACGAGAATCTCCCGAAACTCGCCTCGGTCCCCACTTACCGCATGGAACGGTGGATGCCTCCGACCGTCTAACCACACGGGCTAGTCGCCAAGAACCTCCTAACTCTACGCAAGAGCTAGACAAGTTGTCACCGCCCGTTATCATACACTTGGGCCAAATAATATATAAAGGTCGGTAATCCTAATTCCTGTTTTATAAGTTATAATGAAAGCGATAAAACACACACCACCAAACACGCATCGAATCTAATACATAGAATACGAGCTAAGTAAGTCCGGAGACTTACCTCGTCACCACACTCAACTCACAACACTCTCGCTTCCTTAGGGGAGGAAGCTCATAACCTGCTCACAAGAAGATAACTATATCAACAACAACCCACTCACAATAGAAGTCTTAGACTTCTATACAAATGATCTATGCAAGACCATTTGACTCTCAATTCTAAGACCGCATCCTAGAATCCCTCATGCTCACATCAGACTCAACACAAGCTAGAAGTCCTAAGACTTCTAAACCCTCGGATCTCGCAAGATTATAACTATCACAACACAAGCTAGGATACTCTCGTTCTAGTCCCCAACCTCAACGTCATACAACCGCAACCTCTAAATTCTCACAAGCTCACACATACAACTAAAAGCCATAAACAACCTCACAAGATAATATCAACTCCTCAAGCCTTACAACATTTTATAATCAACCAAACTCACCTAAGGTCCATAACCACTACTTGGTATTCACTCTAAGTTATGCTAGATCCAACCTATCATGATACTAATACTAAACATAACGAAATCGAGTAAGATCATAAACTCGGGGAAGAGGGTACTCACGTGACGTCAAGAGACGGAAGACGATATATGGATATCGATATCGATTCGTTGGCCTTAAATGGGGTGCTTCCGAACCTATCACCAACCAAACAAATTTAGCATAACGCTAAATTTGGACATACTACATAGTATATAAAACTATAACAATAATCCCCCGTATTTTAAATCCGAGTTTAAAATCTTAAAAACACTTTCCGGCAATTTATACAATTTTAGAAACTTGGTCATAAACCATAATTAAATCTTCGGATCATAAACCGAATAAATCCAACAAAGTGCACAATAGTTAAATCATAAAAGTCGGGTCATAAATTGTAAATAAGCAGTCAGGCCAAAATCCGTAATTAATTTCCGGCAGAGGGCATAAATACAAACTCTCAAAAACCTGGGTCATAAATGAAAATGAGAAACATGGGTAAAAATTGTAATTACACTAAAAATCAGGGGTCCCGATTGCAATAATGGAAAAAGCCCTTTTTATCTTGCTAGGGCAGCACGCGGCTGGGGAAGGAGAACAGGAGGCGGCGGCTGGACCTCCAGAAGGCTGGCGAGGCGTGCACTGGCGTCGGTTCCGCAGGGAAGAAGGCCTTCCGGCGACTTCCTGGTGGTTGAAGGTCGTGGAGCACAAAGGAGAAAGGGGAATAGAGGGGCGGTAGGCGAGGCAGTGGGGTCCTTCTTTGCCTCCGGCAGAGATCGGCTCCGGCAGCGCAGCACAAAGACGGCTCCACCGGCGTGGCTTTCCGGCGGATCAACACAGGCAGCGGGGCTCCCTGGTGGGCTCGTTGGTTGCGGCAGAGAAGAGCAAAAGGGCTCCCCCTGGTGGTCTCGATCGCTGCTAAGGTGGAGCGGTTGCACATGTGCTCCGGCGGAAGGCACAGCTGCACAGGTACTACTCCGGCTTCGAGTGGGCTTCAGGGAGATCAAAAACACAAGGCGGCGGCTAGGCTTCCTGGTGGGTCTCCGATGGGGACAGAGAAGAACATGGCCAAGTTTGGTGTAGTTTGTCCGGTGGCAATCGACACAAAGAGAAGGGGAAATCAGGAGAAGAAGTATAGAGGAGAGTGGAGGGATGGAGATGAGGTGAGCTGAAGAAAAATTGAGGTGGAGGATCAGTGTGCAGAAAAAAAAGGCGAGCAGATAGTTGAAGGGTCGGCAACAGTGAGTTGTAGGCAAGTGGGCTGTCACTGGTCCGCAGGGAAGCGAAGGGCGAGGGGTCAGGAGCTGAGTAGGGCTGCAGCTATGGGAGGCATCTTCTTCATAGATCGAGGGTAGAGAAGGGCCAATTAGGCCAAAAAGAAGGCTGAGAACAAAACAAGAGAAATAGGAAAAATAAATTACATAAAGAAAACTGGGAAACCCAAAATGAATAAGATATAAACTCGGTCAAAAATCTCAGAACGATCGGATCGGAAAAACTTCCAAACTTTTCGTAAAATATATATATATATATATATATATATATATATATACATATATATATATATATAAACTCATAAAGATTTAATTACATCGTGAAAATACTCGTAAAACATCTTTAAGATATTAAAATATCGGTAGTTGCCGGAAAGATAAAAACGCAAATGTGTCTAAAAATTGGGGCGTTACATCTGATCCCCCTAAAAACAAGTTTCGTCCCGAAACTTTCTATACGTCGAACTCCTCGGTCCGTAAGGTCGAGGTATGAGCTCTCCAACTAAGAAGACTTAAACCTTCTAATCTATACACACAATCTACCTAAACTACCATTGCAAGATACATCATGTCATATAGCACATTCTCGCGCAAGGCACAAACTACACATAATACCACACATGCACATAAATCAACCAAGAGAAGAACTAGGTTTAATCCATCGATTCTATCAATGCTACTAACTCAACGTAAAACTTAACCAAAGATTCTATTCTCCGACTTCCTATTAGCCTCATTGGTTCTACTATGTCACTAACTCCGCAAGACCGGTAAAATTTCCAGACATGTACTTCCTAGATTGATACAGATGAAACACCGGGTGAACGCTCTCTACTCTTGGCGGCGACTCCAACTTTTAAGACACTTCTCCAACTCGTGCTAAGATCTCAAAAAGGTCAAAATATCGGAACTCAACTTCTTTCTCGGTTTTGATGTAACACCTCCATTATTTTCCCTTTGGTTTCTCTATCAAAGAAGGTCGAACTTCCAATTTACATTGTTGGCTTTGGTTCTTGTCAAACAAAACTTTAATGTTATGTTTGCTTTAATTCTTGTTGCAAAATCCATGTACTGAAGGAAGTAATTTACTTCACCTCGCTCCTACTAGAGCGACATGTATACTATTATTATTATTATTATTATTATTATTATTATTATTATTATTATTATTATTATCATTATTATTATTATTATTATTATTATTTATTATTATTTTTTTAATACTTCGTTGTCATCCGGAGTAGGTTACCATAATGGTGTTACTTAGAGAATCTCATCACAAATCCGGTAATGACCAGCATATCCAAGAAAACTTGTAACTTCTTCCACGTCCTTCGAGGGTTGTCATTCTGAGACAACTTGTCATACAACTTCTCTCTTCTTTCAAGGTAGATCAAAATATCTTATCCGGGTATCAGTAAGCCCATATGAAATAACTACAACTCTTAGTGACTTTGATTGGTCCAAAATGCCGTACTTGCAATATCTCAATCTCGAATTCTCAAAAGGTGACAATCAAGTTCTTATCCTTCATTCGTTGCAACTGATCGAGTAGATCATCCATTCGTTGTAAGGGGTACTTGTCCTTCATTTTCATCTTGCTCAACTCACTGTAGTCGATGTACAAACGGAGATAACCGTCTCTCTTTTTGCAAACTTGTGTTCTCCATAACAACTTCAAATCAAGAGTTTAAGATAATGTCTGGTGTTCTCTATGGCATTTCACTAATTCTAATGAAATCTTATCACTAAGCTCTTGCAATTGCTCCTTCACTTGCTTCCACAACTCATGTCTCTGCACAAGTGTTATTCTATACGGCGCCTTTGACACCGGAAATAAATTAAGCTCGACCTTAGTGGAAAATTCCACATTCTAACGTATTGGAATCTATGATATCTCAGGTTTCATCTTTCCTCTTCCCGTCACATATCATAATAACCGCCACAATCTTGTTTTATCACTTAACAAGTGGTCATGACACAATTGATCTACCTCGATCTATCGAGGCGACGTCTTTAAGACACGTGTACTGTTCCATCTTCAGCCATGACCGTGTGTGTTCTTTTTAAAGGGTCCTTCTTTTCTTGAATCCGTACAGTTCCATCCTTTTTCCTTGAAAGCCTAGTCGTAATAACCTTTTAAGAACCCATACTTATGTGTTATCATAAGGGTCTTAACTGTAGGGCATAACCACGTCTTATAACAAATCGATCTTATCTTCTTCGCTTTCCTGGTCATCCCAACATGTTGGGGGAGTTATTCGTATTCCACCTAAGCTTGCATCATTTTTTTTTTTTTCGAGTAGGTGTAGAACTACTTCATTTCCTTATGTAACGTTAATCCGACTGCAGAGGTTCTAACCTCAATCTTTCATATACTTCTCGTACCTCTCAAGTCGACATCAAACTTCAAGACTTCGGTCTTTTCTTACTCTGGTCAGTCACCTTATGCATCTCTCGGTATCTCATAAATAACTCCACAACCGTACCATCATGCCTTGTCGAAAACGCTAGAACAATTCCCCATCCACACCATTGAAATACCCAACTCATTACTTCTCAAGTGCTAACGTCATAAGCTCTAAGCTTGCGGTGTTAAACTAATCTAGGTCCTTCATTTCACGACATAGCCACTATGGCTTCGCCATGCGGGTCACAAGAACCTTGACTTTGTTGTTGCTCGCGAAACATGACATCATCACTTTAGAACAAACATACCTTACATCCCCTTATATATCCTCCCTCTACGCACAATAACCATAGAAGACTCCCTTCCCTTTTTGTCCTTCTAGTTCCCTTTACCCTGATCCACGTCATTCCTCCGTATGACTATCCCATGACTTAAGAAGGTCGCATAGGTTCATTACAATCCCTCCCTAGGAGGTCTATTATATTTACTTGCTTTGACCTCAATCCATGCTACTTGATTAAAACACTTGTACTTCTGTTGATACAACTCCTTATCGCTGACATTGAACCACCGGGAATATTTCAAGTTCTTGTTACCATTCCTTCAAGCCATAGTCTTGTCTACTCTTCTCATGATCCCACATCCTGGATTACTCTTCCCACCTATAGTCCCAAATATACACCTGCACCTGTGCATTCTCGGTGGTCACCGATTAACTCATTGATGACCCTTTCCAAGATGAACGACTTACCCTCCTACCATACTTCTATGTAACCATAATCTTGAAGGATACCCTCATCGGAATACTTTACCTTAAACTCCGTTAGTTCTCTCTTTGGTCCATGCTTTCTTCCTCTTCCTTAAGGAAACCATACTCTTCTAGGCCTTGCACGCCGTATAACTCATCTTCATAAGCTTAACCGCGCCTCATGTTATCTTGTAAATGTGTCTTCTCAACATCTCTAACGTTATCCAGTATCCTCTCGTGTTTCTCTTGGTCGGTCGGTATCTTAAGTCTTTTAATCCGAACTCCTTGTTTCACCTTTCATCTCCTGAAGATCAGCATCTACACACATTTCCTCCTCCTCGGCGTTTCTTAGTCTTATCATCAAAATGGTAACCGGTCAACTCCACGTGAATCTCTACCATGCCCTTCTTCTCATAACTCTAATAACGTTGACACTTCACTTATTGGTACCTCGTAAGCTTAACTTATGGTATCTTAAATATTCAGCAAATGGTTCGATCACTTTTCTCATCTTGACTCCAATGCTTAGGAGTGTCTAAGGAAAGC
>BSUD01000005.1:143026549-143094802 GCA_033239045.1 Fagopyrum esculentum
GCTGACATTGAACCACCGGGAATATTTCAAGTTCTTGTTACCATTCCTTCAAGCCATAGTCTTGTCTACTCTTCTCATGATCCCACATCCTGGATTACTCTTCCCACCTATAGTCCCAAATATACACCTGCACCTGTGCATTCTCGGTGGTCACCGATTAACTCATTGATGACCCTTTCCAAGATGAACGACTTACCCTCCTACCATACTTCTATGTAACCATAATCTTGAAGGATACCCTCATCGGAATACTTTACCTTAAACTCCGTTAGTTCTCTCTTTGGTCCATGCTTTCTTCCTCTTCCTTAAGGAAACCATACTCTTCTAGGCCTTGCACGCCGTATAACTCATCTTCATAAGCTTAACCGCGCCTCATGTTATCTTGTAAATGTGTCTTCTCAACATCTCTAACGTTATCCAGTATCCTCTCGTGTTTCTCTTGGTCGGTCGGTATCTTAAGTCTTTTAATCCGAACTCCTTGTTTCACCTTTCATCTCCTGAAGATCAGCATCTACACACATTTCCTCCTCCTCGGCGTTTCTTAGTCTTATCATCAAAATGGTAACCGGTCAACTCCACGTGAATCTCTACCATGCCCTTCTTCTCATAACTCTAATAACGTTGACACTTCACTTATTGGTACCTCGTAAGCTTAACTTATGGTATCTTAAATATTCAGCAAATGGTTCGATCACTTTTCTCATCTTGACTCCAATGCTTAGGAGTGTCTAAGGAAAGCCTTGCATCTTAATGGAATACCACCTTTAACCTTTCTAGAACATACTCATCTTCTCCTCGATCCGCATCTTTAGTTATCCACGCGTCTTCTTGAAGAACTTAAGTTCGTTTTCACTATTGGTCTCGTTGTCGGACAACCCCGGTTTCTTTATAACCACTTATATACCTTAACGTTGCTCCCTTACTTGTATTGCTCCATCTCGATCTCTCTTTATTCGTCTCGAGTTCTTCTTTCTACTTGTTTGTCCTTCGTTTATGTCATCGCTAATCCTCCTCTCCGACATCCTTTTAAAGGAATCCGAGAACGCCATGGTGTTCGTTAACACGAAATGCTCAATTCGATATTTGAGTGTACTCCACGTATGAACGCTATCCCAAGCCAACCATATCGTCTTTAAAGGTGATGATACTATACTTATCATCTTTTCTATTAGGTCCCGTAACTTCATATGCTAGTATTATATATAATAAGAATACGTATACATAACTATATAAATCCTAAGTCCATATCTCTACTAATATGCCATATCCAGAAAATACATTACACAATACAAGGTCCAAACATGTACTATAGTCCATATATACAACTATACATATATATCAAGTTCATCATGCAACATACAATCACAAAGACACACTTCAATTCTATCATGCATAACTACACACGTCATATCCATATCTATATATACATATATATACGTATCAAAACCTAATAAACTAAGCTGCCGAGATCCGCGGAAGGAGTGGTGGTCCGTACATTCTACCCCGACTCATGCATGTGATTTTGAAAACGAAAACTCAGAACCCGCGGGGTTCTTTTTATTCCTTATTCGGCCTTTAGAAGATTGCGAGTGCCATTGTTGTCAACCTAGGGCTCTGATACCACTTTTGTAACACCCCGAATCCGCGGGACTCGGGATGCTACGGGTTGGGACCTCACAATGGGTCCCGACCCTTAGCTTGACAACAATTTCACCGGACCTTTCCAACATGGCACAAATAAAGGCAAAACCGAAATTCCTTTTAATGCAAATGATAAGAAACCCGAAGGAAAACAACAAAAGACTTCAGCCGATAAACAACACCAAAGACCAAAACGCCATACACGCGGCATACCAACATAATAAACGCAGAATAAAACACAACCCGACTCCAACCAAAACCCACTCCTAAAATGTACGGAACCCCGGCTGCCCACTCTTCCGGATCTCTCGGCCGCAATCCTAACCTGCAAGGCAATCTACAACAATCGGTATAAAACCGTTAGCTAATATTCGAAGCATTAGAATCAAGGTGAAAGGCACAAACACAAGTAAAACAACATAACACACAATGTACACCAAATCACACAAGTCCGGTTTATTATCTTTTTATTATTAAGTCGTATCCCGTTCTAATTCAACTTCTTTTGTGACACGAGAATCTCCCGAAACTCGCCTCGGTCCCCACTTACCGCATGGAACGGTGGATGCCTCCGACCGTCTAACCACACGGGCTAGTCGCCAAGAACCTCCTAACTCTACGCAAGAGCTAGACAAGTTGTCACCGCCCGTTATCATACACTTGGGCCAAATAATATATAAAGGTCGGTAATCCTAATTCCTGTTTTATAAGTTATAATGAAAGCGATAAAACACACACCACCAAACACGCATCGAATCTAATACATAGAATACGAGCTAAGTAAGTCCGGAGACTTACCTCGTCACCACACTCAACTCACAACACTCTCGCTTCCTTAGGGGAGGAAGCTCATAACCTGCTCACAAGAAGATAACTATATCAACAACAACCCACTCACAATAGAAGTCTTAGACTTCTATACAAATGATCTATGCAAGACCATTTGACTCTCAATTCTAAGACCGCATCCTAGAATCCCTCATGCTCACATCAGACTCAACACAAGCTAGAAGTCCTAAGACTTCTAAACCCTCGGATCTCGCAAGATTATAACTATCACAACACAAGCTAGGATACTCTCGTTCTAGTCCCCAACCTCAACGTCATACAACCGCAACCTCTAAATTCTCACAAGCTCACACATACAACTAAAAGCCATAAACAACCTCACAAGATAATATCAACTCCTCAAGCCTTACAACATTTTATAATCAACCAAACTCACCTAAGGTCCATAACCACTACTTGGTATTCACTCTAAGTTATGCTAGATCCAACCTATCATGATACTAATACTAAACATAACGAAATCGAGTAAGATCATAAACTCGGGGAAGAGGGTACTCACGTGACGTCAAGAGACGGAAGACGATATATGGATATCGATATCGATTCGTTGGCCTTAAATGGGGTGCTTCCGAACCTATCACCATCCAAACAAATTTAGCATAACGCTAAATTTGGACATACTACATAGTATATAAAACTATAACAATAATCCCCCGTATTTTAAATCCGAGTTTAAAATCTTAAAAACACTTTCCGGCAATTTATACAATTTTAGAAACTTGGTCATAAACCATAATTAAATCTTCGGATCATAAACCGAATAAATCCAACAAAGTGCACAATAGTTAAATCATAAAAGTCGGGTCATAAATTGTAAATAAGCAGTCAGGCCAAAATCCGTAATTAATTTCCGGCAGAGGGCATAAATACAAACTCTCAAAAACCTGGGTCATAAATGAAAATGAGAAACATGGGTAAAAATTGTAATTACACTAAAAATCAGGGGTCCCGATTGCAATAATGGAAAAAGCCCTTTTTATCTTGCTAGGGCAGCACGCGGCTGGGGAAGGAGAACAGGAGGCGGCGGCTGGACCTCCAGAAGGCTGGCGAGGCGTGCACTGGCGTCGGTTCCGCAGGGAAGAAGGCCTTCCGGCGACTTCCTGGTGGTTGAAGGTCGTGGAGCACAAAGGAGAAAGGGGAATAGAGGGGCGGTAGGCGAGGCAGTGGGGTCCTTCTTTGCCTCCGGCAGAGATCGGCTCCGGCAGCGCAGCACAAAGACGGCTCCACCGGCGTGGCTTTCCGGCGGATCAACACAGGCAGCGGGGCTCCCTGGTGGGCTCGTTGGTTGCGGCAGAGAAGAGCAAAAGGGCTCCCCCTGGTGGTCTCGATCGCTGCTAAGGTGGAGCGGTTGCACATGTGCTCCGGCGGAAGGCACAGCTGCACAGGTACTACTCCGGCTTCGAGTGGGCTTCAGGGAGATCAAAAACACAAGGCGGCGGCTAGGCTTCCTGGTGGGTCTCCGATGGGGACAGAGAAGAACATGGCCAAGTTTGGTGTAGTTTGTCCGGTGGCAATCGACACAAAGAGAAGGGGAAATCAGGAGAAGAAGTATAGAGGAGAGTGGAGGGATGGAGATGAGGTGAGCTGAAGAAAAATTGAGGTGGAGGATCAGTGTGCAGAAAAAAAAGGCGAGCAGATAGTTGAAGGGTCGGCAACAGTGAGTTGTAGGCAAGTGGGCTGTCACTGGTCCGCAGGGAAGCGAAGGGCGAGGGGTCAGGAGCTGAGTAGGGCTGCAGCTATGGGAGGCATCTTCTTCATAGATCGAGGGTAGAGAAGGGCCAATTAGGCCAAAAAGAAGGCTGAGAACAAAACAAGAGAAATAGGAAAAATAAATTACATAAAGAAAACTGGGAAACCCAAAATGAATAAGATATAAACTCGGTCAAAAATCTCAGAACGATCGGATCGGAAAAACTTCCAAACTTTTCGTAAAATATATATATATATATATATATATATATATACATATATATATATATATATATAAACTCATAAAGATTTAATTACATCGTGAAAATACTCGTAAAACATCTTTAAGATATTAAAATATCGGTAGTTGCCGGAAAGATAAAAATGCAAATGTGTCTAAAAATTGGGGCGTTACATGAGTGTGCTTCCATCCCATCTTTGTGAGTTAGCCTGAGACTTACCCGGTAAAGGTTGATTCTATTCCCTTAGATGGTGTGTTAGTTTGAGGTTATAGTTCTTTATCTTGATTCCTTGAGACTTACCCGGTAATAGGAGTTACGGTTTAGGATTAGTGTGTAGTGAGACTTACCCGGTGATCTACTCCATTTTAGTAACACCTTCCCCATGCAAAAATCTCAGCTTTGTCCGCTTATCTATAGATCTTGAGTTGGAACCACAACTAGATGCTTTAATCCCTAGAATTGCATGTTTGCTTTATTGACTTCTTATTCATCTTTGATTGTGTTAAATTGCTCTTGTGGTTAGTATTGACATTAGCATACCGTATTGACTCCGTTTCACCGAGTCCCTGTGATCGACCCCTGGAATTTTCTTGCTTTTACTACGATTGACCCGTACACTGCGGGTTCGCATCCTTGTTTTAAGCTTAAGTCTAGGGTTATAAATTTAAAGCTTGCACACACCGTTTGGAGCGAACAAGTTTTTGGCGCCGTTGCCGGGGACTTGGTCTAGACCGAGCCGGTTACGGTTTGCTTTCGGGGCACTTGCCCCTGTTGCTACTAACTACTCTTTCTATGAGTTTTGTAGTTTTCAGGATTTCCAATGACTACATTTGATCCAGCCTGGATAGCAAGGCAAAGTGCTAGGGCGGACCATTATGAATACTTGGAGGAGAAGTACTCCTTCTATTGGTTCAACAATGAATGGGAAAGAGAAGAGGCCATTCAGCATGAACTTTCGATATGGGATGAGAAGAACATTCCTAAAAACATTTATGAGCAACCTTTTGAAGACTCTCTCGAATCAAGATTGGAGAAGTTGATGAAGAAGGTGGAGGAGCTCAAGGAAAGCACCCTATCCTTTGCTAAGCCGAAAGAGGAGCATAAGGAAGTGTTGCACGTTCCAAGCATTCCTCTTATTGAACCGGAAGTTTCTCCTGAAGCTTTTGTGGAAGCGGAGGATATGGAAGATCTCGATCCAACTGCCGAGACCTCGGCCGAGGTGTCAGAGATCTCGACCGAGATGGAAGAAGAATTTGTAGAACTGCAAGATGCAGCGAACCCTGACCAAATTACTGAGACTGTGGTCAAGGTGGAGGAAAGGCCAGCTGAGCTGGGAGAGATTTCGTGTGTGGACTATCAACCCAACATGAAACTCGTCTCAAACTTTGGAGAACTTTACAAGGTACATTCTCCTACTTTATTTGAACTCCCTATTAAAGTTTCTGAATTTTTCAGGAATGCACCGGAAAGTTGGAGGTCTCTTCCGAAAGAACCTCCTAAAATCAAGATGAAGTCTTCCTTGAAATTGTTGGAAGAAGAAGCTCCTTGGATTATAAGGAGTGGAGTTTGCAAACACTACACCGCTAAGTCGATGAAGTATCTCTTGTTCAAGTATGGGGTCCCTCGCATGCTAAGGACCTTGTACCATCCCCAAGCTATAGATGGGGAAGCTGCTATGATTCTCGAGAAACTGTTTTCTCGATCAAGGAAAGGATGGGACACGAGGAATGTCCCATTGAAGTGCAGGAAGTCTAGAAGGATTCCGGTGAAAATCAAACCGTACAAGCTTGTACGTGGGAGATCTTACCATTTTCCGGTGAAATTAGGAACCGGAACCTTTTTGGAAGAATTTTATGATGGATGTGATGAGCACTCCATGGTGTTCAAGGTACATTGAGTAATTCTATGGAGAAGGGTCCAGCTAGCGACCTTAAACCAAGCGCTTCTTGGGAGGCAACCCAAGGTATTGCTTTCTTCTCCCTTTTCTAGTTTAGTTTAGATAGTTGCTTTGTTTTTGTTTTCCTCTAGACAACAACTAGGTATTCCAAAAGGAAGGATCACAGTTCAGGAGTTACACTGGAAGAACAAAATTTCGAGAAGTTGAGGAAACGAGCTTTACTGAGATACATCTCGGGTACTGTCAGAACACCTCGACCGAGATGTGCTTCGCCGACCGAGATGGTCTTATCTGGAAGCTGTTTCTTACTTCTTCATGCAGTTTAGCTATGTTCGGTGAGTATCCTGTCCTTAGACTTATTTTAACCCACTGGGACAATGTGTCCCAAGTATGGGGTGTTTGTTATTTGACTATTTGACTACGTGATGTATTCGACTACTTTTGATGTATTATATTTATCGGATATTTTCATATTTATGCTTTACTTGGCTCTATGTGTTTATCTGAGATTACATGCATGCATACTGGTTATTTGATTGAGAAAAACGTCGAAACCGGAAAAAAAATGGTTTAAATAAAAAAAAAAAATTTCGACCTCGACCGGGCAGATTTTGGCCAAACGAGGCATTTCACCTCGGTTGAACCAAGAACATCTCGACCGAGGTGCGTAACAGAAAGTTTTCGAAAACGATTTTTGTGTTACTTATCTGGATATGATCTCAGTGAAGATTCTGTTTACCTACTGGTTTTAAATTCTTTATGTGTTTGAAAGGTTTTATAATATGTTTAAGTTGCTAAATGCTTTGTTTGAAATTATTAGCATGTTTAATACTTTGTTTTTATCCAAATTATGTTGAATTTGAAGGTTGACACCGCAGGTTAAGTTCTCTCACTTTCTTCTTGGAAAGACCAAGGCAATTCATTCTCTTCTTCTTCTTCTTCTTGATCATGCTTAGCCCCTCATATACATTTTGCCTCCCTTTACCTATCCGGGAATTTGGAAGCAAGCGAAGTGGTGAAAGCAAGTTAAAGTTGAAAAGTGGGCTGGAAGTGAAAGTGTTAGAAAGCAATAATAGGTTTGGGGAAGTCAATCATGAAGATGAGTAACTCGGCACCATTCACATAGCCGGGTGTTTGTGTCTTGCCAAAGTCGGATTGAGCGATATTCCTAACGGGTCATGGTATGTGCATCAAGGGTTTGATGCATCTCAAAAAATTGATGATTGCTGATTTCCTAGGCTTCGGTTATTGTGCACCTCTGTCCATGCATCCCAAAAAGTAAAGTCAAAGAAAAAAATGTGAGATAAGCAAAAGCTTATTGGTGGAAGATGTTGCAAGTCAAAGTGAAAGTGAAGTTCATCCTTTTCCCGGATTCTAGCACCACATTACCTTACATACATCCCTACCCTACACGTTTCTTGACCTTTTCTTTTGGGAAGCCCTTGAGACCTTGAGCTTGTTGATAGACTTAGCGGTTTAAACTGGATTATACATGATTAATTTTGATAATTATGATTTATTATGCATTCTATGATTTTATGCAAAGATGAACAACTTTCCTATATTTATAAAATGTTTTGAGCATATTAAGTTTTTAATTCCAGGAAGTATTCTCTTAGAGTGATCTATGATAGTTGCACACCATAACATATTTTTGAAAGACTTTTTCGTTGATTTTCTTGACTTATAATCCATTCTATCTTGTCTTTTATATGAGGAACTTGCTTGGGGACAAGCAAGGGCTAAGTATGGGGTATTTTTATCTTTGGAGAGTTTATTTTCCTATAAAAAGGGTTGGATTTCCACAAATCCAACATCCCGCTTACCCTGAAAAAGCCGCTTACAGTTGGAGGCCGCTATCACCACACACACGCAGCAGCAACAGCATACTCCAATTTGGGAGTTTTCGAATAACCTTTTTGAAGGTTGAAGGAAGATTGAAGACCATAACTTTTATAGCTTTATTGAAGGGTTTTGTAAGATTGTCTTCAATTCCCTCAATTGTTGTCTTGTCTTTTTGGATTATTATCCAAGGAACGCTTTGTTGTGATATTTGATTCAGTTAATGAAGTCTTTTCATTAAATTCTTCTTTGTTCAAATATTCACCTTCTTCCCATATATTTTAATACTTTCATTATGATGATGAGTGGCTAATTTCCTTGTGTGATTCTAGGGTGATTAGCTGAAGGTTGTGGGAAAAACAATGATAGAATAATCTTAGATTCCAGTAGGATCCTAAAAGTTCGAGTCTTTAACCTTAACCCTAAGCATCTCGTTCGGTTGATGAACATCTCGGCCGGGGTGGAATTCTTCTGACCGAGGTGACTTATCCGACCTAAAACAGAAAGTTAAGTGTTAGAGTTTGCCAAATCCTATTCTTATTACACCTTTCTGGGTCAAAGCAAGCTTAGGATGAGACTTACCCGGTAATTCCTTAGTTTGTGTACCAACGATCATAAGTGTAGGTAATAAAGGTTTATCCTTTATTGGGGTTTGAGTGTGCTTCCATCCCATCTTTGTGAGTTAGCCTGAGACTTACCCGGTAAAGGTTGATTCTATTCCCTTAGATGGTGTGTTAGTTTGAGGTTATAGTTCTTTATCTTGATTCCTTGAGACTTACCCGGTAATAGGAGTTACGGTTTAGGATTAGTGTGTAGTGAGACTTACCCGGTGATCTACTCCATTTTAGTAACACCTTCCCCATGCAAAAATCTCAGCTTTGTCCGCTTATCTATAGATCTTGAGTTGGAACCACAACTAGATGCTTTAATCCCTAGAATTGCATGTTTGCTTTATTGACTTCTTATTCATCTTTGATTGTGTTAAATTGCTCTTGTGGTTAGTATTGACATTAGCATACCGTATTGACTCCGTTTCACCGAGTCCCTGTGATCGACCCCTGGAATTTTCTTGCTTTTACTACGATTGACCCGTACACTGCGGGTTCGCATCCTTGTTTTAAGCTTAAGTCTAGGGTTATAAATTTAAAGCTTGCACACACCGTTTGGAGCGAACAAGTTTTTGGCGCCGTTGCCGGGGACTTGGTCTAGACCGAGCCGGTTACGGTTTGCTTTCGGGGCACTTGCCCCTGTTGCTACTAACTACTCTTTCTATGAGTTTTGTAGTTTTCAGGATTTCCAATGACTACATTTGATCCAGCCTGGATAGCAAGGCAAAGTGCTAGGGCGGACCATTATGAATACTTGGAGGAGAAGTACTCCTTCTATTGGTTCAACAATGAATGGGAAAGAGAAGAGGCCATTCAGCATGAACTTTCGATATGGGATGAGAAGAACATTCCTAAAAACATTTATGAGCAACCTTTTGAAGACTCTCTCGAATCAAGATTGGAGAAGTTGATGAAGAAGGTGGAGGAGCTCAAGGAAAGCACCCTATCCTTTGCTAAGCCGAAAGAGGAGCATAAGGAAGTGTTGCACGTTCCAAGCATTCCTCTTATTGAACCGGAAGTTTCTCCTGAAGCTTTTGTGGAAGCGGAGGATATGGAAGATCTCGATCCAACTGCCGAGACCTCGGCCGAGGTGTCAGAGATCTCGACCGAGATGGAAGAAGAATTTGTAGAACTGCAAGATGCAGCGAACCCTGACCAAATTACTGAGACTGTGGTCAAGGTGGAGGAAAGGCCAGCTGAGCTGGGAGAGATTTCGTGTGTGGACTATCAACCCAACATGAAACTCGTCTCAAACTTTGGAGAACTTTACAAGGTACATTCTCCTACTTTATTTGAACTCCCTATTAAAGTTTCTGAATTTTTCAGGAATGCACCGGAAAGTTGGAGGTCTCTTCCGAAAGAACCTCCTAAAATCAAGATGAAGTCTTCCTTGAAATTGTTGGAAGAAGAAGCTCCTTGGATTATAAGGAGTGGAGTTTGCAAACACTACACCGCTAAGTCGATGAAGTATCTCTTGTTCAAGTATGGGGTCCCTCGCATGCTAAGGACCTTGTACCATCCCCAAGCTATAGATGGGGAAGCTGCTATGATTCTCGAGAAACTGTTTTCTCGATCAAGGAAAGGATGGGACACGAGGAATGTCCCATTGAAGTGCAGGAAGTCTAGAAGGATTCCGGTGAAAATCAAACCGTACAAGCTTGTACGTGGGAGATCTTACCATTTTCCGGTGAAATTAGGAACCGGAACCTTTTTGGAAGAATTTTATGATGGATGTGATGAGCACTCCATGGTGTTCAAGGTACATTGAGTAATTCTATGGAGAAGGGTCCAGCTAGCGACCTTAAACCAAGCGCTTCTTGGGAGGCAACCCAAGGTATTGCTTTCTTCTCCCTTTTCTAGTTTAGTTTAGATAGTTGCTTTGTTTTTGTTTTCCTCTAGACAACAACTAGGTATTCCAAAAGGAAGGATCACAGTTCAGGAGTTACACTGGAAGAACAAAATTTCGAGAAGTTGAGGAAACGAGCTTTACTGAGATACATCTCGGGTACTGTCAGAACACCTCGACCGAGATGTGCTTCGCCGACCGAGATGGTCTTATCTGGAAGCTGTTTCTTACTTCTTCATGCAGTTTAGCTATGTTCGGTGAGTATCCTGTCCTTAGACTTATTTTAACCCACTGGGACAATGTGTCCCAAGTATGGGGTATGTGGATCTTATTATGCTTTACTTGGCTCTATGTGTTTATCTGAGATTACATGCATGCATACTGGTTATTTGATTGAGAAAAACGTCGAAACCGGAAAAAAAATGGTTTAAAAAAAAAAAAAAAATTTCGACCTCGACCGAGTCAGTATTGGCCAAACGAGGCATTTCACCTCGGTTGAACCAAGAACATCTCGACCGAGGTGCGTAACAGAAAGTTTTCGAAAACGATTTTTGTGTTACTTATCTGGATATGATCTCAGTGAAGATTCTGTTTACCTACTGGTTTTAAATTCTTTATGTGTTTGAAAGGTTTTATAATATGTTTAAGTTGCTAAATGCTTTGTTTGAAATTATTAGCATGTTTAATACTTTGTTTTTATCCAAATTATGTTGAATTTGAAGGTTGACACCGCAGGTTAAGTTCTCTCACTTTCTTCTTGGAAAGACCAAGGCAATTCATTCTCTTCTTCTTCTTCTTCTTGATCATGCTTAGCCCCTCATATACATTTTGCCTCCCTTTACCTATCCGGGAATTTGGAAGCAAGCGAAGTGGTGAAAGCAAGTTAAAGTTGAAAAGTGGGCTGGAAGTGAAAGTGTTAGAAAGCAATAATAGGTTTGGGGAAGTCAATCATGAAGATGAGTAACTCGGCACCATTCACATAGCCGGGTGTTTGTGTCTTGCCAAAGTCGGATTGAGCGATATTCCTAACGGGTCATGGTATGTGCATCAAGGGTTTGATGCATCTCAAAAAATTGATGATTGCTGATTTCCTAGGCTTCGGTTATTGTGCACCTCTGTCCATGCATCCCAAAAAGTAAAGTCAAAGAAAAAAATGTGAGATAAGCAAAAGCTTATTGGTGGAAGATGTTGCAAGTCAAAGTGAAAGTGAAGTTCATCCTTTTCCCGGATTCTAGCACCACATTACCTTACATACATCCCTACCCTACACGTTTCTTGACCTTTTCTTTTGGGAAGCCCTTGAGACCTTGAGCTTGTTGATAGACTTAGCGGTTTAAACTGGATTATACATGATTAATTTTGATAATTATGATTTATTATGCATTCTATGATTTTATGCAAAGATGAACAACTTTCCTATATTTATAAAATGTTTTGAGCATATTAAGTTTTTAATTCCAGGAAGTATTCTCTTAGAGTGATCTATGATAGTTGCACACCATAACATATTTTTGAAAGACTTTTTCATTGATTTTCTTGACTTATAATCCATTCTATCTTGTCTTTTATATGAGGAACTTGCTTGGGGACAAGCAAGGGCTAAGTATGGGGTATTTTGATAGCATGAATTATAGTCTAGTTTTTGGGGTTTGTTTGGACGTTTTATCTTTCATAATCTGCATGTTTGTATGTACATTATGTGATTTTACTACCATTTCATCTACCTTTGCGAGAATCGAGGTCTACACCTAGTTTCGTTGTAATTGCAGGCAATATGGTACGTTTTGCATCAAAAAGGAGCAGAAAGGAGTCATGAGTCATTTGGAACTACATCCAGGGAGCATAGCCATGGATTAATATGAATCTTCTTCTTCGGCTCTAATGAGTTGAAATGTTGTTCCGCCGGCCGACTCTTCTTTCCATTTTTCTTATAATTTCATAAATTAATATGAATCTTTGATTATATATTTATTGTGTAATCTTTCTTTGTTGAACGTTGGGTGTGTTATTCTAATTCTTTCGCTTTTTATAATTTTTAAATATTTATTATTGTTTTTCTTGGTTGATCATGTTGTTCGGTTGTTGTTGATTTGTAAAATGAATGGTTCATTTTAATTTTTGATACTAAGTAGGTATGTTTTAGATTATAAGACTAAATATGTTTATTTCTATGTTTTGTAAGACTGAAAATGTTTGTTTCTAAGCTTCTGTTTCGGTTATCATTGATGCTTTATATATATATATATATATATATATATATATATATTTATTTATTTCATTTTGATATAGGAATTTTATATTTCATTATATTTAAAATGATATATTATTTATTAGGCAATTTTGGTAACTACGCCTTTTTGAGAAAGTAGAGTAATCATTAGGCTTTTTAATGTTTCAAATAAGTAAATATACCCCAACCTTTTGTATTTATTCTCAAACCCTACACACTCTTTTCTCAAGGAGTACATTTACTAAACACAAAAATAGAAAAAGCCTAGTAAACCAAATTGTTTCTTATTTATTTTACTCGTTGTGCCCCCGCTTCTCGCCTATCCACTTCCCGTTTCCGTGTCCGTGCATGATAGGATACAACTTATATAATGAAACAACTTTTATTCAAAAAATACATTACTTCTATTTTGATAAAAACATGTATTTACATTATATATATTTTCATTGTGATCTCATTTTTATTTCAAAAACAACATTAAAACAATTTTTATTAAATTATATTAGATTTTAAGTCCATTATAATTGCAACTTTTATTTAAAATAGATAATACGTTACATTTTATATATATATATATATATATATATATATATATATATATATAAGTATTTACTAGATCTAATTGCACAAAATTCATTCAAACACTTTTTAAAATAAAATAAAATAAAATAAAATATTTATATTAAATCAACTCGTATAAGAGATACCGAAAATAAACGTCCATGCTATTTGGCGCATTTAAATTTACTACGTAATGTCCATTTGTCTGTTACGGACAAATGAGCATAACTTAGTAAATTTATATTATTTGTCCGTCACGGACAAATGGGCACCGTCCGTGACGGACAACTTGCCTTGTGCACTATAATGTTGATTAAAGTTATAAATTTTGGTTTGTTTGAAAGAAATTTGTAATCTTTTGAATAACAAAAATTGGACTTGATTGTCTTTTGTTAACAGAAAGTATAAATATTTTCAATAACGCTATTTTGCTTTGATCGTATTTAAGTTTGAAGTTCAACGTCAGGTTTAAAAACGTAACAATAATCTTGAAACTTTGATTCCTTTGTAATTGTTATGTTTGTAAGTAAGTTTGATTTCTTTGTTGAAAGAAAGTGTTAATCCTTTGAATAAAATATCTTTGATTTGATCGTCTTTTATAAAAGAAAGTTTAAGTCCTTTCAATAACATTACTTTGATTGGATCGTAGATACGTATGTGTAGGAAGTTACGTTTATTTATTTGAACTTTATATGTCCGATATCAAATCTTACAACTTTGAATGATAGTAAGGTTTTATTTATTAAACATTTATATGTTCGTTACGAAATCTATAAATTTTGAACGAAAGAAACGTTTATTGATATGTTCGTTATGAAATCGTAAAACTTTATAATACTTTCAATAATGTTTATTGATAGGAAGTTACGTAATTTTGATTGACAAGAATTTATAATCCTCTCAATAACGTTAAGTTGATATTTTTATGTCAATATGTTCGTTACAACTCGTTATGTTCATTAAAAGATCTTACTAAATTAAAATTTGAGGAAAATGTTACTACAGTAAAATAAACTCATTAATTTAATAAAGTTGTACACATTATTGGTTGATTTAAAAGATACAAATATATGGTGTAAATCTCAAGTTTTGATGTAATGATCTGTCCGTCACGGACAAGTGAAGTTTGTCCATCACAGACAAAGAATAACTGTCCGTGACGGACAAACTACACTTGTCCGTGACGGACACATGTCACGTGCCCTACTAAGGACAGCGACGCTCATTTTCTTTCCCTTTCTACCTCTTCCTTTCTTCGCCGCGACGAACGCCTACGAATCGACCTTCGCTAGATCTTCGGCTGCCATCTCTCGATCTCTCTCTCGACATTTCTCGTAATCTCAACTGCAATCTAAGGTAAAAACTTCACTTTCTCGCTTTAGTTTCGTTTAAATTTGATTGTTTTAGTTAGGTGTAGGTTTAGAGTTTAATTTGTTCGATTTAGGTTGTTTTAGATATATTTAGGGGCTTGTATGTTACGAAAATAGATGAATATGAGTTAGGGTTGAAAGTTGATTAGTTATTTTGGGTTTCATTGTAGGTTTAAACAAATATATAATTAAAATGATGAAACTAGGTAACCGGAAATATTTCTGTACCTATAAAGTAAAAATAATAATTTACCTAACACGGAATATAATCCCGAAAAATTTTACGCAAATGCCCTACCGATCCGTACGAGTAACGGGTTCGTTTCAGCTCATTTTAACGAAGAAAAAAAATGGGCCCAATTGCTGCGAGTACTGCCGGCCCAGCCCAACCATTTTCAATTCATTAATTAAAACATAACCCTAATCCTACCCTAATCTACCATTTAATCATCCCTTACCTGTGAACATAACGCCGCACGCCTCACGCCTGGGGAAGAGATGCCACGCCTGGAGAAGAAACGCCACGCCTGGAGAGGAGGAGCCACGCCGCCGCCAGGATCTGTTCGCGCCGCCTCTGTCGACACCAAGGCACCACCAGCGGGTCGACATCGGAGAAGGGCTGCAGCAGCGCCGATCGAAGCCTGCACTACCAGCGGCCGCAACCGCGTCACGACAACCTCCACCGCCTTACGCCGGACCTGCAGCGTCCGTTCTCGCCGGTGAGTAACCCCCCTTCCCTCCTCTCTGAGCACTGTAACCGATCGTTTGAAACTGCCGCTGTTGCACAGGAGCGAAGCCACCGGTGCGTTCCGCCGCTAGGGCCAGCCGCCGCCGGAACCGGGTCTACAGTAGGCGAGCCGACCCTACTCCCCTCCTTCTCCCTCGGTCCCTTCTGTTTCGAATGAGAATAAACAGCAGCCGGCTTCTCTAGACCCTGCAGGAGTAAATCGAGTTGGAGTATATCTGCGGGATTGAAGAAGGTCAGCATACGAACCGATCCAGGACGCCGGCTACACTAGTAACTGACGAAGAACGAACCTACTGCAGGCTGTTGAGGTGAGTTCCATGGAAGTACTTGCTGCGTAATGTAGGATGGTATGCTAGATAGAGAAGTGTAGAAGATGTGTATATAAATGTAGGTACTATATGTATAGATGAATGATTTGGATGTTGGATATGTATATAGATATACATATAAGAATATATATAATTATATACGAAAGTGTACATATACCCGTGCGAAATGAAATTATGTAACTATATAGAACCATAGAATTAGTAGATATGTATTTTGTATATACGGACATAATTATAAGCATAAATATAGAATATATAAAAATGCGAGTATCTATATATAAGTACGAGTTGGGATTTATGAAATTATGTGAAAGAGATACAAATATATATATAAATAAGTTGAGATTTCAGGATTTATATATATAAAGAAACATAAGAATATATATATATACTCATGACATAAGTGTACCTAAATCCGTACAAGATGGGAAATAAAATATGTAGATATATATGAGTACCGAATAATTACACAATTAAATAAGTGAGTTGAGGAGAAAGGTTAAAGTATATAATACGGATAATATATGTAATAGATGGTAACCGGGAAGGAGGAAGAGTGTTATTCTTTTCGAGTGGATTCAAGTTTGAACTGGTGACCTATAAGTAGCTAACCGAGAGACACAAAGTATGGAAACAAGTTTTAAAAGGAATAAGAAAGTTTAAGAATAAATTTGAGAAGCCTTCGGCTGAGGGTAAAATGGTCTTTTACCGTAAGAACTTTTTCCGTAATTCCTTCGCATGAGGTTGGACATCGAGATGTGATTTTGATACACATGCCTTAATTGACAGGCGCTTGAGTTACCACGAGTACGGACTATTTGAGGAGTGTTAGAGTGTTTTTGACTCAGGTAAGTCCTTGCGACTTACTTAGCCAGTTTCTGGATATTAGTTGAGTGATAGTGGTTGTGTGTGCTATTTGCGTGTTTAATAATAATAACTTGCTAGGACGACTGTTATTATTACGTTTAAGGCCCAAGTGTATGTATAACGGGCCGTGACATCACTGCCCAGCTCTGACAGGAGACTGGGAGGTTCTCTATACCCAGACCAGGCAGGTACAAGGTGAGATGCATCGGATCCATTCCTGATGGTTACACGGGGGCGGAGGCGAGGTTTGGGAATCCCTCGTGTCACAAAATAAGTATCATTAGCGTGAAAGAGGACTTAACTCAAGATAATAAAACGGACTTGTTTGAAAGCATGATGGGTGTTTATATTTTTATGTGTATGTTTGTGCTGCTATTATTCTGCTATTATTTAGATAACTAGCTAACGGTTCTTCTTGTTGTTGTTTTTAGATTTACCGCAGGTTAGCTCAGCAGCTGAGTGATCCGGAAGTAGTGGTCAGCCGGGTCTCCGTACTCTTTAGAGTGGGGGTTTGGGTTGTTGCTTTGTTGTCTTTCCTTTTGTTAAGACAATCAGTCTTTTCCATTGTTTAAGTACGATAGGCTGCTAGACCGTGTTGCATTCATACCTTTAAAACACTATTTTATGAATTTCGGTTTTTCCTTATTTGTGTCTTGTTGCAAGATCCTAGTAATATTGTTGTCAAACCGAGGTCGGGACCCATTGTGAGGTCCTAACCAGTAATGTCCCGAGTTCTGAGAATTCGGGGTGTTACACCTTTATTATTCTTTCTTTTCTTCTTTATTTTACTTTCCTTTTATATTTAATTTTTTTTCCTAGTCTCTCTCTACGGTTGGTGAGTAGCCAACGCAGGTCCTTCCGACCCTTCGGTCTCACTCCTTCCCAATAGATGAAGGCGACCCCTCGACTCCGGCGAGCCGACCCCTCGCCCTTTGTGACCGAATCCTCGTTCTTCTCACCCCGACCTCTCCTTTCCCCTTCATTTCCTATCCCCCAGTCCGCCTTTCCCCTTCGTTTACAGTCCGCCTCCCTTGGGTTCTCTCCCCATCTCCTTTTTCTTTTTCAGCATCTTTTGAGAGCCACCGGAAACTTGAACCGCTGGAAACGTCGGAGAGGAGGGTTGCACAACCTGAGAACCGCCGGGACTGAAGGAAGCCGCATCCACGCCGCCGCCTAGGGCAAACAGAGCAGTAGGTTAAGCGAGCCGCCTCTCTTTCCTTCTCTGTTCGGTGCAAAAGCCGCTGGAGGGAACTCTGCCTGCCGCCGGAGACGACGCTTGCACGCCCAGCCGCCTCTCCTCTTCCTCCGCCTGGGCAGCCGCCGGAATCCCTCTAACCTTTCCTTCTTCTTTTGCGCGTGTCACAGTAGGGTGAAGAAGGAGTTTTGGTCTTATTATAATTTTTGCCCTCCTTTTGTAATTAATTCGATTTTGACCCCTGAAATTGATATAGTTGCAAACTATACCACATCATTATATATATATTGCAGTTTTGAACCAACTCTTTTGGAGTTTGCAATTTATACCCCTGCAATAGCTATTTCCGGAAAATGGCCAAGATGATTAATTACGGTTTATGGCCCGCATTTATAAAATTGTGTATTTTGTACGAAAAATGGATTAGCGGTTTGGAACCTTGGATTTTTGATACGAGATATTCTTATATTTTTATACACGGTGTTTTATGTCTTTGTGGGATTAAATTCGGTTTATGACTCGAGGTTTTGATTTCGGATTTTAACCTTGTTTTCAAAGCGGATTTTCCTTAGAGTATTATACGTTTATTCCGTTCAAAGTTAGCATACAAGCTAAAATTTCCTTAACTTTGGTTTAGGTCCGGAAGCGGCCGTTATAGACCAACGAATCCAATCTCGACGTCCGTAGATCATCTTCAACCTTGGATCGTGTGTGAGTACCTTCTTATTCGATTTAGTTATGTTTAAGTGGTAGAATCATGCTAGGTTGGATCTAGCATAACTTAGGGCAAATGCCAAGTAGTGGCCTTGAACCGTGTATGGTTGTTGGATAGTTTATGAGATTTTGTCGAGTTATGTTTGGTACGATCTTAGGACGATCTTTGAGATTAGGGGTTGGACCTAGGATGCTAGGGTGTGACCTCATATAGGTTTTGAGAGACTATAAGCCCGATGCTTCTAGCTTATCGGTTAGTTATTGATTATCTTGCCTTGTCTTGAACAGGCTTTGGTTATTTTCCTACGGGAAGTGAGATCGGTTTTTCTTAGCTAGCTTTGAAACGAGGTAAGTCATCGGACTTACTTAGCCGCTTTTATGCCTTATTTGGATATATATGGTGGTGTGTGCTTTACCTTTGTTATAATCATGAAAATGAATTAGGATTTACTTGACCTTATTTATTGGCCCATCGTTACTACTATTATTATTATCGGGCGGTGACATCACCGCTCAGTTTCCCGAGGGAGACTGGGGGGATCTCTGCGACAAGGCCATACACGGTATACGGGCGGGCTTCTTCATCACTCCCACAGGGTATACGGGTTGGGCGCCGCCACACTCCTGTTGGTTACACGGGGACAGAGGCGAGAGTTATAAGACTCTCGTGTCACACTTTAAACCAATGAATTAGATATGGAATAACCTAAAAAGATACTATGTAATAAATGATCATGTTGTGTGCTTTGTGTGCTCATGTGTGTGTTTGTGCCATGTTATTCTCATAATGCATAGAATGTGAGCTAACGGTTTAAAACCGTTTTGTGTAGACGACTTGCAGGTTAGGGATGCCGCCGAGTGAGGTGGAGGAGTGGACAGCCGAGTGGTCTCCGTACATCATAGGACGGGGATGTTTTTGGGGGTTTTATTTGTTGTCGGATTATGTCTTGTTGTACGATTGGATTCCTTTACGTTGTGTCGTTTTGAGGACTCGGCTGAGTTTCCAACTTGTATTCCTTCCTTTCTTTTCTTGCATACATTATAAACTACTTTTGAGTTTTATGCCTTTAATTTGTGCCTTGTTGGAAAGGTCCGGTGAACTTGTTGTCAGGCTAAGGGTCGGGACCCATTGTGAGGTCCCAACCCGTAGCATCCCGAGTCCCGCGGATTCGGGGTGTTACACTCAACACTTCTTCAGCTGAAACGAGTTTAGGTAAAATTTCTTCCCCTTGGATTCTCGATAGTGGAGCCTCGTTCCATATGACGGGATCCAAGATTTTTTTTATCTCATATTCATTTGGTTTCTCCTTGCCATATTAAATTACCAAATGGATCAATCTTCATTGAATATCAAGCGGGATCTAATAAAATTTTATCAAAATTTATTCTTAACAATGTCCTATATGTACCCGACTTACATTGTAATTTAATTTCTATACAATGTTTTGCTAGTGATTTTTATTGTAGTATCATATTTACTAAAAATTGAACATGATCATAATCAGTTTTTTTTTAAAAATTATTTTTTATTGAAAAAATAGAAATCAAAAGTAATTTTATTTCTTTTTATCTAAAATTAGTTTTGAATTTTTTTAAAGAATTTATAATTGAAACTTTAACAAAATGTATTAAGAAAGGGTATAAATATGAAACAAATTAACATTATTAATTCATTATTTTGCCTAACTCAAATATTTTTAAATATAATATATTTTTAAATATAATTATTAGTACAAAATTGTAATATAAAATCTTGATTTATCCTTTCGTAAACAAATACATTTATAATAAAAGTTTTTTTAATAGCCGAATAACCGGGAATATATAGTGATTCGGTACTATTCGACTATCCGCGAATATCCGGATGCCAAAATCTCGATCCTTATTAGATGTCGTGATTCGGTAAAATATTTTCGATCGGATCCGGATCAAAACGGGTACTAGAATATCGAGTTTTTTTGGATCGGCTCCACGGATTAAAAAATTGGTTGTGTGATCGTAAGCCCCGTTCAGTTAGTTCAAGGACCCAAGTCGATAGCTGTAAGAGTCGGCTATGATCTCTCGGAACGGAATGGCCGCCTCAAAGTTGAGGCCCAAACCCGCCCAGAGGGCCGGAGGAACTATTATTAGGTTTGTGCATTTTTGCAACTGCAGCCGTGGGACTTGGTTTGGGCCTCAAACTTATAGGCGTTCCGTCCCGAGAGTTCCCAGCCGATTCTTATGTTTATCCACTTTGGTCCTTTGATCTAAGTGAAGGGGGACTTTTCCGTGCACTTGGGCCCAGTAACAAGCCCAATAGCACAACCACTTTGACCACACAACCAATCTAGTATGATAAGATACATGGTTATAAGGGGTTATAGAAGGTTGTAAACTCTCGATGTGGGACTCTTTATTATCTCTCAGATTTACATCAAATGGATCTATCTCAATGTAATGCCCCGTTTGTTCGGGTGTGTTCCGACTTTGCTTTTCTCCCTTCCATCGATTGGTTACAGTTCGAGTTCTTATTTAAAGTATATTTTTATTGATTTAAAAATAAGTTTTCCGGGTATCATATTATTTTGGGGATACATGTATGTATTCCCGTATTTAATTAATTTAATTTTGTCGGAAATCGAGATTTACCGATCCGGAAAATCCAGTTCCAAATATTAATCGAGTTGATTTTTTTTTAAACCCCTCCTTTTCTCTCTTTTATTTCTTTTTTTCTTTCTTCCTGGGCTGCTTCTGTCGTGTGGCGCTTCAGCAGAGGAAGGCCAAAAGCGACCCCTCGCTTCACGCCACAGCCAGCGCCTCGACCTCCGGCCCTAGCCTGCAGCCTACCCTAGCCTACGTCAAACCTCTCGAACCCGCCTCCCTGTGATGACTACCCCAACAGCTCACCCTCCCTCATTCACCCTCACTGCCCTCATCGATCTCTCCCACTCCTGTCACCATCTCGTACCAAAAATCTCTCGATTCACCCTTCTCCCTCTCTTATCCTTTTGGACAGCAATTGGCAGTGCAACGCCACCAGGAGGTCCGCCGGGCGAGCAGTAGCTGCCTCGCCTCCGCCCTAAGTCACCTGTGTTGCCGGCGTAGTGAGTCGCCGTCATCTCCCTTTCCTTTTTTTTTCTTTCTTCGCTCCTCTGTGTAACACCTTGTTTCCCCTAATTATGTGTAGCAACCGCCGGAATTTGGAGCCACCTCCTCCCCACTCTGCTGCCGAAGACGCCACCAGTGGAGCCGCCCGCCTGCACCGACGCCGGCCTTAGTCCCTTCCTCCGCCGGCGCAGCCACCAGAATCCCCTTCCCTGAATTTCTTCCATCGCGTTCAATTAGGTTGAAGAAGAGGATCTTTGGATTATTCCGATTTTGGCCCTCTTTTTGCTGTTATTACACTTGATGCCCTATTTTTCTGGATAATTGCAGTGGTGAACCTAGACTTTTGGAAATAAACTATTATGCCCCTACAGAATGTTGTTAAATATTTTAGCCATAGTTTTATTGCAGTTTTGACCGAACTCTTTAGCAAATTATCGATGATGCCCTTGGTGGCTAATTTTGATTTATGGCTCGAAGTTTTAATTACGGTTTACAATCAAGTTCTTAATTCTTGTTATGTTTTTGCCCCGGAAGAAATATTGTTGGGTTTTTAACGTTGGACTTTGGAAAACGAGTTTGACCTTGAGTTATATATATATATACTTATTTTAAAATCAAAGTTAGCATACAAGCTAAAATTTCCTTAACTTTGGTTTAGGTCCGGAAGCGGCCGTTATAGACCAACGAATCCAATCTCGACGTCCGTAGATCATCTTCAACCTTGGATCGTGTGTGAGTACCTTCTTATTCGATTTAGTTATGTTTAAGTGGTAGAATCATGCTAGGTTGGATCTAGCATAACTTAGGGCAAATGCCAAGTAGTGGCCTTGAACCGTGTATGGTTGTTGGATAGTTTATGAGATTTTGTCGAGTTATGTTTGGTACGATCTTAGGACGATCTTTGAGATTAGGGGTTGGACCTAGGATGCTAGGGTGTGACCTCATATAGGTTTTGAGAGACTATAAGCCCGATGCTTCTAGCTTATCGGTTAGTTATTGATTATCTTGCCTTGTCTTGAACAGGCTTTGGTTATTTTCCTACGGGAAGTGAGATCGGTTTTTCTTAGCTAGCTTTGAAACGAGGTAAGTCCTCGGACTTACTTAGCCGCTTTTATGCCTTATTTGGATATATATGGTGGTGTGTGCTTTACCTTTGTTATAATCATGAAAATGAATTAGGATTTACTTGACCTTATTTATTGGCCCATCGTTACTACTATTATTATTATCGGGCGGTGACATCACCGCTCAGTTTCCCGAGGGAGACTGGGGGGATCTCTGCGACAAGGCCATACACGGTATACGGGCGGGCTTCTTCATCACTCCCACAGGGTATACGGGTTGGGCGCCGCCACACTCCTGTTGGTTACACGGGGACAGAGGCGAGAGTTATAAGACTCTCGTGTCACACTTTAAACCAATGAATTAGATATGGAATAACCTAAAAAGATACTATGTAATAAATGATCATGTTGTGTGCTTTGTGTGCTCATGTGTGTGTTTGTGCCATGTTATTCTCATAATGCATAGAATGTGAGCTAACGGTTTAAAACCGTTTTGTGTAGACGACTTGCAGGTTAGGGATGCCGCCGAGTGAGGTGGAGGAGTGGACAGCCGAGTGGTCTCCGTACATCATAGGACGGGGATGTTTTTGGGGGTTTTATTTGTTGTCGGATTATGTCTTGTTGTACGATTGGATTCCTTTACGTTGTGTCGTTTTGAGGACTCGGCTGAGTTTCCAACTTGTATTCCTTCCTTTCTTTTCTTGCATACATTATAAACTACTTTTGAGTTTTATGCCTTTAATTTGTGCCTTGTTGGAAAGGTCCGGTGAACTTGTTGTCAGGCTAAGGGTCGGGACCCATTGTGAGGTCCCAACCCGTAGCATCCCGAGTCCCGCGGATTTGGGGTGTTACACAGAGTCTCCGTACGTATTAGGAGGGAAAGGAGAAGAAGAAAACGGGAAAAAGAGTACGGGCAAAAAATCCGAAAACTCAACAAATCTGTATGCTCAGCTTTTGAAATTTGAAAATTCAGGGAAATGAGAAGAAGACTGGATGATCTCTCATCTCAAATAAGATTTTGTAAAAGAAGTTTTGTTATAGTACATATTATGTATGAACTCTCATCTCTAAACAAGAGGAAAGTGTGCAAATTTGCATCAGTACACTCTCCAGTTAATTAAATTCTAGTTCGAGCAAAAACAGTGTCTCACGACACAAGAAATATTAATAAAGATCTATTAGATTAGCTTTCTTCACAATATCTTAGGGTTCTTCGTTCCCAATTATAAATTCCGATTCTGAACATCCAGTAAAGAGAAAACAACAATGGTTAATTCATGTTGAAAATTCATTGGAATGGAGGCAACAGTGAAATAGGTAATATTTGCACGGAAACAAAATCCCAGATAAAAAAATTTAAGAAATTTCATTAATTGATACAAAATTTTCGGGAAATCAAAGATCAAGACAAGCATACATCGACCTCTCGACGGACGACAGAGCGCCGAAAGAGAGAGGAGAATAAATCAATGAATGAATAAACGATAATTAAATTATTGAATAACCAAGATATTCAGACGAAGCAACATTGAAATATCCGACGACAACCCAAAAAAAGACGAAGAGAAATATGACCAGTAGACAAAAACTGAATGGAATTATCTACATTTATAGTTGGAGGATAAGTAAAACGTATAGAAGAAACTAGGGTTTACGTTCAGCCAATGTCATCAGTAGATAATTTCTTAGAAGATTAGTTAAAGAAAGATTTTTTAGATTTTGTTTTAGTAAAAAAAGATTTTTTGACTTAATTCAAGGTTTAATAAAAAATTTAATCCGAGAAAAACGTGGAGGCGCCACGTCAACATCAATGTAATCTACTTTAGTAGTATATATAGATTGATTTTGTATTCGATAGTTTGTATGTAATTTAATAATTTTAAAAATTAAATTATTACTTGTATATAGGTAATAATTTATATTATCTTTTTTTATCACTTTCTATTATAAATTGTAATATTTAACCAATTTATCAAAATTATTAATGATATTAATATTAGTAATGTAAATTTACCTTGTCTATGATTCGTTTTAATTATTTGATTGAATTTGAAGTAGTATAGGGTGGTTAAATTGCAAACGTTAAAAAATTTAGGGAGGTTATATGTAAAAAAATATTACAAGGGTGGTTTATTGCACATACATGAATGTTAAGGGTGGTTTCATGCTAAAAATTTTATAAAGGGTGGTTCCTTGCAAAATAGTGATTATTAAGGGTGATTTTGTGTAGTTTTCTCTAAAATGAAAGGTGAAAGATTATTTTTGTAAAAAAAAATACACAGAAATTGAAATAAAGTATAAAAATACAAACAAAAGCGTAAACAAATTATTAGATGAACGAAATTTAAAATCTGGAATTTTATTCTTATAACGACCCACATAATATAAAAAAAATACTTAGATTAAAAGAATATCCGCATTTTATGATATAAAACATAATAGGACAACAAAATACTTATATAAAAAAAAATACCTATAATTTTATATTTTTATTTAAAAAACATACATATTCAATAACTTATTTTATTTAAAAATTTATAAAAATGATATTTAGGTTTATTGGTAGTGCAACATTTATTCTGTTTTGATTATGTGTACCATTAAAATGACTAAATTTCTTTATTTTAACATAAATTTATTTATTTCAATTAAAATAAAATAACTTTAATTTAAATTGTATACAACTTTTATAATAAAACAATATTTATTCAAGAAATAATACATTCCTTCCATTTTAATAAAAACTTCTATTTAAACCATGTTTTACTATTTTTTTTAAAAAAAAGAAAGATTAAAATAACTTTCTTAAATTACATTAAATTTTAAATTTGTTGTAAGTATAACTACTATTTAAAAAAAAATAATACGTCAATAGTTTATACATGTATGAATATCAAAATACACAAACTTTTATTTACTTTTATTAAAATAAAATAAAATAACTATTTTGTATATAAAAGAAATTCAAAATAAAATCCTGCTGATGTCGGCGGTATGAGTAGGACCAGGGCAAGTCTACTACTTTATATAGATATCATTCTCACTTTTCAATTTCCGAAACTTTACCTCTACGGTTCACCATCACCAACACTTATGGTGCGAATACGCCCCTTGGGAGAAGGAACTCGCGACGAATACTCCCCCAACATGGCCGGCGGATCTCGTGGTGCTTCCCAGAATTCTGCCGATTCCGACGATCTCGGCCGCTTCGCCGTCGATGAGCACAACAAGAAACAGGTCCCTTGTTGGCTTTTGATTTCTTAACTTGTTTCTGCTACGAAACTAGGACTTTTTCGATTTTTATTTTCACATAGGGGTTTCAAGTTATTTAGTCAGCAACCTAGATCTGTAATATATAGGTAGGGTTTCATTTTCATCTGTGCTTTGTCAATTTCCCTCCCCTTTTGCTCTTTGGCTGTTTGATTTCAGTGACAATTTTGGAACCTGTCACTCTATTTTAAATGGAGTCAAGTTATTTCCTTTAGAATGGATATAAAGAAATCAGTTTCCGTTAGCCTGACTTGTGGGTTTTTGTGGTGTATTTTTCATCGATCATTCAGAAGTCCCTTTCAGCTCAATTCGATGTACTTTGTGATACATTGCTAAATCTCACTATCGAGGACATCGAAGCTGACAAGAATGTGTGGGTCAAACCATGGATGGATTTCAAACCACTCAAGAAGTTAAGGGACGTAGGTTATGCTCTTAACATCACCAACTCAGATCTTGATGCATGGAGAGGTATAAAGAATCCATGTTTAGACGCTCAACTATGATATTTCTTATTTCTTTGGACTTGTTGAGGCTTATCATAGAATGTTGTAAGATTGTATAATTGGATGCAGGGTAGCTTCTGTTTTGGCTCGTCAGTGAGCATTGCCTCAATCTGTAGGTCTAGCTCAAAGCATTTTTACTTATTCAAACACAATAATTCTGTAGGCTAGTATATAGATTTCCTTTTGACCTCACTCTTCTCCTTTAGAAAATAATATATGTATACCTGTTGAAATTTGCAGTGGGTGTTTAATCATAAGTATATATAAAAAAAGAATGTTTGGGTGCTTATTCAGTTGTTCTATGCATCTCCTTCTGTTTAGAGATTCAGTGACTTCGTATACTGTGTGACTTGATCTTCTTAGTCGTAGAGGTGAATTTTATTGGAACTGGAAAGGCAGGAGGTTGTGGTATGATTGAGATTTGTCTGCTGTTATTCACTCTATCTTTTGTAGTTGCATCTTTTGGAGAGTTGTGGGATGATGCTGTAACTCTTTTTAATGCAAACAGGAGATCATCCTTCAGGGTGGCAGGATGTTGCCGTTCACGATCCTGAGGTGCAGAATGCGGCAGTCTATGCTCTCGAGCGGATCCAGGAACAATGCGACGCCATTGAACTGTTTGAACTTGAAGAAGTTGTTGATGCCAAGGCTGAGGTTTGCTCCTTCTATGTCTCTAATTTAAGATGCTCGGCTATCTTCCTTGCAGCGCGAGCTGTACAATTTTATGAACTTCCGTATGCTTGTTTCATGCCAGGGTGGGAAGGAATCAGCAAAGTTCAATATGGCGCTGAAGGTGAAGTGGGGAAGCGATGTGGGGAAGTTCATTGTTGAAGTATACAACTTGGGTGACGGTCACTTTGCTCTTGGTAAGTTTATTTCGTAAGATTTGAAGGCCTCTGAAGTCTGAAATTCTGAATGATGCTCCAGAGCACTAAATCCTGCTTTAATCGAAGCAGAGAAACTGCTTTCAACATTTGCTGCTGTCGAACTTGTAATGAATCTGTGCTTCCTTTTGTCGGTAGCAACATCTGAATGACCATAATCAGGAAACGTCTTTCAGGAAATCAAATACATTGAAGCTATTTATACAGTGCTTCCTGCAATTAGCCATCACATACCACTTCAATTTTGATGCCTTCAAAATATTGAAAATAACAGTTTTTTAGATTTAAAGAATCTGAAATGTTTAGGGAATAAAACAAAATTGATGTCAAATATTGATAGGAAAAAAATTAAACAATATTTTCATAAATAAATTTATTAATTAATTACAAACAATAATCAAACAAAATTTGTGACATTTTATTATCCAAAATTCGAGTTTGTTAAAATTTGAAAATAATTTTGTGATATTTAAAAAACCAAAAAGCTTGTTAACATTTAAATCGATAAAATTAAATAGTTTAAAAATATTTCTCTGTGTGTCCTTGTTAAATTTGTTGTGCTAATAGATGTGACTTATTTTAGTAAATTGAAAAAATACAAAAAGGAAAAGAAATTCAGAGTTTTAACATATTTTTTAATAGCTAGAAAATACAATATAAAGAATGTACCCCAAATTCTGTCTACCCCTTCTCCTGCTCTATTCAATCAATAAACAACACCATTGTTGAGGAACTTAAACTCTACATTTACTTAACAACAGGTACTCTACTTCCATCTCTTCCTTGTTTATTTGTCTCCCCTAGCCCCATGACACCATAGCTAAAGAAACCTATTTGACAACAAATTCAAAGTTACTGCAATGTAATGGCCTCATTCACTCCAACGATGTTGTTTCACTTCCGTATCCTTCATAGAGTCCGATCACAATCTCTAACCTAAACCGATCTTCCGATAAAGTTCCACCGCCGTCCACGGAGGTCTACCCGCTTCATATCGTCCTCCACAACCATGTCAATCCTTATCGACGGCCGCATTTGACCTACGTGATTACTGATAGCTGTAACGCCCCAAATTTTTTGGGCGCGTTTGCGACTTTTTCTTTTCCGGCTTTTAACGATATGTTAATAGCCTAAATATTTGTACAAGTATTTTTACGTCGTATTAAATTCTACGAGTATATATATACATTGATATATCTTATTACCCGTGTTTAAATTATTATATAAACTCGTAAAATAAATTTCGAGAATGGTTTTTGTATTTCAAAGTATATTTTTTTCGGGTTTATTGATATGATTGATCCATATATATTTTCCGTATTTTATCTTTCGGAAATATTCGGAAATATTTACCGATCCGAAACTTCCGTTCCGATCATTTTCGAAGTATATTTTAGTACTCTATTTCCTTTTCTTTATTTCTTTTCTTTTATTTTCTTTTTCGTTAAAATCCTTTTCTCTTTGTCTTTTTCTCCATTCTTCTCACCGGTGAGGCGGGTGAGCTGGCGTGTAAAAGTCAAAAATCAAATATGACCTAATCGGGAATTTTAGGAAGTTAAACGGGCTTAACGGAATTAAAACCGTCTTAACAAGAGATCGATACCTAGATGATATAAACCCGGTGTTGTTTGGAGCATTTGGGAGCTTCAATTAATAAAAATGCAGTTGAGAAAAATGATCAGGACATCGGACATGTCCTAGATTTGAAAAAACATAGAAAGGCAAAACGGCCAAAAGAGTCGCTATTTCGTTTCTTAGCGACTAAGAAAGACGGCTTAGGAATGCGCGTTTCTCGAGACAATTGCGGAATAATTATCCATACAATATTTCAGATTTATTATTCCAATTTCGAGAAGTTTGGAGAAAGGGGCTTAAACCGCTTTCGGATCGGTGAAAGGATAATTATCGATTCCACTAAAGGATAATTATCGTCTTCGCTATAAATAGCAGAAATGTCGTTTATTAATTCATTTCCTTTCACGTTTTCTCGTAAAAGCTCTGATTTCTCTCGATCTTCAAACTCAGATATACTCTCCGTTTCTAATCCGATTTCAAATCCGTTTGAGTTTTTGGATTCCTCTCTTCATTCTCTTCATTTTGGTACCGAGTTTCTACATTTCCGCGCAAGGGAAGGCCTGGTCGACCATATATGATACTAGGGAGGTTCCGTCGCTCAGATTCCGGTGAATTTGATGGTGTCCTAGCGTAGCCTGCGTCGTTGTGATTCCGAATCTTCTTTCAGATCGTCAATCGGGTTAGTAACGAAAAAGTTATGAATTTATTCGTTTTCCGTATTGCGATTTAGCCTAAATTGACCTCAGGCTTATCAAAATGGATAATTGGAAATTCCATTATGCTCGTTACTTTATTCTGTTGATTATGGGTTGTTTGTTTGATGAGATTTGATGACAGGTGGGTTTAGAAATTGCATGCGGGCAAAACGTTGTTCTGGCGAAATTTAATTAATTAATTAAAGTTTAATTAATTAAATTGGGAATTCTAGAAAATGCTATAAGCTAATTAAGTTCAAAGGAATGAATTTAACTGGTGTTTGAAGCGAGAAGTTTAATACGAGGAATATGATATTCTCAACAGGTGTTGTTGAAGGTTTCGGTTTAACTATAGCTTAGTTGCTTTGTGAGCGTATCCAAGCAAGATAAAGGAGGATAGTCCGAGTGGGAAACTGACTCAATAGTTGGTTTGCGAGGTTTTATTGTTTTTACCTGCGAGGTAAGTGTATATGAATTACACTTGCTTAATATATGTTATGTATTTAATATGCTATGATTTTATGCATGCTTGAGTGTATATATATGTTTGTTATGATTGTATGCATGCTTATATGTATATGAGTGAGACGATGATGATGACTTGATATTCCTTATGAAAGCATGCATGAGGTACATGAGATGATAGTGGAAAGAATGTGATGAAAGAATATGATGAAAGCATGAAAATGAGTTATGATATGAAAGTGATAATATAGGATGGTAATTGATTAATTAGCTCAACTGGGTCCCGCACGGGTTTCCGGGGGACGAGGTCGCTACCTGATCTACAGGGGGCCTCAGAGGTCGCTACCTGATCTACAGGGGGCCTCAAGATAAGCAAAAACAGCCAGAGGTCGCTACCTGATCTACAGGGGGCCTCAAGATAAGAAAAATAGTCCAAGATCGCAACCTGATCTACAGGGGGTCTTAGGAAGATGGCCGAGGTCGCTACCTGATCTACAGGGGGCCTAGGACGCTATCGGGTTGGCCAACCTAAAGAAAAAAAAAGAAAGAAAGAAACGAAATACGAAAGCAATGAGAAAATATATCGTACGATCAGTTGGGGCTAGTTAGTTAATTATCACTTATGCATCGATGCGATCGAGTCTAGCATGTTATATGTTATGTTATGATGTGATGAGATGATATGTTTATATGTGATGTGTGATAACATGCTTGAATGTTTATGTGAAATGTGATATGAATGGTTGTGGAATGATATGTGAATGTGGATATATATGTGTGCTTGGAAATGTGAGGAAGGATATAGAGTGTCCTTTGGGGACGGGATATTAGATACTTATATATATTGAGAGAGTGCGATTTGTATACCCTTACTGAGCGTGTGACTCATTGTTGTTATATCCACATATTTTTCAGCTACTCAGACTCGGCCTGATCAAGGCAAGGACGTTGGACCCAACACCTGGATTTGAGATCATATCAGGTGGGCTGTTATGGGATGCTACCTAGGATGTTTTGCATGGTTTTAAAACAGTTGTGTTTTGGTTAAACGGAGTTTATGACGTATGTTAGTATGTATATATGTTGTGAATATGGTTGTAAGATAAAGTTTTTAAAATTTACGTTTTCCGCTTATTGTTTTAAACAGGGTTAATTAATTGGTAATCTACTAGAAATGAAATAGGTGTCACATGGCGCCTCGCTCTCTGTGCGACTCTTCGCCACCCACAGCCTACTCGACCCCTCGCCTCAACTGCTTCTACCCTCTCATCAGCCTGCACTAACCCCCTCTCCTCGAAGCTTCTCCTCCGCTTCCTTCATCCACCCCAAGAGCAACAACGCCCCTCGTTTTAACCCTTAACCTTGCACTACCTCCCTAGCCCGTGCCTTTCTGTCGAGCCTCACCACTAGGGAACTGCCAAGAAGAAGTGAGGCCACCTCCACGTCGTCTGCCTCGAGCCACCGGATCCTCTAGCTAGCCAAGCTTCCGCCACCTCTCAATTTACCCTTTTTTCTTTCTTCTCTGTTATCCTCTGTAGCTGGGAAGCTCTTGCCCTGCCTTCGTCTTCTCGTCGGACAACCAGACCACCGGAGGGAGCTGTAGCCGCCGCCTTCACCACCGCCAACGCCGGATCAGGGAGCCGCCATCGTCCTCCGGAGCCCCGCAGGAGCCACCGACACCGATGCTGCTTTCTCCTTCTGCATCCGATAATGCCGATTAAGGGAGAAACCCTTATAGTGCATTTCTAAAGTTACCCCTAATTTATGATTTATGATTTATGATTTATTACAGAATGTACCTAATTTTATGTAATTACGTTTATGGCCCTAATTCTGGATTATTGCAAAGTTACCCCTCCTGGACTTATTTATAATTTATGACCCATATTTCTGAAGTTGTATAAGTTTCCCAAAAAATGTCCTTCGAGTTTTAACCTTGGATTTCAAATACGAGTTTATTCTATATATATATATATATATATATATATATATATATATATATATATATATATATATATATATATATATATATTACGCACTCGTTGGATTAATTTCGAGTTATGACTCAAGGGTTTAATTGCGGGTTTTTAGCGTTGCTTTTGAAATGGAGATTATAATGTATCTTATATATTACGATCAAACTTAGCGTATTAGCTATATTTGTGTAGCTTTGGTTTTAGGTCCGGAAGCGCCCCGATAAAGGCCTAACGAGTCCAAGTTCGACATCCGTCTTTTGACGTCGTGTGAGTATTCTCTTCCTCCATCTAGTTATGTTTTCTAGTATCATGTTAGGTTGGATATAGCATAACTTAGAGTGAATACCAAGTAATGGTTTGGACCTTAGGTGAGCTTTGAGGATCGTCGATTGTTGTAAGACGTTGAGTGTTTGGTTGATCTTGTGAGTATCTGAGGCTTGAGGTTGTGGTTATATGGTTATTTTGAGATTATGGGCTAGGATATGCTTATCCTAGCATGGTGTTGTTATCGTTGAGTTGGTTAGGGCTAGGCATGTTTATCCTAGTACGTGTTGGGTTATGATCTTGCGAGATCATAGAGTCTAGAAGTCTAAGGGCTTCTAGCTTGTGTTGAGTGTGATGTGAGCATGAGGGATTCTAGGATGCGGTCCTAGAGTGAGAGTCAAATGATCTTACGTAGATCATTTGTGTAGAAGTCTTAGACTTCTTGAGTTAAGCGAGTTGTTGATATAGTTACCTTCTTGTGAGAAGGTTGTGGACTCCTTCCCAAGGGAAGGGAGAGTATTGTGAGTTGAGTGTGGCGATAAGGTAAGTCTCCGGACTTACTTAGCTCGTATTCCTTGTATTAGCATTGATGTGTGTTTGGTGGTGTGTGATTATTCTTTCTTTTTATAACAACTAATCCGGAAATAGGATTACCGACATTTATATATTATTCGGCCCAAGTGTATGATAACGGGCGGTGATAACTTGCCTAGATCCCGCGAGAGCTAGGATGTTCTTGGCGACTAGCCCGTGCTGGTTAGACGGCCGGATGCATCTGTACCGTTCCACGTCGGTAAGTAGGGACCACGGTGGTCTCGTGTCACAAACCTAAATTGAATTAGAACGGGATACGACCTAATAATAACAAAGATAATAAACCGGATTGGTGTGCTTTATGTCTGTTGTATGCTTGTGATGAGATTACTTGTGTATGTTCCTTTCCCATTGATTCTAATGCTTCAAATATGAGCTAACGGTTTTATACCGATTGTTAGAGATTGCCTTGTAGGTTAGGAGTGCGGCCGAGAAATCCGGAAGAGTGGGCAACCGAGGTCCGTACATTTTAGGAAGGGTTTTTGGTTGGAGTTGAGTTGTGTTTTGTCCTTCGATTGTTGTGTTTTGTATGCCGTGTATCTGGCGTTCGGTTTTTGTGTTGTATCTCGGTTGAAGTCTTTTGTTGTTTTTCTTCGGGTTTCTTATCATTTGCATTAAAGGAATTTCTGTTTTGCCTTTATTTTTGCCATGTTGGAAAGGTCCGGTGAAATTGTTGTCAAGCTAAGGGTAGGGACCCATTGTGAGGTCCCAACCCGTAGCATCCCGAGTCCCGTGGATTCGGGGTGTTACAAAAGTGGTATCAGAGTCTTAGGTTGACAACAATGACACTTGCAATATTCTGAAGGCCGAATAGAGGGAAATGGAACCCTCAAGGGCTCCGAGTTTTAAAATGAATTTCGTTTTCAAAATCACATGCATGAGTCGGGGTAGAATGTACGGATCACCACTCCTTCCGCGGATCTCGACAACTTAGTTTATTGGATTTTGATATGTATATATATGTATATATAGATATGGATATGAAGTTTGTAGTTATGCATGATGGAATTGATGTGTATCTTTGTGCTTGTAAGTTGCATGATGAACTGGATATAGGTGTGTAGTTATATATGTGGACGGTTATATGTTATGAGACCTTATATTGTGGATGAAATGTTGGATGTGCTATATTGGTAGTGATATGGACTTAGGACTTATATAGTTATGTATACGTATTCTTATTATATATAGTAGTAGCATATCGAGTTATGGGACCTAATAGAAAAGATGATTGTATGATATCATCACCCTTGGACGACGTTGTTTGACATAGGATAGTGTACATACGAGGATGAATATGCTCAAGTATCGAGTTGAGCGCTACGTTCGGGAGAACACCTTGGATTTCTCGTACTCCTTTAAGAGAAGGTCGAAGAGGAGGATTAGAGATGACATAAACGAAGGATGAACAAGTGAAAGGAAAACTCGAGACAACTAATGAGAAAGCGAGATGTAGACAATACAAGAAAGAGGAGTAACATCAATGTGTGGAAGTGGTTCCAAAGAAGCCATGATTGAACGACAACAAGACCAATAGTGAAAACGAACTTAAGTTCTTCTAGAAGACGCGTGAACAACTAAAGATACGAATCGAGAAGGAGATGGATAAATTCTAGCAAGGTTAAAAGTGGTGTTCCACTAAGAGGTGAAGTCTTCTTTAGGCGCTCCTAAGCATTTGAGTCAAGATGAGAAGAATGATCGAACCATTTGCTAAAGATTTAAGATACCGTAAGTTAAGCTTACGAGGTACCAATAAGTGAAGTGACATTACTAGAGTTATGAGAAGAAGGGCATGGTGGGGATTCACGTGGAGTTGACCAGTTTCCGTTATAATAATAAGGCTAAGCAACGCCAAGAAGGAGTAAGTGTGTATAAATGATGATCCCAAGAAGATGAAAGACGAAACGAGGAGCTTTGACCGAGAGACTTAAGATACCAACCAAGAGGAACGCGAGTGGATGCTAGCTAGGGCTATAATACTTGAGAAGGTGCACTTGAAAGACATCAAGGAAGAATGGTTAAGTCTATGAAATGGGGTTATATGAAACAACAAGGCAAAGAAGATATAGTTACCTTATAAAGAAGAGAAGCATGGAATGAAGAAGGAACTAACGGATTTTAAGGTAGAGTACCTCGAGGAGGGTAGCTTTCATGAGAATGGTAACATGGAAGTATAGAAGAATGGTAAGTCATTGACATTGGAGAAGGTCAGTTATAAGCTAATTGGTGACAACTGAGAATGCACAGGTGCGAGTTGTCTATTGGCGAGTGTAGAGGGGATGACTAAATAAGATTATGGGCATATAGAGGGATTTGGATGACCTTATGTGACCTTTGTAGGTCATGGAATTGGCATATGGGAGAACGACATGAATTAGAGGTTTTAAAGTTTGACCACGGTAAAGGGGAAGTAGTGAATCAAGAAGAAGGTAAGGTGTCATGGAAGTGTTACGTAAGCGGGAGTATATAGAGGATGCAGGGTATGAAATGGATGATATGTTACCGTGGGCAAGAGATAAGTCAATTTTCTAGACTCACACGGAAGAGACATGGTGGCTATGGTGTGAAGGAGATGACCTAGATTAGGGCAACGTTGCATGCTTAGAGTTATGATGTTAGTACCTGGAGATGTAATGAGTTTGATATTTTAGTGGTTTTGGATGGAGAGTTTCTTCTAGCATTTTACACGGGGCATACCGGTACAGTTGTGAAGTTGTTCATGGAATACCGAGAGATGCATAAGGTGACCAACAAGAGTAAGAGAAGATCGAAGTTTTGAAGTTTGATGTCGACAAGAGATGTACAAAAAGTATATGGAAGATTGAGGTTAGAACCTCTACCGTCGGGTTGACTTTACAAAAGGAAAGTGAAGTATAACTTCTACTTGAAGAAAGGATGTCTATGGTGAAAGCTTATGTAGAATACGAAGAGCTCCTCCCATACGTTGTGATGTCGCGAAAAGTTAAGAAGATAAGGTCAATTATTTTGAAACACGGTTAAGTCCTACCGATTGGACCCTTATGGTTGCACATAAGTGAGAAATCTTAGAAAATTTTTACAATCATGCCATTTAAGAGGGAAAAATGGGATTAAGTTAAAAGAATACTTATATAAGAACACAAGAGTCAGAAGACGCAAGGAAATCTTTCTAATTCAAGAAAAGACGAATATTTGAAAAAGGACGGTCAACATTGTAGCTAAAGATGGAGCAATACGCATGTTTGAAAGACGTCACCCCAACAGATCGGGGGAGATCATTAATGCCATGACTACCTGTCAAGTGTTAAGAGAAGGTTGTGTCGGTCTTATGTTATGAGACGAAATAAGAAAAGACAAAAACCGAGATATCATGGATTCCAATACATCGGAACGTGAATTTTTCCACTAAGGTTGAGTTTGACGCACCTCCGATATCCAAGGCGCTGTATAGAATGGCACTTGTGAAGAGACATGAGTTGTGGAAGCGAGAGAAGGAGCAATTGTAAGAACTTATTGAAAAGAGTTCATTAGATTTAGTGAAATGATATGGAGAACTCCGAATGCTATCTTGAACTCTTGATTTGAAGTTCATATTAGAATATATCTTAAACTCTTGATTTGAAGTGGTTATGGAGAACACTAGTTTGCGAAAAGAGAAGACAACTATCTCCGCTTGTACATCAATTATCGTTAGCCGAACAAGATAACAATGAAGAACGAGTATCCCTCACCACGGATAGATGATATACTTGATCGGTTGCAAAGGTTGGTAGTCTCTACTAAAATTGATTTAAGGACTGATGGCCACCAATTGAGAATTCGAGACTAGGATAATGCAAATACGGCATTCCGGACAAACCATGGTCACTACGGGTTGTGGTGATTCCATTTGGGCTTACTAATGCCCCAAATATGATATTTTTCTCTACTCTCGAAGAAGAGAGAAGTTGTATGACAAGTTTTCTTAGGATGGCAACCCCGAAGGATGTGAAAGAAGTTACGACAAGTTTTCTTGGATGTGCTGGTCATTCCGGATTGTGGAGAGATTCTCCTAAGCAACACCATTTATGGATAAAGTACTTCGGAAGACAAAGAAGTTAGAGTGAGATGAAAATTGACAATGGAGTTGTTAAGAGTTAAGAGGAGATTCATTGGTGCATCTGATTTGAAATTTCCTTGAGGTATGATGGGTTTGAAGTGTACTAGTGATTCTCCAAGACAGGTCTTGATTGAGTATTGGAGAGCGATGTAAAAGTAATAGCATACGTGTCTTGTTAGTAGAAGTAGTATGGAGTAAAGTACTTCCTTCGTTACTTGGAATTTCCACAAGAATTGAGGAAACATAACGTCAAAGTTCGGTTTGACAAGAACCAAAGCCAGCAGTATAAATTGTAAGTTCGATCTTCTTTGGTAGAGAAATCAAAGGGAAAATAATGGATATGTTGCATTAAGAGAGACCCGAGAAGGAAGTTGAATCCTGATATATCGACCTTTTTGGGATCTTAACGCGAGTTGGAGAAGTGTCTTATAGGTTGGCGTCACCGCCAAGAGTAGAGAGTGTTCACCCGATGTTCATGTGTAACAGTCGAGAGAGTACACGCATGATTCGAGACGTGTGGTCAGTCATGATGACCTAGTGGCCGACGAGGAACCAATGAGGCTAATAGGAAGACGGAGGATAGTATCTTCGGTTGAGTTTTACGCTAAGCTAGTAGCGTTGATAGATCGAAGGGTTGGACTTAGGTCTTTCCTTAGTAGAGTTGTGTATATGCGCGATGTTATATGTTGTTTGTGCCCCGTGCGGGAATGTGCTATGTGACGTGTTATACCTTGCGGTGGTAGTTTGAGTATTTTGTGTATATAGATTAGAAAGTTTCAGCCTTCTAAAGGAGAGAGTTCATACCTTGGCCTTAAGGGACCGAGAAGTTTGGCGTGTGGCAAGTGAAACTTGTTTTTGGGGGGGACTAATGTAACGCCCCAAATTTTTTAGGCGCGTTTGCGACTTTTTCTTTTCCGGCTTTTAACGATATGTTAATAGCTTAAATATTTTTACGAGTATTTTTACGTTGTATTAAATTCTACGAGTATATATATATACATTGATATATTTTATTACCCGCGTTTAAATTATTATAATCTCGTAAAATAAATTTCGTTATGGTTTTTGTATTTCAAAGTATATTTTTGCGGGTTTATTGATATGATTGATCCATATATATTTTCCGTATTTTATCTTTCGGAAATATTTACCGATTTCAAACTTCGGTTCCGATGATTTTCGATCAAGTATATTTTAGTACTCTATTTCCTTTTCTTTTATTTACTTTTTCTTTAAAATCCTTTTCTCTTTGTCTTTTTCCCCCATTCTTCTCACCGGTGAGGCGGGTGAGCCGGAGCCTCGCTCTCTGTGCGACTATTCGCCACCCACAGCCTACTCGACCCCTCGCCTCAACTGCTTCTACCCTCTCATCAGCCTGCACCAACCCCCTCTCCTCGAAGCTTCTCCTCCGCTTCCTTCGTCCACCACAGAAGCAACAACGCCCCTCGTTTTCACCCTCAACCTTGCACCACCTCCTTAGCCCGTGCCCTTCCGTCGTGCCTCACCACCAAGGAACCGCCAGGAAGAAGTGAGGCCACCTCCATGTCGTCCGCCTTGAGCCACCGGATCCTCCAGCTAGCCAAGCTTCCGCCACCTCTCTCTTTACCCTTTTTCTTTCTTCTCTGTTATCCTCTGTAGCTGGGAAGCTCCTGCCCTGCCGCTGTCTTCTCGTAGGACAACCAGACCACCGGAGGGAGCTGTAGCCGCCGCCTTCACCACCGCCAATGCCGGAGCATGGAGCCACCATCGTCCTCCGGAGCCCTGCAAGAGCCACCGCCGCCGATACTGCTTTCTCCTTCCCCATCTGTTAATGTCGATTAAGGGAGAAACCCTTTTAGGGCATTTATAAAGTTGGTCCCTAATTAATGATTTATTACAGAATGTACCCTGTTTTATATATTTACGTTTATGGCCCTAATTCTGGATTTTTGCAAAGTTACCCCTGCTGGACTTATTTACAATTTATGGCCCATATTTCTGAAGTTGTATAAGTTGCCCAGAAAATGTCCTTCGAGTTTTAACCTTGGATTTCAAATACGAGTTTATTCTATTTTATATTTATATATTTTATATTACGCACTCGTTGGATTAATTTCGAGTTATGACTCAAGGGTTTAATTGCGGGTTTTTAGCGTTGCTTTTGAAAAAGGAGTTTACCTTAGAATAATGTATCTTATATATTATGATCAAATTTAGCGTATTAGCTAAATTTGTGTAGCTTTGGTTTTAGGTCCGGAAGCGCCCCGATAAAGGCCTAACGAGTCCAAGTTTGACATTTGTCTTTTGACGTCGTGTGAGTATTCTCTTCCTCCATCTAGTTATGTTTTCTAGTATCATGCTAGGTTGGTCATAGCTTAACTTAGAGTGAATACCAAGTAGTGGTTTGGACCTTAGGTGAGCTTTGAGGATTGTCGATTGTTGTAAGACGTTGAGTGTTTGGTTGATCTTGTGAGTATTTGAGGCTTGAGGTTGTTGTTATATGGTTGTTGAGATTTTGGGATAGGATATCCTAGCATGGTGTTGTTACCGTTGAGTTGGTTTGAGCTAGGCCTGTTTATCCTAGTACGTGTTGGGTTATGATCTTGCGAGATCATAGAGTCTAGAAGTCTAAGGGCTTCTAGCTTGTGTTGAGTGTGATGTGAGCATGAGGAATTCTAGGATGCGGTCCTAGAATGAGAGTCAAATCATCTTGCGTAGATCATTTGTGTAGAAGTCTTAGACTTCTTGAGTTGAGCGAGTTGTTGATATAGTTACCTTCTTGTGAGCAGGTTGTGGACTCCTTCCCAAGGGAAGTGAGAGTGTTGTGAGTTGAGTGTGCCGATAAGGTAAGTCTCCGGACTTACTTAGCTCGTATTCCTTGTATTAGCATTGATGTGTGTTTGGTGGTGTGTGATTATTCTTTCTTGTTATAACAACTAAACCGGAAATAGGATTACCGACCTTTATATATTATTCGGCCCAAGTGTATGATAACGGGCGGTGACAACTTGCCTAGCTCCCGCGAGAGCTAGGATTTTCTTGGCGACTAGCCCGTGCTGGTTAGACGGTCGGATGTATCCGTACCGTTCCACGCCGGTAAGTATGGACCGAGGGGGGACCACGGTGGTCTCGTGTCAAAAACCTAAGTTGAATTAGAACGGGATACGACCTAATAATAATAAAGATAATAAACCGGATTGGTGTGTTTTATGTATGTTGTATGCTTGTGATGAGATTACTTGTGTATGTGTCTTTTCCATTGATTCTAATGCTTCGAATATGATCTAACGGTTTTATACCGATTGTTGTAAATTGCCCTGCAGGTTAGGAATGCGGCCGAGAGATCCGGAAGAGTGGGCGGTCGGGGTCCGTACATTTTAGGAAGGGTTTTTGGTTGGAGTTGAGTTGTGTTTTGTCCTTCGATTGTTGTGTTTTGTATGCCGCGTATTTGGCGTTCGGTTTTTGTGTTGTATCTCGACTGAAGTCTTTTGTTGTTTTCCTTCGGGTTTCTTATCATTTGCATTAAAAGGAATTTAACTTTTTCCTTTATTTGTGCCATGTTGGAAAGGTCTGGTGAAATTGTTGTCAAGCTAAGGGTTGGGACCCATTGTGAGGTCCCAACCCGTAGCATCCTGAGTCCCGCGGATTCGGGGTGTTACAATAGCCTCGAATTTGAATTAAATAAACGAAATATTAAAAACAACGAATTTTAATATAAAAAAAGCGAAAGATTCGAAAGCTTATGCAAACCACGTTTATTTCTCTCTTGGAATCTGAATAAAAAAAAACAAAACAATATAACAAATCTGAATCAGAATAAAAAATTTTTGTAAAAAACCAAAAATGTTAGGGTTTACATCAGACATAACTAAAGATCAGAATAGAAAAACTAATTTACCAAAAAACCAAAGAAGTGACGATGGTGGGTGTCCCGATAATAGCCGTGAGAGGCACAAAGAGAAATTAATACAATTCTAACGTATCTTAATTTTTCATAACTAATGATCAGAATAGGAAAACTAATTCAAAAAAATCCTTCTCGTTGGATAGTGGCTACCAACCACACAAACCAAAGTTTTGAAAAACTTATATCTATTAAAGGAGAGACTCTTTTTATCACATTTATTGAAGGCCAAAAATTATTTTTAAAAAGTTAATTAATTAGGAGATTTACTAAAATAATTAAAAACACTAATTATCTTTAGAAAATTTGTTGGATACGACAAATATTGTAATTGGATTTTTTTAAAAAGTTCATATCATCTAACTAAATCCTAAGATTTAAACAGATTTTGTTTTGATTGTAGGTTTTACAAAATAAATTAAAAATGTAATTATAATTTTTATGTTAAATTTTATTATATATTTAACAATTCCCAACTTTACTTATGGGATGTCGTAAACTAAACTTCCTTAATATAAATAAAATTTGCGGGTATAATAATATTTATTTGTAGAATAACGTTATATCTTCACTTTTTCGAACTATAAATATCATCTATTGTTTGTCAAAATTTCCATAACAGTTCATCACCACCTTCAACATGGAGAAGGAGGATCACGTGTGTTGGACTTTCCTTCAAGTTCAACAAGAAGTACACACTTGACTACCTCTAGCTGCAGGAGGCTTTTGGAGTGACTCTCAACCCTTCCGACAAGTGGTGGGAACCCATTCATGCACCGGACTTATGTGAGTTTTGGTAGGCCGCCACCGATTCCGAATTTCATGTTGGGGTGAGTATTCCAACAAGCTCACTCACCCCTGCTTGCGACTCCTTTCCAAGATCATCATGAGTGTCTTCTGTGGACACCAGGAGGAGAACAAGGTCGCTCTTAAGGACCTTCCATTGTTGTATGCTTGCCTCCCAACGAGTGAGGCGGTGCCGGATTGGCCGTACCTCTTCCTTACTGCTTTGAAGCGGATTATGAAGAACGACCCACGAGATATTGTTGGCGGTGGGGTGATCTCTTTGATCGCCGAGCAAGTGATGGACCTTTATGACCTTGAGGATGGGATGGGCGGTCCCATTCTACACGGAAGGTCTACTCCTGAGGTACAAGCTCTTCCGACGAGACGGGGAGAACCTATTTTGGCTTTCCTTTGCAGATGGGAGCCACATCATCTACCTTCCACAACCGCTTCCCTTTGGAGATGAGCTCTCCGAGATGTACATCCCGGCTGATCCATTTGTGCCAAGGCGGCCTTAGGTGGCCATTGTGGAGAGGCATGTTGCGAGCTCCAGCCGGGATCCTTATGAGGAGCACATGCCTATCCCGGATGACGAGGAGATGCCTACTGCAGCGGGAGATGATGGTCCCGCACTTGAGAGCCTCCAGGCTCAGATGGCCGCCTTGACCACTCAGCACCAGACCTGGCAGACCGAGTATCAGCGGACCATGCTGAAGTAGCAGCAGACTTGGCAGTCCAACTTTTCCACGTCCATGACCACCCACTTTGATCGGCGTCGGGATGCTTGGCAGACGGCCCAACAGCAGCAACTCGAGGCTCAACAGTTAGCTTGACAAGAAAACTTTGAGACCACTATTGGAGGCCGGCTGACCGCCCAGCAGGACCGTCTTGACGACATTTACCGCTAGCAAGAGCACTTCTTTAGCCACTTCCCTTACCCTCCGGAGCAGGGTCCAGATTGTCCAGCCGGACCATCCCACTAGTGGGTATACTCGCTTTCCCTTCTCCATCATTCATCTTTGCTTTCATTTCCACTTTGAGGGAAAAGTGTGCTTCAAGTATGGGGGAGGGATACTATCTTGCATGTACAGTTGTTGAGTCCATTGTTTGAGTTTATTTGGAATTTTTATAGTTTGTAATTCACTTTAAAAAAAAGAGAAAAAGCCAAAAAAAATGAAAAAAAATGCATGAAAAATCCTTGGATAAACCGAAAACCTGAAAGGGCGGTTTAGGCAAAAAGAAGGTAGTCCGACCAACATTAGGTTGGTGCAAAAATGGACTTGAGCGATTTGAGGAAGTAGTGAGAACATCAAGAAAAGAAGAAGAGTGGCAAGGTGAAAACCCGAAAGGGCGCCTTGACAAAATTGAGCGGCACCGAGTGTAGGTTCTCCTTCCGACGTTGGGCGGCATAAGAAGGGGAGTCATAAGGAGGTTGTTTGGGTATGTCACTCTTGGAGCAAGAAGGATGGTAGTTTTCTCATTTTCTTCTCACTTTCTCTCTTTTCCTTCTTTCTTTCTTGTTTTTCTCTTGTGTTCCTTATCTATTTTACTGCACCATGCTTCTTGAGGCCTTTGGTTGCTAAACTGTTGTCGTATGTGTTACTCGGGACAAGTAAAAGGTCTAAGTATGAGGGAGTTTGATAGGTGATGGAATCACTATCAATTAGAATAGTTTTTAGAGTCTTTTCATTGTATTAGAGTCGGTTTGTGCTACTAACTTCTTAAATCAAGAAGAAGAAGTCTAAAAAAAGCTAAAAGAGATATTAGAAGCACTTGGGAGTTGATGAACATTCACGAAGACAAGCCTCTGTTGCCACACCGCCCCCACGGAGCAGTGTCACCGCCCCTACGGATGACACTGCACTCCGAAACGCAGCCAGTGTATTCGCCAGCGCCCGGAACGAAGCTGTCACCGCCCCTGCGGCCACCTCTGGACGCCCCTACGGTGACTCACCTTGAAGAAGCGAAGCCGGCACCCCAGCGCCTCTGCCTGCGGACCAACCTGCGGAGCTGTGAATCCAAAGAGCCAATGTCACCGCCCCTACGGTGACATTGGGACGCCCCTGCGGCTCGACATCAGAAGCGACAGAAAGATGAAAAGTCAAACGTTTGAAGAGCATTGAAGATCCGCCCCTGCGGAATTGCCAGTCCGCCCCTGCGGCCCTGAAGCCCACCCCTGCGGTTTAGCGCCAGAGACTTTACTCTGGTTGTTTACACCACCTTTATGGCATTAAAGGTGGTTGTTTAGGACGGTTATTTACTCCCTTTTACTGCCAATTCTAGTATAAATAGGTCCATGGCTGATTGCTAGAATCATCCATCATTTTCCCATTATTCTCTCTTTTTCCTTACTTTCTTTGTGTAATGAGTTCCTAATATCCTTGCTACATTGGGTTGTTTTGAAGCTGCATTACTGCTTTGGTTGTAAGTCTTTGTTAATATAAGTATTACTCAGTCAAAATTTTCAAAAAAAAAAGTAGTATTCAGTCAATTGTTTTATATTCCTTGTGGTTTACTTATCAAATTGCATGTTTCTTACCACTTAGCTGGATTACCTTAGTGTTTAATTGCATGCAAAGAATTAGGATTAATCGATTCCGGGTTCGAGTCTTTAATCTAGTAGAAAACCTTTAGATAAAAGCTGGTTGTGATTACTTACAGAAAAAAGAATATAAATATAAAGAAAAGTCTAACGGTTTTATTCTTCTCTTTATATCTCTTTGTCTTTGTTTGAAAGCTAACTTGTGACTTATTCTTGTAGGTTTACGGAACATTAACTTGTTAAGTTGTGTTGATGCCGGTTGGCTCAACACATATATATGATCAAGACGAGAACATTGTTTAAATACTTATAAAAAGAACCAACCAAAGTAGCATCGCATGCTAAAAATCAACCTAGTGTAGTTCTTTTATCAATCATTCTATTCACGTCTTTGCTTGCTTCTTATGCTTTTGTCTTGCCACATTTCAATGCAACCCCTTTATTAATTACAATCTCAATAATTAAACTTAATAAAAACACCAAACTCTCTTGGGTACGACCCTTACTTACGCTATACATAAACTTGTTAGTGTAACGTTAAGACTTCTACTTTGACCTAATCTAAAATACAACGACCTAGGATTTTAGCGCTCGTCAATGGTCACTCCCTATTAGCTTTCTCGTGCAACCTTTTCAGACCACTTTCAGTAAATTTGTTACTTTCATCAACTCTTCTCCATTCCGCCGGAGATGACTCTAGAGTACTCCGTTTATGTACTCAGTTCCAAATCTACTCATCAGTCAACATATGTCGAGGTTATCCTGATTTGCTTTGATCTATACACATTACCACTCCCTCTCGGTAAACTCTTTATATTCATACCCTTCTGTATTTTATCTTGTCGGGGTGACACGATATCCATATAAAAATCTTTAGTCACTTAGTATAATTTATCCCATGTCCGTTTTATCCGAGGTATACCCTCCAATTAACTCCGTTAGATGATCTAGAAGGGTATTCTCCATGCATTAAAACCTTTCATTGGATGATTGCTTAGAGTTAATTGCTTGAATCTATTCATTATTACTAAAGAATACTCATGCCTGTACTTTCATGGCTTCTCAACTGTCGCCGTTGAACACCTGAGGAAATCCTCCAAGGTGTCGATAAAATCCCTTAGAAATCCACAGTCACATTTACTCTTCTTATTTTTCAACAACTCATCGATAACCAGCTGACACATGTACGTTCTCGGTTGTCACCGACTCACCGGTCAGTTTATAGTTGACCTACCACAAGGTCATGGACTTACCCTTCTCTATACCCTTAGACGCTGAATTTCTTTGTGAGACACTACTTACTCGAGTGCATCCATTTATACTCCTTTAGCTTGTGCTACACTCCACACTTTCGGTTTTTCTAAGAGCTAACTCTATTTCTCGAGTCCAACTGTGTTATCCATCTAGCATCAATAGTCTTTTCAAATCTTCCACGGTAACTTGTCAGCGCGTCTTCACGATTATATGACCTTAATTATCAGCCACTTGCGGTTTCTCTTTTATGGACCATTGATGTTGGTAACTTGAGTCCCGTGATAAATGAGAGGTCATGGTGGACTCTTGGGTCCACCCAGGTCATTCTCACACACTTTTTTTCCTTTGCTAGTATTAATTTATAAGATTGCTTTCTTGAAAATCTATTGACCCTGCTGCAAGGCTTCTACCCTTTGGATCCAGCGTCGTAATTTCTTTTGAAATTCTCGCATCTCTAAAGAAGTCAAATCGTCTATACGCTTATTAAATCTACCTTTCGCCTTTATACTCAACCGTAAATTTCCATTTTGTGCGCCTTTAATTCTTCATATCTGGATCGACACCACCATAATTGTTTATGGAGGCACCCACTTTAATTGAAATGTCATTTAATCCGTCAAGCGTGGTTGTACTCTACCCTGCTTGATTTGTGTTCCAAAATTGTTATCTTCAATTCGTGCACTTGTGAGTCCTTATATGCTTCTTCGTTTCTCATCTTCTTTCTTCATACCGCTAAGTTCTTTGTACGGCTTTTCGTCACTTCTGTTTGAGTTGACTTGGAAATTCCTTCATATTTGGGTATGTCACTCTTGGAGCAAGAAGGATGGTAGTTTTCTCATTTTCTTCTCACTTTCTCTCTTTTCCTTCTTTCTTTCTTGGTTTTTCTCTTGGGTTCCTTATCTATTTTACTGCACCATGCTTCTTGAGGCCTTTGGTTGTTAAACTGTTGTCGTATGTGTTACTCGGGACAAGTAAAATGTCTAAGTATGAGGGAGTTTGATAGGTGATGGAATCACTATCAATTAGAATAGTTTTTAGAGTCTTTTCATTGTATTAGAGTCGGTTTGTGCTACTAACTTCTTAAATCCAGAAGAAGAAGTCTAAAAGAATCTAAAAGAGAATTATTTACGACATTAAAATAATTTAAATACGGGTAATAATATATACCAATATAAAATCGTAGAATTTAATTACGATTTAAAAATACTCTTAAAACATACTAAAGATATTAATATCATCGATAACCGTCGGAAAGAAAAAAAACAAAAACGCTCCCAATAAACGGGGTGTTACAGTGGACAAACTCTAAATGATATTAATGATATAATTGCTATATACTAAATTTACCCGATTTAAAAACAGTTGTATCTCAATTGATCTACGCTATTTTTTTTTTACCTTTAGTGTAAATACTTCTTATGGTTAAAGTCCAAATCGAATTTTCATTCCTCCAATATATTGATATAAAACTTGAATATGATACCAACGAGAGTGGTGTTTTTTTATTACCAAAAAAAAAAAGTGTGTTTCTTTTAAATAGAAAAGAAAAAGTGTTTTTAACTTCAACTAATCAAATACGTACAATTTGAGTTTCAATCAATTAATTTTTAAAATATTAGTTTGTAAACTTATTATCTCCACATATATATTGTCTCCATTAAAAAATAGAAAACACAATCATCCTTGATGGAATTACGATTACAAGACAATGACGAGGATGATTGGATAGTCATCAATTACATAAAAAACACGTATTCTCTAATTATGAGTTTACGGGCCTTCATTTCCTCTATATATATATACATCTCTTCCTTGCTAACTCAAACTCAAATCAAAATGAATTACTCACTTGTGTCCGTAGCCACGCTACTACTCTTTCTACCTGCGCTGCTGCTGGAAGTCATCGCCGAGAAGAACGCCAACCCAACCACTTGGGCGGTGCTCGTTGCCGGTTCAAAGGGTTATGTCAATTACAGGCATCAGGTTAGTTGATTAAGGTCTAAATATATATGTATAGAGCATTTGTATGTGGTGAGAGATTGCTGATCAAGTGTTTTCAAAGCGTGCAGGCGAATGTGTGTCATGCATATCAGATACTGAAGAAGGGAGGTTTGAAGGATGAAAACATCATTGTATTTATGTACAATGATATTGCCACAGACAACCTCAATCCTCACCGGGGTGTCATTATCAATCACCCTCGGGGGAAAGACGTCTACCGTGGCGTCCCTAGGGTAATTTCTCATCTGCATATATATATATATATTTATGTATGAGTCTTATTAATTTTGGTTATATATTGTAGGACTACACAGGGAAAACTGTAACTGCCCATAATCTATACGCGGTTCTTCTCGGAAACAAGAAACTCGTCAGAGGCGGAAGTGGAAAGGTGGTCAATAGTAAGCCTGATGATAGAATCTTCTTATACTTCTCCGGCCACGGCGCCCCTGGTGTCCTCGGTGAGTTCCGGTTTATAATATACACTACAATCAGATATAAAAAAACGACAAATTCACCGACTTATATGTTGTGTACCAGGGATGCCGGATCCGCCATTAGTTTTTGCCAATGATCTCATCCAAACCTTGAAGAAGAAGCACGAATCTAAGACTTACAAGGAGATGGTAAGCTCAAAACCAAAGAACCGTCTAGCTAGGAATCCTAGCTTCAATTGATCACTTCCAAATACATGTGCAGGTTTTGTATGTGGAAGCTTGTAACAGCGGAAGTCTTTTTGATGGTACGATGCCGGAGGATCTTGGAATATATGTAACCACTTCAGCCACACCCATGGAGAAGAGTTACGCTACCTATTGTCCCAAATCGGAAATTCCGCCACCACCAGAATACACGATTTGCCTAAGCGGCTGGTACAGTGCTGCTTGGATGGAGGACAGGTATATATATGATTATTTATATATATATATATATATATATATATATATATGATTGTCGGGTTCGGTTTCCTTGATTGTTTTTCTTTTGTCCATGCAGCGAGACGCACAACTTGATGAAGGAAACTCTAGGCCAACAATATGAAACTGTAATGACTTCCCACACTAGATTGACTCCGTACCGTTACCATTCTTATTGTAGTATCTAGGTTTCTCATAATATACTCGCTTTCCTCCTACGTGCGTAGGTCAAAGAACGAATCAAAGATTCATCTACTGTGATGGAGTACGGGAACAAAAGCCTCAAGGCTGAGAAGGTGTACTTGTACCAAGGCTATGACCCGGCTACCAAAGACTTCCCGCCCAACAAGGACTTGAATCAAGCACAAGTTGTCGATCAGGGGGATGTAGATATTATCTATCTGTGGGAGAAGGTATAACTTCAATATCGATCCCAAACTAAACTATAAATCAAAGTAAAGAACATATCTCAATATATATGTTGGGTTGGGTTGTTAATTTCCTGCAGTACGAGAGAGCGACCGGTGGCTCCGAGGAGAAGCAGCAAGTCTTCAAGGAGATCACGGATGAAACAAAGCACCGTGCCCACTTGGATACGAGCATCCAACTCGTAGGATCCCTTCTGTTTGGATTGCAAAATGGGTCATCCGTCCTAAACCGTGTTAGGGCTCAAGGATTGCCTCTTGTTGATGACTGGGATTGCTTGAAATCAATGGTAAGTTGATGCAGATAATCTTATGTACAAGTATTCATTCTGTCTGTGACACTCAAATCATAAATGGCCTCTTCTGGCATGGGTGCAGGTAAGGGTGTTTGAAGACAAATGCGGGTCTCTAGCTCAGTACGGCATGAAGCACATGCGAGCATTCGCCAATGTGTGCAACAACGGAGTGTCGCATAATACCATGGAGGAAGCTTGTGCCACTGCCTGCAATGGCGACGACATCTCCAAAGCTTGGCATCCTTCGGTTCGTGGGGGTTACAGCGCCTGATCGAATGTTGCCTTGTTTTTCACCTATCAGTTTAATTCCCTAGCCTGATACCGAGCATTACTACAGGCATATATGCATATCCTCAAATAATTAATTAATAATACCTTCTACCTACTTAATATAATTATTATTCCTTACTATCTTCATCGCCTACACATCAATCTCGTAATTGAAAAAGAAAACCATAAAACGGTAATAGGACTCGATTGTATCTGAATGGGAAAAAAAGAAAAACAATGAAGATTATTTTGGGACGAAATTATCAAGAGAGAAGTCCAACTGTGTTCGACTGGATGAAATGAAGCAAATGACCTGACCATTAGTTGACTTTAGTAGAATCAGAGAAACTGCTTTCAACATTTGCGCTTATTGCTGTCGAACTTGTAATGAATGTGTGCTTCCTTTCATTGGTCATTTTGCTTTTCTTCAATTCTTCATCACTGTCTGATATTCATCAACAATATCTTTTCTGCCAAATAAAAACAAATCGCCGTAAATTTGATGTGGATTACTAAACAGTACCCTAGGGAAAGCAATAAACAGATTTCTCTTCAAAGAGCCCCTGTCTTCGGTAGCCATAATCAGGAAATCAAATACATTGAAGCTATGTATACAGTGCTTCCTGCAATTAGCCGTGACATTCCACTTTAATTTTGATGCCTTGGAAAAATTGAATCAACATTTAAAAATAGCAAAATTATAGATACCCTAAGCCGATGATCTTAGTAAATCTTGAGAATATCTATCATCCGCATCAGTAAGTAATTAGGTTTTTATTGGTAAGGGTCAGTCAATGACAACGTATTGCAGTAAGAACGAGGTACCGTCGACGCCAAGTCGTCGACTGTGTGTGAGATTTGTGACTGTCAATTCTAAGTTGAAACGAAGAGGGAAGAAGGTTTAGAACTTAGAAGGGAGAAATGGAGAACGAACTTGTCACCGGACGGCCGGAGTGGAGAGATTGCGACTCGCGAGGAAGACCTGAGCCGAGGAAGGTGTCGCACTGTCGTCGCAGCTAGAGTCTGGAGATGTCGCGAGGGAGACCTGAACCCTTATCCCGTGTTTCTTTTTTTAACATTCTTTTTGAACCGATGGTTTTCAAACCCAACCGAAAACCAAAATCTTATATTCCACAAACCGCTAGCCGAACCGTAGACATCGGTTGAGCTCGGTTTTGTCGGTTAGTGATGAGTTAATTACTTAATTTATTTTGTTAACTGCCTGTATTTTTACCTTATATTATTAACTTTCGTATTAGTGTTTTATTTCATTAATTTTCTATTAACATGTCTAGTTTAATTGTGTAATTTTGTAGGTGTACAACATTGTCATCGGTAGCATACGAGTCGTGTATAGCGTCTTAGGGTGTGTTTTGCAGAATATGGAAGTTATTTTAAAGGTTAATCTATATTGAATTTAAAAGGGGTTAAATTTTATGTGAAATTTATTAAGGATTATTTGATGTAAAATAATCTACATCAAGTTGTTTGGTTGAAGATTTTTTTATGGGTTTAATTGATACAAATTTATAAATTTGTGTGAAATTCTAATTGATGAAAGTTGAAATTCTAAATGACGATGACGATAACGATGACGATGACGATGGTGGTTCAACTTTCATCTTCCACTCGCCGGCCAAGGTCTTGACAATATCAAGTCGCTAGAAACAATCTTCATCAACTTTTTCAATTGACAGTTGTTTGTCCTAGAGAGAGAGAGAGAGAGAGAGAGGTGTCAATTGAAAAATATTTGAAGATTGTTGGAAGCGGGGTGACATAGGGAAAATGGATGGCCCGGGTTGAGGTTATGGTGTGAAGCATGTGAGTCAAAATCAGATTGGGCATATCAATATCGTAGGCATTCATCACCAAAAACAGTAGCTCCAAGGTCTGATCTGTGAGGAGCTCTCTAGAGTAGGTACGAGGCACTATGCAACGAACCAGAAGGGTAAATACGATTTTCTCTTCTAGGCTGAGGGTTGTGTGGGTAAGTTGTCTTAAAGATGAGGCAGAAGAGGTAACATACTTCTCCTTGGCCAATCTAACACATTCACTCCTAGATGGGTATGAATTGGAGGTAATGGTTGTTGACAAGTTGAAGAGTTGGGCTATGGGTGTTGGAGTAAGGTTTATTGGGGTTCCCTTGACAATCGATCGTCTCCACGGTTAGGGTTCCCCTATCCCTTTTTGCTACGAGGTTGATGAAGAACAACATGGTGACCCTCGGAAAGGCTACTTCTCCTCGATTGAGTTTCCATAGAGAAGTGCCCTTTAGAAGGGTGATGCATGGAAGATTCAAGGACCCAAAAAACCCCAAATCAACACCAACACACATGTAGAGCTTTTTGGAATGAAACCCATCGAGCCAATTTTATGGCACCTTAAAAATACAAAACCGGGAATTAGGGAGTCTAGTTTGTACCTAGACTGAGAGGTCGGATGGAGCTTGGGTGGGAGATGGAGGTGGTGATGGTGAGTCTGAGGAGATGTTAACGGAAACATCTCTGGTCTGCTTTGATGGTGAACTTTTGGGAGCCATGGATTGTGAGTTTTGAAAAAGAGATGAAAACGACTGAGAGAAAGCAAGAGAGAGGGTATGTGTATTTGAGATTTGGAAAAATGTTGAAAGAGACATAAGAGAGGAGGGTTTCAATGGGGATCTTGTCAAATCAACATTGAAAGCTAAGATCTTGGAAAGACGCAAGATAATAAAACAATTTGATTTGGAAACATCGAATCTAACATTTTCAATTTTCAAGAAAGAAAACATTGAATGTGTAACCATAATTTGAAGATCATTTTAAAATTCAATCTTTAAAATGAATAAATGATTTTTATCTAAAAAGATAACAACAAATTAACTGGATCCAATCAGTTTCAATTTTGTCTTTGAGAGCCATGTCAAGACCTTGAAACGCAAGCAAACAACATTATAAAAGGAGAAATAGTAACCATTTACTCCCCCTACGATAATGCTTCATTGTTCAACATATTAAGCTCTAATCTAATAAAATTGAATTGATTTTTAGGTAGAGGATTAGTAAATATATATGCAAGCTTCAAGTTAGTCGAGATAAATGATATAGATACATCATTTTTTTACACATGATCGCGAATAAAGTGATGTCTCGCATCAATATGATTTGTTCTTGAATGTTGGACTTTTAGTTATAGAAATAACACTAATATTATCACATTTTATAAGTATACCCTTGAGATCAAAATCAAGATCACGAAGTTGTTGAGCTACCCATAATACTTGTGAACAATAGGCACCAACAGTTATGTATTCGGCTTCTACTGTGGAAATGGGAATAGAACTTTGTTTTTTGGAGTGTCAACTAATGAGGGAAGACCCTAAAAATTGGCAATATTCAGAAGTGCCTTTTATATCGACATTATAGCATACAAAGTCTGCATCTGAATAGCCAACAAGGTGAAAAGAATTTTGTAGAAGATACCAAAGACCTAGATCCTTAGTGACATTAAGATATCTAAAATTCATTTTAACAACGATCAAATGTGACTTTTAGGGTCACCTTGGAAGCTGGCACACATGCATACACTAAACATAATGTCATGTCGACTGACAGTTAGATATAGCAACGATCCAGTCATACCTCTATACTCCTTTTGGTTAACACTCATACCATTTTTGTCTTGATCTAATTTCTTAGCTTGTGTTACTTGTAATCCGAGAAAGAAATTTCGTTCTCCCATTAAGCTCATTTCGAACTCCCTGCACATAATATCTGAAAATTCTTTGTAGAGAGAGTCATTAGTAACACCAAATAATATATCATCAACGTAAATTTACACAACTAACAAATCATTGTCTTTGGTTTTGGCAAACAAAGTTTTATCAATCAAACCTCTTGTAAGATCATTTTTCAAAAGATACTTGTACAATCTTTCATACCAAGCTCGAGGAGCTTGTTTAAGGTCATAAAGAGTTTTGTCCAGTTTGTAAACATAATCTGGAAAATCATAATTTTCAAAACCACGAGACTGAGCAACATAAACTTCTTCTTCTAAGAAACCATTTAGAAAAACACATTTCACATCCATTTGGAAAAGTTTGATATTTATGAAGGATGTGAATGCAAGTAGCATACAAATGGCTTCTTACTTGGCTACAGGAACAAAAGTCTCCTCATAATCAATACCTTATTCTTGATTGTAGCTTTGTGCTACAAGACATGTTTTATATCTAATACATTTTCCATTTTCACCCAATTTATTTCAAAAGACTCATCTTGTTCCAATGACTGATTGATGCTTGGGTTTTGGTTTGAGAGTACAAACCTTATTTGTCCCAAATTCATTTAGCTCTTTTTGTATGACAATGATCCAATCTGGTTCTTGAAGTAGTTGAACATGACTCTTGGGCTCTACTAGAGACACAAAAGCATAAAAGCACACAAATTCTTGAAACTAGATCGAGTTTGAATACCAGACTTGGGATCGGAGATGGCAATCTCTTTTGGATGAGATGAAGAGTGTTTGAACTTTCTCCTTTTGGTTTCTAGAACAGTGATCGTGTATTCTGATGGGGTTTCAAGACCTCGAGGCTCATTTGCATGACTTGATTCAGGTGTTGCATTTGTATCTATGTTGCTCATATCAAGGCCTTGAGGTTGTTGTTCAAGGTCTTGAGATTGGTCAATTGTATTTCTGCTATTCAGATCAAGATTTGAGTTGTTGTTCAAGGTCTTGAGAATGTTCAGCAGTATACTGAATTTGTTCCTACATATTTTAAATTTCATCCTTTTTTGATGTTGTTTTTTCTTCTTTTTCTTCTTCGATGGTTTATCTCCATGTTGATTTAGATTAAGATTTGTAAAGCTATCACTGAACGTACCGTTATTGCTTTCATCAAAAATCTTAGTGCGTTTGTTGTAAATTTGACAGGCTTTACTATTCAAAGCATCGCCATAAAGATCGCTTCATCACTACGAGCATCAAATTTTCCAAGGTTGTTTTTGTCATTATTATGGACAAAAGACGTACATCCAAAAGGTTTGGAATAGGAAATATTTGGCTTTCTACCTTTGAAAAGTTCGTAAGGAGTCTTTTTCAAAATAGGCCGAATTAAAATCTATTTAGGATGTAGTTTGTTGTGTTAACAGATTCAGCCCAAAAATGTTTTGGCAAAATATCTTCAAAAAGAATTGTCCTAGATATATCTGTAATAGCTAGGGTTTCCGAATTCTAATTAATGTTGATTAACTTTATCGTTGATAGTAATTAACATATAACTCGTGAAGATTTCCAAAGTGATGAGTATGAGTCTCACCGTTATGTTCCTCGCGTAATTTTGGATGTTTGGGGAAATTTTTACTTTTTCCCCCGGGTAATTATTTTTACCCTCCGGTGTTATTTAGAGCATTTGGGAGCTCCAATTAATAAAAATGCAGTTGAGAGAAATGATCAGGACATTGGATATGTCTTAGATATGAAATAACATGGAGAGGCAAAACGGCCAAAAGAGTCGCTATTTCGTTTCTTAACGGCTAAGAAAGACGGCTTAGGAATACACGTTTTCCGAGGCAGTTGTGTAATAATTATCCCTACAATATTCCAGATTTAATGTTCCAATCTCGAGAAGTTTGGAGAAAGAGGTTCGACCCGCCTTTGGATCGGTTAAATGATAATTATCGACTTTACTAAAGGATAATTATCGTCTTCACTATAAATAGCGAAAAATCCTTTATTAATTCATTTCCTTTCACGTTTTCTCGTAAAAGCTCTGATTTCTCTCAACCTTCAAACTCAGATCTACTCTCCGTTTCTAATCCGATTTCAATTCCGTTTGAGTTTATGGATTCCTCTCTTCATTCTCTTCATAACGGTACCGAGTTTCTGCATTTCCGAGTATATGGAGGGCTGGTCGAGCATATATGTCACCAGGACGGTTCCGTCGCTCAAATTCCGATGAATTTGATGTTGTCCATGCGTAGCCTGCGTCGTTGTGATTCCGAATCTTCTTTCAGATCGTCAATCGGGTTAGTAACGAATAAGTTATGAATTTATTCGTTTTCCGTACTGCGATTTGGCCTAAATTGACTTTAGGCTTGTCAAATAGGACAATTAGAAATTCCATTATGGTCGTTATTTTATTCTGGTGATTATGGGTTCTTGTTTGATGAAATCTGATGACAGGGGGTTTAGAAATTGCCTGCGGGCAAAACGTTATTTTGGCAAAATCTAATTAATTAATTAAAGGTTAATTAATTAAATTAGGATTAAAATTGAGATTGAGGAATGTTGATTAGATACTACCTTGAGATTTGAGGAATTGTGAGCTATGTTGAGATATTGAGGTTTAGTTGGTTGTGAGGCTCATAGATTGAGTATGATCCTTATGGATCCCTTTGGGTCTAGGTGTGACCCCTTTGATGAATAGAGGTTGATATATCTCCTTATGCCTTTTTATAGGCCGTGTTGTCCCTCCAGTGTAGAGGTGATCGTGGTTGATTTTGTACGAGGTTGAGGTAAGTCCGTAGGACTTACTTAGCTACCATCCCTATATTGGGTGTTTGCATGAGTGGTGTGTGCTTTATATGTTTGCTATGATATCATGAGTTGTCGTTTTTATCGACCTATGTTCTATTGACTGCCCCACTGCGTGGCTGTGATAACCTTTCTCTTTCATCCCGCCGTGGAGTCTGGGAGGTTCTCTGATGTCGGGCCAGACTGGTTTACAGAAAGGGCGCAATCCACTCCCATAGGGTACACGGATTGTGTGACCGATACTCGTACAGCTGGACATTGTACTCAGAGGCGGGGATGTATCGGTCCTCGTGTCACATACTTTCATCTATCTATATATATACGGTTTTTGAGTGAATGGTAATTATATAAAGATAATAAATGGGTAAATGTGTGATAGCATGTTGATGTGTTTATCTTCCATGATTGTGTTTGTGCTTATGCATTACCTCATATATGTATGGTTAGCTAACGGTTTCATACCGTGTTGTAGATGTTTACAGGTTAGGCGTTGCTGAGTGATCTGGCAGGGTGACAGGCCGAGGACTCTCGTACATTAGGTGGTTGGTTTGGGTTTGTTGTGTTCCCCTCCTTCGTGAGGATGTTCTTTCGTACCTCCTGTATGAGGTTGTCGTTTTATATACTCGGCTACGTTGTTGTTTACTTTGGGTTGTACAGTTTATACTGTTTTATGTATTTGTTTTATATCTGTCAGTGCCATGTTGTAAGGTCCAGTGAACTTGTTGTCAAGCTAGGGTCAGGATCCATTGTGAGATCCTAGCCTAATGTGACATCCCGAGTCCCGCGGATTCGGGGTGTTACAATATCCTCCAAGGTGCGGTTCTTTTGTTCCACAATCCCGTTTTGTTGAGGTGTTTTAGGAGCTGAAAAGTTGTGTGAAATATCATATTTTGCACAAAACAAATCAAATTTTATTTGATCAAATTTTCTGTCATGATCACCCCTAATAGAAACAATGAACAGGTTTTTCAAGGTCTGTAACTCTTTACAATTTTGAAAACTCAAATAGTGTTTCTGATTTTTTTTTATCTCTTAAAAATGAAATCCATGTAAACCGAGAATAATTATCAATAACAACAAGGATGTATTGTTTTCCCTTGGGAGATTTGACACGCATAGGACTACATAAATTCATATGTAAAAGTTCAATGGGTCTAGAAGTACTTTCCTTCTTCTAACAACTTGTAGTCTAACCCACTACTATCTAGTCAACTCAGATCTAGTGAAACAATAGCATAGCTACAACGTAGATCATTTCACTGAGTATAACACTTATGATAAACCTTTAACGCTTTGTGTTTTTCTTACTCTCTCAACTAATGAAAAATAGTAACACCTAAGAGCAAGAAGATCGATTACAGTGGAGAAAACATTGCATGTAGCTCAATGTGTGTGTTGGTCTCTTCTTCACAGCTTGTTTCTTTTATAGATGTTGTGTAGGGACGGATTTCTTAGTTATTGAACATTCCACCGAATCTCCATAAATCTTGGTTGTTGAACGTTCCACCAAATCTTCACAAATCTTGATTGTTTAAGATTTGAATATGTCCCATAATATCTGCACGCATCTTCAACCAACAAAATCATATCTTGGCCGTTTTAATCTACACAAAACCTGTAATCGAGTTAGTTTGCACTATGGAGATATGGACATGATGTTGCTCTCTTTTGATAGCCTCTTGGCATTGGGCGTTCTCTGTGAGTATTGCCTCATTAACTTCTATCTCACGCTTTAGAGTGGCGTTTTCTTTGGCTAAGATGGCATCACGTTGTTGGCGTTCATGTGGATACCATTGGTACCCATAAATGGTCTCTTTGGACCGTGGTGAATTTGGAGGAGGCAACATGATACGCCCCCGGATGGCGATGCCATCCGAGTTTCCGGCTAGAAGGACCCACACCATTTTGAAGACATTTATATTATTTCGGGTATTTAATAATAGGCCTTTTATATTCAGAACTTTAATTCCGAAACTTAATTTCGTGACTTAAATTCCGACCTTTCATATTTTTTAGGCTTTTCATTTAACGGAACTTAATTCTGGCTTTTAATTCTGTCATTTATGTTTGAACCTTTTGTTAGCCCCCATCCACTATATAAGGATGACTTGACTCATTTGTAAAACATGTCTAAGTTGAATCCAAGTATTGTGAAGGGAAAATCCTCTTACTTGGTTTAGGCATCACCTTCTTCTTCCATCCTCTTAAAGTTCTATCTTGGATCTAGTCTTTGATCCAAGCTTTTCATATTCGAGGATCCCTTTGAAGGATCAACTATAATCTACTCCACTTCATGGTTGATCCGATCTACTAGATCGGATCGACCGAACGCTACCGCATCCATTTCTAAGCTTCCGCTGCCCAAGTTCTTAGTTTGATCCAATTCAAACGATCAAGAAGAAGTAGTTGAAGTTTCTCCTCGATCTACATCGCCCATATTTCTATCATTGGTATCAGAGCTCGGGATTGAGGTCAAGTTCTTTACTTGTGTTCTTGATTATTCATCATTTTTTTTTCTCTCTTTGGTGTTCTTTGAAGATCTTCAAGTGTTCTTCGGTGTTCTTCGAAGATCTTCATTGTGTACTTTGGTGTTCTTCGGTGTTCTTCAAAGATCTTCAAGTGTTTCTTCATCGTTCATCATGCTCTATGATGATTATGATTCTTATGATGAGGATGAGGAATGGTTACCTCCTCCATACCCACCGAAGGCCAAACAAACCACCCGGAGGTACCGACGGAGACAATATTTTGAGGATGAGGAGTGGTTGTCTCCTCCGGACCCACCAAGACCGACTTATACCATGGATTGGCACCAACAATATCCACACCGACAAGCTTATTTTGAGGATACTTATATTGCCCCAAGACGTGATGTTAATGCCCAAGAAGAGTTGGTTGTGCTCAAGGCAACAAATGATGATCTAAAGTGTGAGTTAGAAGCTTTGAAGGCACATGTTCTTGCACTAACAATGGTTGCCCAACAAGAAGAGCCTCAAGCGGTATCACAACCACGATGTGAGTTGGTGGTCCAACCGTTGTGTGACGAAGTTGAAGACGAGGAAGATGTCGTCATTAACACTTGTGCCCCGGTTATTCCAATTCATCTTGTCAATCCGTTATGTGGAGAGTATTTTCAAGATGACAAAGATGAGATCACCATCGAGGAAGACGATGTCATCCGTCCCGACAATGACCACATCACGTTGTTGGACTACAAATCCGAGTCGTATGATCCGAGGTTTGCCTTTACATTGCCAACTAACTTCCATCTTGGCTTTCCATTTAACATTTTTAGTGTGCCTCCACCACTCAAAATCAAGACCATTTGCGGCATACGAGACAAGTTCCACAACGTCACCACCAGGTCAAACTATAAGTTCGAGCCTCCCGATCCGGACTTTTTCCTCTTTATGTTTGACAATCTTGGTGGCACCACTGACCTTTTGAAGGACTACAAGTCCAAGCCGCCCGACTCCGACAATATGCATCCACTGTTGAATTTCAAGGGTCTTGTTCCTCAAGTGACTCCTTTCTTTTCTGACAGTGAAACGAGGACGTTTCACATTTAAGAGGAGGAGAATGATACGCCCCCGGATGGCGATGTCATCCGTGTTTCCGGCTAGAAGGACCCACACCATTTTGAAGACATTTATATTATTTTGGCTATTTAATAATAGGCCTTTTATATTCGGAACTTTAATTCCGGAACTTAATTTCGTGACTTAAATTTCGACATTTCATATTTTAGGCTTTTCATTTTACCGGAATTTAATTATGACTTTTAATTCTGTCATTTATGTTTGAACCTTTGGTTAGCCCCCATACACTATATAAGGATGGTTTGGCTCATTTGTAAAACATGTCTAAGTTGAATCCAAGTATTGTGAAGGGAAAATCCTCTTACTTGGTTTAGGCATCACTTCTTCTTCAATCCTCTCAAAGTTCTATCTTGGATCTAGTCTTTGATCCAAGACTCTCATACTCGAGGATCATTTTGAAGGATCAACCGTACGCTTCATCCACCCAAATTCTAAGTTAGATCCAATACGAACGATCAAGAAGAAGTAGTTGAAGTTTCTCCTCGATCTAGATCGCCCCTATTTCTATCACAACAACTCATTGTCCTCAAAATATTCTCTTTGTCAGTTGTGTGAATAATGTCGGTACCTCTGGGTGGTTGTTTGGATTTTGGTGGATATGGAGGAGTAAACCATTCCTCGTCCTCATCAAAGGAACCACCATCATCATCATCGTCATAGATCATGACGAACGATGAAGAACAGTTGAAGAACGCTTGAAGACAGATGAAGAACACTGAAGAACGATCAAGAGGGGAAATTTTTTGTAAAGAAGCTTAGATTTGATTCCTTCCTCTAATACCAATTTGATGTATCTTTGGACACGTCAAGGAAGAATGTCGGATCTAGATCAAGTTAAAGCGTCAACTACTCCTTAGTTGAAGTGCGGATGCGTTTGAATACGGGTTGCGGAAGATTAGAGATGGAGGTGGTAGTTGAGGGGTTGATTCGATCTAGATTAATCGATCAAGCCTTGAAGTGAAGCGATTGATTGAGTTTATTCTTGAAGAACACTCGAATATGGATGAATTTGGAATGAAGATCCAAAGAAGAAATTGAGCAGGAAGATTTGATGGCCACAATCAAGAATGAGCAGGAAGATTTTATGGCCACAATCAAGAATGAGAAAATACTCTCAAATATACTTGATTAAAATTGAACATGTTTTACAAATGAGTCAAACATCCTCTTATATAGAGGATGTAGTCAAACCAAGAGTCAGGCATTAAATAACGAAATAAAGTCAAAATTAAAGTTCCAAAAATGGAAAACCTAAAAATATGAAAGGCTGAAATTTAAGTTCGAAAATTAAGTTTCCGATTTAAATTCCGAAATGAAAAGTGTTTTCTTAAATTCGAAAATTAAGTTCCGGAAATAAAGTATCGGAATTAATATTTTGAAAATAAAAAGACTTATTATTACAAATGTGACATGCGGAATATATGCCGAAACGTTGTCAACTTCATGTCATGACGTAGTGAAGACAAGACAAGCCGCTAGACGGGCCAAGAGGCGCGGAGTCACTGATGTCATCGGCATCCAGGGGCGTATCACTAACCATTCTTATTAAGAAGGAAAAAACTGAAGATAATCAAAGTTCAGTGGGGAAATTAGGATGGAAAAAGAGAAAAATAGGGTTTAGGTACGGTTTGAACCATAATTTCAATATAATTCAGTAAACGAACCTACGTGACCTAAAGAGGACTGAGGAGAGCCATAAGGGATTCAAGGAACCAACAAACCTGCGTGACAATAAAAGTATAGAAGAACTCACTCTCATATAAAATCATAATTGAAGAGAGGATTGTGGAAGTGAAAGAAAGAAATAAACTTGCTTACCTGTGTGACTCACTTATCAAACAGCGTCGCCGGAATAGAGAAGAGAGGATTGGGTACCGCATGTTCGTTGTTGTTGGAGTCGATGGTGGAGTTGTTGGGACATGGGAAGCAAATTTGTCACTTAGGCTGAGTAGCGAAGCGAATGCGAGCGGGGAGGGGAGTCGCGAACCAGTTTTTTTTTTCCTTTCCACTCTAAAAAGGTAAAAACGCAACCTAATCATATTAATCAAGTTTTCATTTCCATCTAAATATATCCAAACAAAAATGTGTAGCAAGTTTATTTTATTAATATGAAGGTGACAAATATGACGCACTACCAAGGGATTTTCGGACATAGAGCAAGCATTGGTGTGCACAAGATCTAGAATATTCCTCCTCCTTCTAGGTTGATAATGTAACTCTATGTTGTTTACCAACTAAACAATCGGCACAAGGGTCAAGAGAGTTACCTTGCACCTTTGCCATAGTTTCATGTTTGCTCCTATGACATTGATTTCTCCTTTGCAAAGCTTTAACAAGATCGTCAAGCTTTGCAACTGATATGAGGTAGAGGCGCATATCAAAGACATGTCTCACCTCATTTAAAAAAAAAAAAGATTAAAATAACTTTTATTAAACTATATTAGATGTTAAGTCCATTGTAACTACAACTTTTATTTAAAATAGATAATACGCCTACATTTTATATATGCCCGAGTATTTATTAAATCAAAATACACAAACTTTCGTTCCAAATCTTTAAAAAATAAATAAAAATAAAATTATTTATATTAATACATAATATTTAAAAGAAATCAAAATAAAATCCTGCTGATGTCGGCGGTATGGGTAGGGCAATCTACTACTTTATAAAGCGATATCATTCCCACTTTTCAGTTTCCGTAACTTTACTACCTCTGCGGTTCACCATCACCAAGGCAACACTTAGAAGAAGGAACTTGCGACAAATACTACCCCAACATGGCCGGCGGACTCCGCGATTCTCATGGTGCTTCCCAGAATTCTGCCGATTCCGACGATCCCGGCCGCTTCGCCGTCGATGAGCACAACAAGAAACAGGTCCCTTGTTTGCTTTTGATTTCTTAACTTGTTTCTGCTACGAAACTAGGACTCTTTCGATTTTGATTTTCACATAGGGTTTCAAGTTATTTAGTCAGCAACCTACATCTGTAATATATATGTAGGGTTTCGTTTCATCTGTGCTTTGTCTATTTCCCTCCCCTTTTGCTCTTTGGCTGTTTGATTTCATGAAACCTGTCACTCTATTTTAAATGAAGTCAAGTTATTTCCATTAGAAATGGATATAAAGGAATCAGTTTCCGTTAGCCTGACTTGTGGGTTTTTGTGGTGTATTTTTCATCCATCATTCAGAAGTCCCTTTCAGCTCAATTGCAAGTTGTTTATGATACATTGCAACATCTCACTATTGAGGCCATCGAAGCTGACAAGAATGTGTGGGTCAAACCATGGATGGATTTGAAACAACTACAGGAGTTAGTGGGTGCAGATGATGCTCCTAACATCACCAACTCAGATCTTGGTGCATGGAGAGGTATAAAGAATCCATGTTTACACTAGCTCAACTTTGATATTTCTTATTATTTTGGACTTTGTTGAGGCTTATCATAGAATGTTGTAAGATTGTATATTTGGATGCAGGGTAGCTTCTGTTTTGGCTCGTCAGTGAGCATTGCCTCTATCTGTAGGTCTAGCCCGAAGCATTTTTACTTATTCAAACACAATAATTCTGTAGAGGTGAATGTTTGGGTGCTTATTCAGTTGTTCTATGCACCCCCTTGTGTTTGGAGATTCAATGACTTCAATTCGTATACCGTGTGACTTGATCTTCTTAGTCGTAGAGGTGAATTTTATCAGAACTGGAAAGGGAGATTGTGGTATGGTTGTAACCCTTTTAATGCAAACAGGAGATCATCCTTCAGGGTGGCAGGATGTTGCCGTTCACGATCCTGAGGTGCAGAATGCGGCAGTCTATGCCCTCGAGAAGTTCCAGGATCGATCAGACTCCATTGAACTGTATGAACTTGAAGAAGTTGTTGATGCCAAGGCTGAGGTTTGCTCCCTCTATGTCTCTAATTTGAGATGCTTGGCTATCTTCGTTGCAGCGCTGAGTTGTACAATTTTATGAACTTCCATATGCTTGTTTCATGCCAGGGTGGGAAGGAGTCAGCAAAGATCAATATGGTGCTGAAGGTGAAGTGGGGAAGTGAGAAGATGAAGTTCATTGTTGAAGTACACCACTTGGGTGATGGTCACTTTGAGCTTGGTGAATTTATGTATGCCTCAGAATGATGCTCCTGAACACTAAATCCTGCTTTAATAGAAACAGAGAAACTGCTTTCAACATTTGCTTATTCTCAAAACGTTGTGCGTTGTGCTTTTTCATTGGTCACTGTTGTATAGCCCGCACCTTATGCGGGTATCTTTATAATATTAGTCATGTGAACTAAAGTTATATTTATGAAATATTATAATAATAATTCGTCTTTGATTATTCTCAAAACGATAAAACAGGTAAAACTGTCACAAATAAAATTTTTTTTATTATTCTACTCTTCATAGATTTAATGCTTATACAATGCACAATTTTTTTTTAAAAAAATTACAATACACAACTCCGTTATAGACTTAATTTAATATATTGTAATTAATTAAATGGAAACCAAAATTCTAGTTTTAAAAACTATAATGCACAACTCCGTGTGTAGTAGTCTCTTCAATTCTTCATCATTGTCGTGATATTCATCAACTATATCTTTTCTGCCAAAGCAACACCTGCAGATTGTGCAACACCTGCAGATTGTGCAACTGAAGATCATCTCTGGATAAATTGTAGCTTCAACAACCTAATTCCTGACATCATACTCATTTGGATCCGTATCTCTAGCTCACAAACGCTACAACCTCCATTGTTGTACATTCTTCCCCTTTCTATAATATATGTATCATTTCAAAAAAAAAGTACCTACTATAAAATTGTTTAAAAAAGGATGTCATGACTTAGTCTCGGCCTTCTCGGGTGATCTGAAACAAATATTGTCGGAGTCGATACGATCAAGATATATATGTGAATTAAAAAAGGGCCTCTAACATATGGAATGGTATTAGCATGGCTAGCAATACACTCTAGAAAGGGCATCAAGCTGTTATTGGAGACAAAACTAAGATGTTATTTGTAAATCATCGTTGCCTGGTTATGCATAATTGAATTTGCCTGGTTATGCATAATTGAATTTTGTCAAATGAGAATCGAGTCATACGACATCTTTACTCGAATGCCAATTGCACCACATGCAATAACCCCAAGGTGACGACACTACACAGAGTTCGTGACTGCCCTAAAATCATGGAAGTCTGAGTTATGATAATGAAGAGATACCCTTGACAACTTCTGCGTGAGAAGCCTACCAGAACGGGTGGAAAGGAATATGAACAGAAGTGAGGAATGGAGGAGAATATTTGTTGATGGTTTTGACAATGGAGAAATGTAAGAGCGTTTGGAAACGGACATGAAGTTCCAAATGATTGGGCTTTGATATTTATTTTTTTTGGTTTTGAATAAAAGGCTATAAGCTATCTTTCTAGACAAAAAATAAATAAAATAAAATTTATGTGATGCACTCACGTTCTCTTTGACTACGTGTACGATTAAAACGACTAAATTCCTTTATTTTAATGAACTTTTATTCAAGAAATAGTACATTCCTTCCACTTTCATTCAAGAAATAATAAATTCCTTCCGCTTTAATAAAAACTTCTCGACTATCTGTTAGTCCAGAATCAAGAAACTTCTTGACTATCTGTTATCATGTTTTGTAACATGATAACATTTTGATTTCTCATGTATTTTTAAAACATGCATGAGTGATAATACATAAATTAAATACAATATCCTTCCAATTATAAACTTTTAAAAATAAAATTAATTTAGTAATTTATAACATACATTAAATAACTATTTTATGATGCATGCATGACAAATACATTCTCAAGTATAAATATAATGTGTTTCTAGAACAAACCTCTCAAATTGAACGTAAAAACCGAGTATAACTTTTGTTTCAAAAGAAGAAAAAAAAACACAAATTCAAATAAAAGTTATCTGATTACATAAACAATGAAGAGTACAAGTTTCACCATCTCCCTTCTCGTTCTAATTTTCGTCGCTATGTGATCAACATGTAAGCGATTTTCATCTATGATATCAACGAACTTTGATAGTATGTATGTGGTTATTTTGTATCAAAATTTATAACTTCAAGAGAAACCTTTGCATGAGTGATGTTAATATTTTGTATGGTTAATTTGGATTGTTAATTGATTTCTTTGTTTATTTTTATTAAATTTTAATTAATAAATAAATGAGCAATTGGCTTTTCAGGTGAAGGTCGACCTCCGGCGCCTAAAAAAATCTGCTTTAGCAAAAACTCATGTGACATTGATAAATGTACTAAATTGTGTCACGAAAACCGTCGTGAATACGCCAAATGTGAGAAGGATAACACAAGTTGTTGTTATAAGGATCCAATTGAAAAATCTCCAAGTGAAGGATCTTCAAGTGGAGATCGGCATCCGGCACCTAAAAAAATATGTTTTAACAAAGACCCATGTGACATTAGTAAATGTACTAAATTGTGTCACTCCAACCGTCGTGAATACGCCAAATGTGAGAAGGATAACAAGAGTTGTTGTTGTTGCTATAAGGATCCAATTGAATGATTTCATATAACAAGTGTAATAAAATATTTTAAGAGATATGAAAATAAGATAAATAATAATCATATATAGACGTATCATTACTCTCATGTATCATGACTTGATGATAAATCATATAATTTACAATCTCTTATCAATATATGATAATATTTTATGGATCAAATAATTTGTATTTTGTATGCAATAAATATTTCTATTTTTTATATTTATATTATTTATATTTCATAAATTATAAGTTTCAAGTCATGTAAAGAACACCAAAAAAACTTTTTGATTAAAAAAGTTTGGTCATGGACCAAGTTAGCCATTACATTTATACAAAGTGAAACCACAATAATAAATATAAATGCGAAACACAATAATTAATATATTTATATTTGAACACTTTGGTTAGGAAAGTCGTGTCACTTTATCACTAGTAGATGACGGATTTGCTCAAATAACTTGAAAGCAAATTCACTTAAACAAGTCATCCAAAAAGAACAACAAACAATAACAAAAAGTGAGTTGAGTAAGTAGACCTTTTCCCCTAGCGTAGCATCAAGTAACCCAAACTCAAGCACAATCGATTTACACAAGGTCCAACCCAAACGATTCACACAAGATCCAAAAAACAAATCTTGTAGTTCGGAGGTTTCGAACCTAACTGACATGTCCACACCACCACTCTTTTACCAGTTGGACTAATTGAACTTTATTTTTATGTTATTTATTTTCTTAAAATTATAGTTAGTACCCTAATGTTAATACATAATGTTAATACACTCTATTAACATACAATGTTAATACACAATAAATTTTGTGTAATTACCGTGGGAGCAAATTACCCAATTTCAATAGTAGTTACCCATATTTGTAAGTTTGAAAAGTTTGGACCATTTATATATTCTTCCTCCATTTGTGACCGGCGGGATATATCGATGAGCATGCCGGTAGTCGGTTCGATGAGAGAAAGTCGGAGAACGGAATGATCTTGTGGTCGATCGATCACAACGGCTTCACCACCACTGTTTCCCTAACCGGAAACCCTCCACCCACAATGTTACCACCAATCACTCCGTCACCGAAGGACCCACACTATGCCAGCCAAACTACCAATACCCACGCCAACAAACCACCACCCAAATTCTGCTACTATCGCTGGAAAATAACATATGACTATTACCCCACCCCCACCCCACCGGGGGACCCATGCCACCTGACCCCTATCCGATTGACCGCCATCTAGTCCTATAGCCAGCCCCACCGGCCCCTCATCGAACCGCCACACAACCCCCAAAGAGCACCCTAAAGCTACCAATCCTCCAACCTTGACCTTTCTTTGCTTTTCCATCATACCCGTCGAACCACAAGAATCAACGCCACCAAACCAACATCTAATTGACCATGACTCCATCCTGGACCCAACGCCACCGGACCCACCCTAAACCACCACCGTATCGGATCACCTTCCTACACCTAACGGAGTAGCCCTTACCCCTTCCGATATTGTTGCCGGGAAACATCTTGTTGTGACCACCACCCACGCTGCCTCCGGAGGACCCACAACGCCGGACCACTAGGCGCTGACCGTTTCCTTGTCCCTGATCCAAACCCACAGGACTTTCTCGAACTATCACCCACATAATTCGCCGTTCGAGTTTCTCCGTGGTAGGTGATAACGTGATTTATGACGTTAGTTTAGGCACTTAATTAGATAGTTTTTCCCGTTATTCATGCACGGTTTGACATTGGTTCATGACGTTTTCGCTCAATTCATGCATATTTCTAGAAAAGACGTCTACACGACCTTTCATCGGTTTTGTAGGTAATTCGGGGATCTATTGGACATTAATCGATACATTCGAGGGTCAAGCCTCATGGTGGTACACATCCAAAGCTTTGAAGGAGCATAATTGGAGCAACAAAGGACACAAAGACCACTATTGGTGCAAGCAATGGAGCAACTCATGGTTAGACGATCATAGCATGCTTCTGCTGAAGAAAATCGGACCAACTGCCAGGAAAATCGGCCGATTTATTCCTCTGGGTCGATTTTCCTACCTTTGACAGCTTAAGCCACGTGTCCCACGATCTCTTGATCCGGCCTTGCTCTTGGTGGAGAATATAAGTGGTCCTGCAAGCTGTTG